>JACVVK020000638.1:95000-172500 GCA_018292915.2 Batillaria attramentaria
AACAGCAAAACATACGTCACTCCCAAATGCTTACATCTCCCCCCCCCTCCACCCCACCCCCACCTCTCTCTCTCATATACAGACTTACGTGTTGCCAAGTCCATTTTTCCAGTCTGACACTTTGTTGGATGCTGCATTGATACAAACAGGATGCTCATACTTGCAAGCATCTCCAATGATCCACGTTTGAATCCAGCTGTGGGAACAAACACAATGCATGCTGGTCACTGAGCCAAAGTCTAAAGTCAAATATGTTAGCTATTTCAGAAACCAGAGAGGCATGGACATCTTTGACTCACATGCACAAGCAGGTTCAGTTTTGAAAAAGGACACAAGATAGTGTCAGTATAGAAAACCTTAATTAAGGGTGGGTGGGTGGGTGTCTGGGTGTTTAACGTCCTTTTCCACCACATACGGGTGATATCAAAGACAAGGCAACGATGAAAAAGCCAGCACAAACAAAACCTTAATTAAAAAAACAACAACAACAAAAACCCAACAACAACACAAAAAGCCCAGCCAAGGCCATTCAAAAGAGTCATACAGTCTGGAAAACTTGCACCATTGTCTATCCTCTTGCCGAATTTGGTGTTTAGAGTTCCTGAGAAAATACCAGCTTTAAAGTTTGTCACAGACACAAAACAGACGGACCACGGAGGACGAAAACAAAGACTCGCACTATTTACAAGCCAGTCAAAAAGGACACAGAATGTGCTGCCCTTTTGACTGAAGAGCATACCAAACCAGTGAACGATGAGTTAAAATACCATCATCCACAAATAAGGAGAGAGAGAACATTTTCACTTACACCCCAACTGGTGGATCATTTGGTGGCAGTTCAAATCCTTTCCCTGCTATTTCCTTTATGGGTTCATCCACCAAGTCTTGCATGAAGCGCTAAACAGATTAAACAAAAATGGGAAATTTATGAGCATGGTTTGAATGACGTTAGACGATAACAAATAGCAAGGCAATAAAAATTATGATGTAAGATTATTAATTCAAAGAATCTTGAACATGCAAAACATATTCCCAATTTTCGCCACACACACACACATACACATTCGCGCACGCACACGCACACACACACACACACACACACACACACACACACAGAGAAACACACACTCACACTCACTCTCTCTCTCTCTCTCTCACACACACACACACACACACACACACACACACACACATGCTCACACTACCTTACCTGGAAATCCATGAAGAGCTCTGTGCGTTCAATCATCAGTTCCATCTGGTCAGTCTCGCGTGCAAACGCGCGCCACGCAGGATAATCCCTCTCTTTGCTCATGTAGTCCATCGTTTGTAGCGCTATGTTCAGGTCCAGCATATCTGCCCTGAAATTGTACAGTCAAAATTATCAGTCTGGACAAGAGTGAAATAAAGACAAGGGGATCTGGTCTAGCGGTTAAGGTATACGACTTTGGATCCAGAACCACCCGGTTTGAATCCCTGTTGGGCAGGAATTTGGATGGATTCTTCCTTTCCAAATCGAGTCAAAATCACGTGCAGACATGTGTACGGTGCCTTTCCTGCCTTCGTGCACACACGCATGCACAAATATCAAGTGTGAACGCTAAAAAAATCCAACATCCATCTTTCAAAGAAGATTAGGCTGTGGGCTGTGGCATGGAAAACTGAAATACTGTCACACGCAAAAGAGTGAATAGCAGGATGGAGGTTTGCACATAAAGTAGCGCTTAGCGGCAGCAGGCTCTCACTGCTTTGTCCTCCAGCCCTGCGGCGCCATGAGCATTTCAAAAAGAGATGGATATGTGCGTGGAGGAGAAGTCCAGCTGCCATACAATACCCATGCACACTGGGTTAGGGCGGGTCTAGGTGGTTCAAAGGCCTTGCAAACTTTCAATCGCAATGAAGAAACTTGCAGCTCTTGTGTATTGGCAATGCATAAAAGCAGGCTGTGACACAAAAATATGTGTCTTGAGTTGTGCACGCGTTTTATCCAGCACGGCACCACTAGAAACGGTTACTACGGCTCTCAGAAAGGTGTGTTCATTCAGAGTGTCATAGGGCTATGATACAATTTTTTTCCCTTCCCTGCTTGAAAGAGGAGTATACTGTATTTTGCTTGACAACAAAACCACACTTACAAACAACAAAACCACACTTACAAACAACAAAACCACACTTACAAACAACAAAACCACACTTACAAACAACAAAACCACACTTACAAACAACAAAACCACACTTACAAACAACAAAACCACACTTACAAACAACAAAACCACACTTACAAACAACAAAACCACACTTACAAACAACAAAACCACACTTACAAACAACAAAACCACACTTACAAACAACAAAACCACACTTACAAACAACAAAACCACACTTACAAACAACAAAACCACACTTACAAACAACAAAACCACACTTACAAACAACAAAACCACACTTACAAACAACAAAACCACACTTACAAACAACAAAACCACACTTACAAACAACAAAACCACACTTACAAACAACAAAACCACACTTACAAACAACAAAACCACACTTACAAACAACAAAACCACACTTACAAACAACAAAACCACACTTACAAACAACAAAACCACACTTACAAACAACAAAAAACAAACAAACAAGAAAAGTTCAGACCATTACGACCATTTTAAACCATCATTGACAGGAGACAACTTACTTGACCAAGTTCCAAGCATCGTCGATGATTGTTCCTCGATTAATGGGATCGATAGCCTGAAAATGTCACATCAAACAGATGAAGCAAATAGGTTTATCTTCAGAACCCATTCCGGTTCAACACATACTGAACATACATTCCATGGAAAGACCCCCCAAAAAGCACAACAGAACACCGTCCTATTAAGAATCGTGAATATCTATCTTTTTTTTTTTAACCCACAACTACAACACTTTAATTCATTGCTGACCTTGACTGCACGCTGTGAAATTCCCCCGTGACCCAGGCACTGTGTGTGTGCACAACCCTTGCCAACCCGTCGACTTTAGCAATTTTTCAATTTTTTTTAAAAGAGGTCTTCCTCAGACTTTTCAACTTGTGTTTGGTATGGCTTGAAAAATAATTATAATCAATTTTCATAAAAACATTTTTCATTTGAAAAATCGGGCATAGCAGCCACAGTGAGAGAGGAGATAAAACGGGTTGTGGGTGCTTGGTAGCAGCGTCCTCACGCGTCAGTGCCTGGGGTCTAGGTGTGTGGTTGGCAACGGTATGCAAGGGCTCTACACAAACACTGGGTGCATGGTTGTGAAAAAGTTAATAACAGAAGGACATCTCCATGGAACGGCAACAACAGGTCGAGTGGCCGGTGCTGTGAAGATAGTGACTCATGCCACCAGACAACCAGTGTGAAAGAATGGGAGAAAAAAAAATCAGAATTTGCCAAAGCAAAGTACCAAAAAAAACCCAGAAACATTCAGAATGGGTAACCTTGAGCCTGAATTTCCAGCAAAAAAAACTTGAAATCTTGCACCCCTGCACTTATTATTATTGTATTGAATGGCTCGGGGAGCCGGGGTGGCCGAATGGTAGAGCGCTAGACTTTCAATGCTCGGGTCATGAGTTCGCATCCCGGCTGGGGCCAAATATTTGTGCTGGCCTTTTTTCTCGCTGCCCTGTCTTTGATATCACCCTTACGTGGTGGAAAAGGACGTTAAACTACCAAACACCCACCCACTCACCCACCCGTATTGAATGGCTAAATGGGCAAATCTGGCCAATGCCATACCGTGTGGTCTGAGTTGAGCTGTGAGATGAGGGCCATCCAGTTTTCCCTTTCGTAGTTGACGCGGAAATAGCCCTCGTGTTTGAGGTTCACCACAAACCAGTCTGCCTCCTCGTGGCCAGCCAGCGTCAGATTCACTGTAAGAATTAAAGTAAGTGATTGAGTCGAAATAAAAAATAAAAAATAAAAAACATTGATAAAAACAAATTCTTTGGAGACAATTGTTCTTGTATATGAACCCTCTCTCCTTCCCTCGTATTAAATGGGCTAATTCGATCATCAGTCCCTTTAAGCTATCAGGTAAATTAGGGGCAATGTGAACAAGCGATGGGGTGAGCGGTGGTCTAATAGGTAGCACGTCGGATTTAGCCGCTGCGCTGCTGAACGGCCGTCACCAATGTCACAGCGATGTAGCGTGGGTTCGAGCCCAGGTCGAGCTTGTGATATGCGTTACCAGTTTTTCCTGGCTTCCGGGCTGATCATCGGGGATTTCTCTCCGGGTTATCCGGCTTTCCTCCCCCGAGCAAAATTGTAAAAAACATAGGATATATGGGATAAAAATATAGGTGGTGCTGCACCGCGGCGATGCGCTTCCTCCTCCACGGGTTCGAGAGAAGCCGATTCATCTAGAGGCTAGAAGCGGCAGGGGGCGGGAGCCACAGGAGTGAGACTGAAAGGTGACGATACAGGAATAGAAAGTGAATCGCGTGAAAGACTGAGCGTATTTTCCACCATCATCGATACTGATAAGTGCTTGAATTGCTAACAATATTTTGTGTATGTGGGTGTGCGTACACTAGGTGATTGGATTGCAACATGTGGAAAAGCAGGCTACCATCTATGCGCTGTCAGTTCTGAAAATGGCGAAGGCCGGCACCACCGTCAGTCTGGGTCGTGTTCGATTAGCATCCTTACTATAAACAATCAAATACCCGCTTTCGACAAAAAAGCGTTCACCACGGTAGAGATATGCGCAGCCATCGAGAAAGTGTGCGGTAATCAGGGGTGGATTTATCAATTTTTTTTTGGGGGGGGGGGGGGGGGGGGGGGGGGTGGTGGTGCTGAATTTTTTTTTTTTTTGCCTATTGCCCGGGTCTTGTAAAAGGCCAAACACAACAACCAACGTTTTTTGAGTTTTTAACTGTTGTTATATACGGCTCTAAAACACAAGTGTTACAACTCAATCTTAAACAATTATTTACAGTTTGATGCTACAGTGGGGGGGGGGGGGGGGGGGGGGGGGGGCTGTAGTACCAAAGCACCCCCCCTGGATCTGGGTAATGGATCAGTGGAAGGGGCCCAAAGGACTGGAGGTTTGTGGCGTATTCATGTACTAAAAAAAGAGGCTCGACAGAAGCTTTTGATCGAAGGTTTCACCTTAAGAGGGGTTAACATCGGTGTAAAAGACCAAAATCCGTTCCTTGCCTCATCTCCCGACGGTTCGCAACGTGAAACACCCGCCACAAAAGTAATTGCGAGCAATGCCCCCTTGTCTTTCTCTGATGATGAGATCCTAGAAACAGTTAAAGGCCAGCCACTTATAACATCAACAATCTCTATAACATGACGTACAGTCGTCTTCCCTGTTGAGAAACTCGATGTCAGCAGCGGTTTTGCTGAAGTTCCTCTCAGTGCTGCTGGTCCAAGTGATGGGAACCGTGTACTTGTACCTGCAGGAAAACAAAACCATCCTGACTGATGCTGTTGTGATTGATAAGGATAATGATTTTAAAAAATGAACGAGAAGTGCATTAATATAGGCACTTTGTCAAATTACTTGGCCCAAAACGCCCATGACCCTAACATGCAGGTGGGTGGGGTGGGTGTTTATGAGCTTAACGTCCTTTTCCACCATGTATGGGTGATATCGAAGACAGGGCGATGACAAAAAGGCCAGCACAAATATTTGGCTTGATCTGGGATTTGAACTCACAACCCTAGCATTGGAAGTCCAACCCTCTACCATTGGGCTATCCTGGCCGCCCTGAACACAGCAAACACCGCTAACATAAATCACATGCATTCTCTCATGCTGGATGCAAACACATTACAATCATGGGGGCCTTGGGAGGGGGGGGGGGTGCAGGATGTTGGGGGGTGGCTTGGGGAAGATGAGGGATGGGATGGGAAGTAAAGAGGAGGGGGAGGGGGGGGAGGGGGGGGGGGTCAAGGGTTTCCAAAAGGTATGGATTGATTATTCCACAAGCATGACTAAATTCACTTTACCCAAACTGCCCCACATCAGAGGCTGGGGCCGTGCCGAGCAGGAAGCGTTGCTGGGAGAGGTGGAGAGAATCACCGACACGTCGCACGGTGACCACGGGGTAACCCATCTGCGTGACCCATGGCTCCATGATGTCTGTCATGTTCAGGCGAACATTGTTGTTGAAGCAGTACTAGAAAACCGGTAAAAGAAGAGGTCAGCAGTGTATCAACCACTCTTAAGGACAGATTAATGAAATCACTAACTTTGCTGTTGATTTGAGGAAACCTTACAAAAAGAAAACAATCAAAAAAGAAGAAGAAAAAATTCAGTGACAGCCCAGACGTCCGACATTTCTATGAGACTATGCTTCAGAGCTCTTATAACAGACAACTCCACTCCAGTATATCAAAAGGGCCCAGCCCCCAGAATTCAGCCAGTCGCGTGCCGCAGCATAATAAGCAGAACACATGGGTGGTTTGCACCCACGGCATACAGGAAAGGTTATCAATGTTTAGAAGTATGGGTGGTTTTGCACCCACAAGTGTGTGTGTGTGTGTGTGTGTGTGTGTGTGTGTGTGTGTGTGTGTGTGTGAGAGAGAGAGAGAGAGTGTACAATTATATGAATTTAGTGATCTTAACTTCTTTATGTGTCTTATGCTCGCCCGCATGAATTGCCCTACGGGGATAAATAAAGTATTTTTGACTTTGACTTGACAAGGTACTGGGAGGGTTATTTTCTTGTTTATTTATGATCAAAATCACACAAGTTTCGATGAGCACTTTACCAGTACCCTCAATAATAATAATAATATTTATAGGGCGACTATCCCCGGGAAACGAGCTCTAGGTGCTTTACAATCTAAAACCGAAGTAAAAAAAAAAAAAAAAAAAAACATAAAGACGACACAATCATTCAAAAAAAAATCCAGCACAATTTATATTTACTTTGTCAAGAGCGTTGAAGAGATCTCGGTGTTCAGCACTGCCCAGCAATGTGTCATTCAAATATACCTGCACAGGGAAATGACACACACATTTAAACAAAACCTTACTGTCACCCAAAAAAACACACCAACACACACACACACACACACACACACACACACACACACACACACACACACACACACACACACACACCCTGCAATTTAACACATTTAACAGCATAAAGTATTTGTTATGACTTCTGATGTCACAATGTTGTAAACATCAAAGGATAAAAATCTGTATACTTACACTAGTATTGCACAGCAGTGCGCGTTTGTGTCAAATCAATGCAACAAAGGTTAGCATCAAATGGTCAACATCTGACTGGCCAAGAAATTTCAGATACTATAACAAGCACTTATTTACACCTTTTACTCAAGCGGGACAGTTTTAAATTCAGGGGCAAACAAAACACAACTCTAACACACACCTGAAAAAACAGAAGAACAGTGAGAAAAAAACTAAACAACACCAAGAAAACAAAGAAAGAACATAAGCACTTACATTGAGAGCTGGGATAAAATGGTCACCCATGATGTAATGCATCATCAGAATAATGGCACCTCCCTGAAAAGATCATCATCATCATCATCATCATCATCCTCGTCATTCATGCTCTGTGCATTCCCGGGTAAAGAAAGTGGTCTTCAGCCAACGAAATTATACATGTGAAGTAAAAGAGAAAAAAAAATCCATCCCCCAAAAAGAAAAAAAATACAACAAAAACACCCCCTACCAAAAAACACCACCACCACCACCACAACAGCAAAAAACAAAAAAACACCAAAAACAAAAACAAAACAAACAAACAAAAGACCCCCAAACATACAACAAACCAAAACCCCCCAAAGAGAACCAATCCCACAAACCTATAACATAACTATCTATAACCCCCCCCCCCCCCCCCCCCCACACACACACACACACAAACTCTGCCCACCACATACACACACACAGTGTGCCCAAAGGAACAAAGACACAAATGCTATCATCTACTGGTTCATTTTCACAATTTACAGATCTATACTATTAATACTATACTATACTATACTATACTATACTATACCTTCGTGTACGTGATGGTGTCAAACTGATTGTTGATCTCGGTCGGCGTCTCTACTGGGTTTGACAGTGGGTGGGACGAGGAGTAACTGTCGACCTGCATGGCGTAAAACACTGACGCTGCCAGGTCTGTTTGGGATCGCTGGAACGGACCAAAAAATAAAATAAAAAAGAACAAAAATTCAGTAAGAGAATACAGAAGCAAAACTAATGCTTATGGTAAGAATGATATGGTTATAAACTGTATGAAATCAGTATAAAAGCACGGAAGCAAGTGAAAGGGTGTGGGGGTTGGGTATCAAAATCATAGAAGAACCGGCTTTGGTGCAAGTTGATTTTAAGAAAAGTGCTGGATAACATACATTGTACACTTCTACTGCACTATTCTCAAAATCCACTGACACCAAAGATCCATGACGACTTACATATGTAACTCTCAGGGATGTCACTGGTGCCCGGACACAGGACTATGACCGATAAGACTTGGCCAAATGTCCGATGAAAAACTGTCCAGCAGGACAGATGTCTGATTGTTTATTTCAAGAGGAGGTCATATGTCCGATTGCGTTTCTGTTGATCACGGACAAACTAGTGACATTTTTCCGAGTGAGGGTTGCCGCCTTGCGCTACTCAGGGAGCTTGCTCGCTTGTGCAGAGAATATTTTTAGTTGCACGCAAGCAAAGCGAGTGATGTGTGGTATGTGGTATTCCCTAAAAGAAGCCCTCTGATTGGCAAAGAGTTTAACCCTGAAATGTGTTTATGTGGTTGCTGTTTTACAATGCTTTATTGTCACGCACCAGAATGTCCTATTGTTTCGTTCCAATTCAGGACAAATGTCCTATTCATCTGCCACCTTCCAGGACATTTGTCCTATAGGTTTCAAGCTCCAGTGACATCCCTGAACTGTGTGTGTGTGTGTGTGTGTGTGTGTGTGTGTGTGTGCGCGTGTGTGCGTGCCCTTCCGACCAAGCACCAGGAGACCTGGGTTCCAATCCCAGCAAAGGCGAAGGGCACCTCATAATGTGGTTAAATTACACGGCCAGCAGCACAGGTGCCATAATTCCAGGGCCTGATTGATGCCAGAATATTCATGAGAGGAAGCGTGGAATGCAGTCCTGCCATGCAGTCTCAAACCACATGGACCTCCACAGCATCATCATACCATTCCCCTCATCCTCAAAAATAATACAAACTGCCCCAGCTTTTGACCCCTCTGCGGATTCCACCCATGACTTGGGAGGATACCACTGGAGTTGTTGAAGAGCTGGGGCAGCCACAACAACAACAACAACAACAACAGATAAACATAATAAATAAATAAATAAATACAGTTCTCACAAGTTTCCAGTCAGGGTAGAGAGACTCCACTGCATAACTTTCAAAGTAGTTTGCAAACGCTTCGTTCAGCCACAGCCAGTCCCACCAGAGTGGCGAAACTTTGTTGCCAAACCACTACAAGGAAACAACACGAAGAAACGAGTATGAATTAACCTGCCATTTGCAGCGCTGAGATATTTACGTGCAGATATAGGTAACCATGGGAAGAACGTACACTAACACATGCAGTTTCTTTGACAATTTACACATGCAGTTTCTATGACAAGTGAGACTCAAATGACGACCGCATGCGTATTAAAACCTATGTCTCGATCTTCCACTGGTAGCACTGACATCTTTCTTTGTACAAATGCAGCAAGGTCGTAAAATGCGGTCTTCCTTTGTCCAGAGATTACCAAGAGATGAGGCAGAGCACATGTAGGTTTGACAAGGTACAGAGATATTATCTTGAACTGAACTGACGTCCCAAAAAACTGGACCGTAATACATGTAAAGAAACTGACACACGTAATTCTATGTTACCTTTACCTACTACTTTCAGTGTTGTACATCCACAAAAACATCTATAGGACAAATGTCCTGGACCATATTAAAGTAATAGGACTAATGTCCTCTTCAGAACAAAACTATCCGGACATTCTTGAGTCATTTTTGAGTCATTATGTTTCCTGCTCAACAGCATCCGCTTCCTCTTTCCTCCCCATTTCTCTGTCACTCTGAACACCCAGTCTGACTCCCCCTTCACATCCTTGGGTGCTTCCATCTGCACCCGCATTAGCATGGCTTGATTGTCTGCTGTCAGCCTATTCCTCTGGCTGCTGAGTTGCATAGCAGCAAGAACTTTGCAGCCTGCAGACTCGCTCTATAGGGCTAGTGTACCGTGTCCGAGAGGTATTAAAAACCGATCGAACAATGACCGCGCTTCGTGGAAAATAATGGGACATTTGTCCTCTTGACTACAATTTGTACAGGACATCCTGCATGTTATCTCGGACATTGTCCGATGTCTGACGTGGATGTACGACCCTGTACTTTATGCAGGAAATGTTTTGATTTGGAGTAAAATACATGACACCACCTTAACCAACAGATGGGAATGAACATAACCAAAAGACGCGCAGGAACATAACCAAAAGACGCGCAGGAACATAACCAAACAACATCCAGGAACGTAACCAAAAGACCATAGAAACATAACCAGAAGAAGCGAAGGGACATAATCAAATGCACCAACCATATGGGCCAGTTCATGGGAGATAACTGAAGCAACCCAGGACAGGTCACTAGCAGTCCCCATGTCGTTGTAGAGGAGAGCTTCCCGGTACGTGATCAAACCCCAGTTTTCCATGGCTCCGGCGTTGAAATCGGGGATAGCAATATGATCTGTGTACACATTTCAACATGGGCATGAACACACAAGTGGCAGATTAACTCTTTGACGACGGAGCGCAATTTCTGACACACAATTTCCTATAGGAAATCGTGTGTCAGAAATTGCACTCCGTCGTCAAAGAGTTAAGCTTTCAAGGCTTTTGTGCAAAAGACATGAATTAACTCATTAATTTTTTATACCATGCATTGAGTATTCCACGTTTCAGTTCTGGCCCTGTATGTGAGAATCAGGCAAGAGTAACAGTTCTTTAACGACTCTTTTGCACGGGAGAAGGCTTTGCCTACATGCTGTGTGGGACAGATCTGGATTTTCTGTTGTCTGTGTGTTGGAGAGAAGGCAAATATTGATGGTGGTAGGGGGTAAAGTTGTTCCCAAGTTCGAAGAAATTTAAAGACAGAAAAGACTTGAAACACACAAATGTGAGTATAATGAAAGTGCAACACTCCCACAAAGCAAAATCTAGCTCCGTTTAGAAAAAAATAAATTAATCATGAATTTTTTCAGCGAGGCAACTGGTGCAAAAACCTCGGCGACCAAAACTCCTGTGGTCGGAAGTGAGTTAAAACCAACTGCATCCCATTAGTAAATAATAATACATGTATGTTAAAATTCTTGACCAAACTTCCATAATCGTGTTTGATATCTAGAGTATGCCATGATTGCAGTGTCATAATCAGAGACTGAAAACAGGAGTTTCGTCCCTTGATCATCATTCTTTCCATAACGGCTGCTGTCAACAGAATTGTGAATTTTGACGATACCTAAACCATGTCCAACATACGAGGGGTGGGTGGGTGTTTGGGGGTTTAACGTCCTTTTCCACCACAAACGGGTGATATCAAAGAAGGGGCAATGATGAAAAAGCCAGCACAAATATTTGGCCTCAGCCAGGATACAAACTCACGACCTGAGCATTAGAAGTCCAACGCTCTACCATTCGGCCACCCCGGCTCCCCCAACACACGAGACATTATGAGTGTTGGCATGTAAACTGAACTACAGTAAACTGTTTCAATATACTGGTAATAATGAAATTAAGTTGCGGAATTTAGAATTGCTTTTCTTTCTTTCTTTCTTTACTTCAGGTGACTGGTGCATGCACTTACCAACTTTACTGATATAGGTTTCATATGGTGGTAGGAATTGATCGTTGTACCACTTGAATATTTCCACGCCATACTTCTGGGCCATCCTGCCATCCTCGATGCGGTTAGGGCGGGCGTACACGCTGGACTGGAAACAAGAAACTTCACAGTTAAGTAGAGGGTAAAAAATGAACATGTCTGCACACACATCAACACACATTTTCCAGGTTTTTTGTTGTTGTTGTTGTTTTTTTCTCGACATTTTTCATATATATATATACAAACACACATACAGGAGGGAAAAAAAGAAGGAAATTTGATATCTGGCATAGTACACATACATATATACAACACATATACAAGTTTATATCATTGCTCGTTCATACCCTCACACATAGCTTGCTGGCTTGCAACTACGCACATAACAGGAGAGAGAGAGAGAGCGAGAGAAATCCGCACCTTAGGGTGCCATGCACCACAGATAAAATGAGGTTTCATTGGATTAATGCCTCATATGGAAGCCAGATTCTACAAAACTTAGAATATTGCCCAGCAACACCATATCTATATCTTTCTATAGTATACCAATGGCGGACTAGCTTTGTAAAGGCAGTAAAATCCGGCCGGCACTCTTTTAGTCTACACTTGTAAATAAAAAATTTTGCAACCAATATTAACAAATCAACAGGTTTTTCAGAGTTACAGATCATGAAAAGCATCTCGCAACGTTATGATCATGGTCCGATATTACTCATTCAAGTTTTCAGTTCTCAGCCATCGCTGAAAGTGTTCGACGGCTGAAAGGGTTTTGGTTTAACACAAAAACTTAAAGGGAAATAATTTGCAGGTCATTATGTGGACTTTACAGCGTGGAGGCTGGCAACATAATGACATAATTCGCTCCTGTACGTCTTAACCCTGGTAGCGCTAGTCTTTATCAGTATTATGATCATAGTGATTATATTCACAAGCCCAACAATATTTGTTTTGACACAGCCAAACCATTTTCAGAGAGAAAGAGAGAGAAAGAGAGAGAGAGAAAGACAGTGAGAGATGGAGTCAGAGAGAGAGAGAGAGAGAGAGAGAGACGGAGAGAGAGAGGGAGACAGAGACGGAGAGAGTGGGTGGGTGGTTGTTTAGGGGTTTAACGTCCTTTTCCACCACATAGGGTGATATCAAAGACGGGGCAACGATGAAAAAGCCAGCACAAAATTTGGCCCCAGCCAGGATCGAACTCACGACCCGAGCATTAGAAGTCCAACGCTCTACCATTCGACCACCCCGGCTCCCCGACGGAGAGAGAGAGAGAGATGGAGAGAGACAGAAGAAGAAGAAAACAAAGTGGCGTGGGGTATAATTATTCACACAGAAAAACATGATCTGAAACAGTGACAGCTTATGTGATAAAGGTGGGTGGGTGTTTGACAGCCTATGGGATAAAGAAGAGATTTTTTGTTGTTGTTTTTACTACAGTGTACTACAAACACAAGGAGAAATGAACAGACATAAAAGCAATAAGAACAACAAACCAAGACGCCCTCGTCTGCCACGTCAGTCAGATTCTTGTAGTCGCACACGATGAAGGCGAGCAGGTATGTCGGCATGATCATGGTCTTCTCAAAGTGGTCAGCCGTCCATCCTTCACCCCTGATGATCAAAACAAGTAGGTAACCTTATATAAAATGTGACCCTCCATGAATGAGTCTTCTTGTGCTATTTGTTCATGTTACAAGATGACTCATTTCGTGGTGGATGGTCATATTAATGTCTAGAAAATCTCCTGCAAATAACAACAATTTTTGTTTTTTCCTTGTGAAAAAAACAACAACAGCAAACACAAGAAAAAAAGCAAATGTCAGGAATTGGCAGACAGACCGAGGGGTGGTGGTGGTGGGGTGGGGGTGGGGTGGGGGGGGGGGGGACCTTGACGGCAGAACAGTGCGAAGATGATGACAACAACAAAGGTAGAAATTGCCCAAGAGGTGGCAGAATATTCCACTGAACGGTGGAAAAATCGCATGTCTGACAAATACACCTCTCTCTCCCCATGATGCACAAGCACACAAATGTACACATGCACGCACCCACATCTGTTTCACCTGTCATTCAAAGTCAATTTCAGTTCACATATCCCTTTAATTTTTTATTTTTTTTTTTCATTTTATTTATTTTGTTACTACCTTATTATCCCTTTCGGAAAATTTGGGCTGCCTCCCCTCCGGGAAGCGTGTCACCGCAGTGCAGCGCCACCCAATACCTACCCTCTATTTTTTTACAATTTAGCAGTCACTAGTCATTTCCCTGATACATGTATTAACAACAGTCCACTGCCAAGGACAACTGGTTGGTATGTAGAACAAATAACAGTAACACGCACAGATCGTCGCTGCGGACTAGCGGCATGTTGGACAGAGAGATGTAGTCCCGCCCGGTGTCCGTTCGTCTCTTCAGTGTTGTGGTGAACGTGGCTTTGAGAGCTGGCTCGTCGAAACACGGGAACACCTGGCGAGCGTAAGTAGGCTCCATCTGTGTTGTTGCCAAATAGCTGAATGACAAAAAAAGTTAGAGATTAAAAAATCGGTGAAGTCAATATTTTGGCCCCTCCCCTCCCCCCCCCCCCCCCCCCCAAAAAAAAACAAACCCAAAAAAAACAGTACCAACAAGCTACTAATTAAGCAGCCATTTCTACGTTGGGTCCTAGCATTGCCCCCTTTCTTGCAAAATATAATAATAATAATAATGAGTATTGTATAGGTGCTTTACGCAATTTCATGAATGGGCTCAAAGCGCCGCGAACTGAACCCAACACGCACGCTCACGTGAATCACACACATTCTCTCACACACTGGACATAAACACATTACAATCATGTGTTTATGTCCAGTGTGTTAGAGAAATTCAATTCAAATTCAATTCAATTCAAAAGAAATTCAATTCTAAATTCCAAAATTTAAATAGCTGAGCTGACCCTTTGCACCACATTACAATCATGTGGTGCAAAGGGTCAGCTCAGCTATTTAAATTTTGGAATTTAGAATTGAATTTCTTTTTTCAAATTTGGTGGGCTGAACATTTCCAAAGCAGAGGGGGAGGAAGCCGGAGTACCCGGAGAGAACCCCTGACGGAAAAATTCTTTGAACGGAGTGGGACTCGAACTCCTGACCTCTCGCATTGGTGACAGGTCTCTTAACCACGAGACCACCGACCGCCCCTATCATTATTGTTATTATTATTAAAATATAATACAGAGGTGAAACATAGGCTGGAACAGGGTGGGGGAGGAAAGCAGCAAAACAAGAATCCTGGCAAAAAATGGAAGTTTATCAATTTTAAGAGCATACTGGTCGCCAATAAAATTTCTGATTTCTGATAAAGATTTTGAAGTGGATTAAAGAAAAAAAAAAAAAAAAAAAGAGAGGAAAGGTCACTCAGGGTAATCCACTTTCAGTGTGTGCATGCATGTGTGCGTTTGCGTGAGTGTTCAGCTGCCTGCACGTCTGCTCTCGATTGTGAGTGTGTGCGTGTGTGTGTGTGTGTGTGTGTGTGTGTGTGTGTGTGTGCGTGCGTGCGTGCGTGCGTGTGTGTGTGTGTGTGTGTGTGTGTGTGTGTGCGTGTGTGTGCGTGTGTGCGTGTTTTGCTTCCTCACATTGTCTCATCTCCATCTTTGTATGACGATCGATACAGTCCTTGCCCGTTTGTCCTCAGGTCGCCTCGGAAGTGCGGGAAGTTGATCGTGTAGTTTTCTCCCTGCGTCAGGCTGGTAGCCAGGTGAATCTTATAGAAGTGGAACGTCTCATCTTCCGATATCCCCGTCACTATCACAGGTGTGTTTGGAGGTGACGCCGTGGTCACGGTGATGGCTGATGAGTTGATGGTCAGTCGATCTGGAAAGGCAGAAAACTTGTCAAGTCGTGATTTGTGCAAAGTCTATGCAGAGGCATATTTGGTAAACTGCCATGTAGCCAAGTTCTGACTGACAAGTCAGTCCAGCCAATCACAGTGCACCAAAACTCCAAACAGGCAAATCATCCGTGTAAGATTGTCTGTCGGGGTATGTGTGCGTGTGTGTGAGTGCGCGCGTGCATGTGTGTGTGTGTGTGTTTGAGTGCGCGCATGCGTTTGTGCGTGTGTGTGTGTGTGTGCGTGTGTGTGAGTGCGCGCGTGCATGTGTGTGTGTGTGTGTGAGTGTGTGGGGTGGGTGGGTGGGTGTTTGGGGGTTTAACGTCCTTTTCCACCACATACGGGTGATATCAAAGACAGGGCGACGATGAAAATGCCAGCACAAATATTTGGCCCCAGCCGGGATACAAACTAACGACCGTGTGTGTGTGTGTGTGTGTGTGTGTGTGTGTGTGTGTGTGTGTGTGTGTGTGTGTGTGTGTGTGTGTGTGTGCAAGTACAATGAATCCTGTCTGGAGCGCCTGTGCTCTAGAAATACTATTCATTATCGTAATCATAGTTACATGTTTATTATTACTATTATTATTATTATTCTTCAAGGGAAATATGAAAACAAGCGAACAGTCAAATCATTAAGGGTCACCTTGATGCAGGGTGATGACACTGGTTGCCTCCAAGCACTGGAAATGAATGGACACGCTTCCCTCAAAGTAGAAACCCATTGTAGCGTTGTAAACGTAGGGTTGGAGGGTGAGATCGTAGTGGTACGGCATCAGCGATTTTGGCAACCTACAGATGCACCAGACAGTCCAGCAATAATGTGAGAAGTTATAACTTACACCGTTGTGCATTGCTGTGCCCGCTGTTTTTGCTGTATCGCTACGATGTGTGTGTGTGTGTGCGTGCGTGTGTGTGTGTGTGCTTAAGACTTACGTACTTGTATGTGAGGGTGTTTCGTCGTCGTTTTTTTTTCTTTTCTTGTGAGCACACAAGACTTTGTGTGTGTGAGAGTAAGTGCAAGTATTTCATAAATGTGCAAGTACACAACACTTTCATATGTGTGAGCGAGAGTAAGTTTCATTTATGAATGTGCAAGATTTTCAGATGTGATCATGCTTGTGAGTGGTTTTATATTTTAAGAGCGTGAGTGCTTTGGATTTTTATGGATGTGTGTCAGTTTGTGTGTGTGTGTGTGTGTGTGTGTGTGTGTGTGTGTGTGTGTGTGTGTGTGTACTTGTGTGCGTGATTCTGTTAGTGCAAGTTTTATATGTTATTATTATGTCTTATTATTATGTTTTATGGTGGCCTATAATTTCCCTTCTGGGATTAATAAAGTAATTTGAACTGAATTGAACTGATTTTTTAAAATATCTATATATAGATAATGTAATACATATACTGTGGTTTTAATACCAGTTTGATTCTTTCTCAATTCAAGTTTCTCTTTGATACTAATTAGTACCTAGTAATTAGTCCTTAAAATCATAATTTTTCAAATACTGTTACGTTCAAGATCATCTTCAACTAACCTGTAACTTCCAGCAGGTGGCGGTGGCGCAGTGGTGCCCCTAGACTCGAGCCAGTCGCGGATTTTATCCAGGTTGGCGTCAAGCCAAGCGATGTTGGTGCGTATCTGGGCCATGGACTGGTCAAAGAAGGACCGAATCACGGTCACGTCTCGAACCTCCGCCAACTGTTGCAACTGAAAGATAGAAAGGCACAGAATGGTAATTGACGGCTCAAAGTTTGTATTATATTGCATATTATTTATACCACTCTACCGCTTGTATGGGAATGGGGACGTAAGAGCTTTGCCGGTCGCTGGATGTGAAACTGTTGATCTTTTACTGCGTTTTATCCACAATTGGTTGTGTTTGTGACATTCATAAGCCTAGTTCCAAGGCTCTGCTCAGATGTAGGCTTTGAAATGGACCTGCTAACTTCTCAAAGCCTATGGACAATGTGAAGTAAATGTGATGTGAAGCATTTGGATTGTCAATGTCAGCTTTAAAATGAAAGAAATTCATGTATGGTCGTGGTATAAATACTTTTCCCAATTTGGTGTCTCCAATTATGTAAAATACACCACACTCACTGGTTGACTAGGACCAAAACAAAAAACAAAAAAGAAAGCTTGTTAAAACTGCAAATATTGAGCAGTTTTTTGTTAAAAAAAAACAAACAAACAAAAAAAACAGAACAAACTTGTGTGGTGTATTTTACGTAATTCGGGGCACCTCATTGTGAAAGCTCTATTCAAAAGCCCATCTTCTTTGTTCAATAACTCTGAGTTCTTTTGGTATGTCTAACATCACACCACCTGTGCAACGGTAGCACCTCGCATACTGGCAATGAAACATCAGAAGGCTTTTTACATGAACTAGAGGCTTGTGGCATGGTCATCTTCTGAGTATAAAATTTGAAATTTCGCCACCTCCAACAGCATACAGATGGCCATGTATTGCAGTCAGACCTCTACTGATCACTAACCTAAGACTGTTTCTTTATCAAGGTGGACTGGGGAGCCGGGATGGCCGAATGGCAGAGCGCTGGACTTCTAATGCTCGGGTTGTGAGTTCGTACCCCGGCTGGGACCAAATATTTGTGCTGGCTTTGTCATCGTTGCCATGCCACATCTTTGATATCACCCAAATGTGGTGGAAAAGGATGTTAAACCCCCAAACCCCCACCCACCTACCCACCCCACCCCACCCTCGAGGGGAACTGGCAAGGTCACTCTTCAATACTGAGGGTGATAAAATGACAAGGCCCAGACAGAATGATCTCACTTGGAGATGTCTGCTTTGAGAATAGCAAACGATGCGAGTGATTCAACTGGCAGCGACTTTCACGAGACATCTCGGCTGATATTCACAAATTTGTGTCCACCCCTTGAACATTACTTTTATTACTAGTAATCTTATTAGGCAGACATCTCCACTCGTGCCAGATGTACCAACCTGTTGGAGATTGTAGTCTGTGTTGAAGTGCGAAGTTACATACAGTAACGAGCGTCCGAAATACAGCACCTCCAACCTGCAATCAGTAACTCAAACTTTCACAATGTTCATTACCTCTATGTCAATAATCAGTTTACACACAAAATGACTGTTACGTGTGTGGCTGCACGTTTTGTTTGTGTTGTGTTGATAGATAATAGCTGTGTTGGTTTTTTTAGAAGGGGTGTGTGCACGAGAGAAGCTCATAATTATGTGTGAAGCTTGAGAGTGCAGTGTGATACCAGAGACGTGCTGTAATAAACTCCACACGGCTATAACTGTTCTACGCGCTCACGAGTCTTTTGTGAGTGAATGAGACTTCTTCCGCAGTCAATATAAGAACTCGCTACGTGAAGAGTGTAGGCCTGAGTCACTGTATACCTCGGTAAGACGACGGGCTCTTCAAACATTCACCACGTAACATTAGATTTATTCACTAATTATGCAAATGACTCAAAGCAGGTACGCAAAGTAGCGAGACAATTTGTATCTATCCAGAAAAAAACTTTCAAAACTTACCATCAAAAGTTGTAACCCAACTTGCTTAAACCACAACAAAACAAACACACAAATAAAAAATGAAACAAAACAAAAACAACAACAACAAACACAACAACCACGAAAAATGAACAGCAACACACACAGACACTACATCCCCACTGCCTAACGTGAACAACTTACAGATCCCCGATAGCGTCAAAGTTGTCGACAAAGAACTGGAAAGCGATGTCGCGGCCCAGCGGGTTTTCAGACACCCACTGGATTGTGGAGGCCACGTCCTGGGTTCGAATCTCATTAGGATCAAGCACCATTGACAGCAGCCTGCAACACAAGTCTCACTCTTTGAAAGCAGAAAGCTCAAAATGAAAGTAAAATGGAAGAAAAACAATTTAGTAGCTAAGGCAGAAACTCAAACGAGATTCCTGTAACCCCGTTAGTTTTTGTTATGTACGTCCGGCCTGCACTTGTACAAAGGTGATTTGATTCTGTTTTGGGGTAAGGTGTTCTCAGAATGTTCCCCCCTCCTCCAGCTGCTTTGGAATTGTTCAGTCTATGGCAGTAAAAAACAAAAACACACAAAAAAACCCCAACAACAAAAAAACAAAAACAAAACAAAAAAAGACCAGCTGATTTCTATAGCACTAATTCCAAATAGCCCTAACTAAGCATGCACCTTTCGAATTAAAACTTTCTGAACTTTGAGCAGCTGAGCTAAAATCATTGTGATCATTATTACAAACTTGATTTTCTGAGCAATTTTATAACCAAGTAACACGAATTCAGCTGATAACTCACCAAACAACAGTCACCATCCCGCCACCCCAAACCCATCCCCCAAACACACACACACAAACACACACACATACAGAAAAAAATCACGCTGACTGACCTGCGGAGATGCACCTGGTCAGTGGAGCATGACAGGGCATGTCGCAGGTTGGTGAGCTCAGTCGTGTCGTCGTTGGCCTTGAACTCCTTGTAAACAAACTCCCAGTCACTGGCGTCACCCTTTGCCACGGCCGTGCAATAGAACTGGTTTCGCAAGTTGGGGTTTATCCTGAAACAGCCAGGTCAGCGTAACAGACTTTCCCAGGACATGTTGGGGGGGGGAAAACCCTGACCATTATAGCATCCCTTTTTTTTTTCTTTTTTTTTGGCTGCCCCAACTCTTCTTGCCAGCTCCAGTGGTGTTTCTCCCAGGTCATGGGTGGAATCCACGGACGGCTCGAAAGCTGGGGCTTCATTTTTATTATGCATGATGAGGAAGATGAGGAAGATGGTAAGATGATGCCATGGAGGTCCATGTGGTTTGGGACTGCGGGACGGGGCCGCATTCCACACTTCCTGTCATAAATATCCCAGTGTTCACCAGGCCTGGAAACTACGGCACCTGCGGTGCCAGCCGTGTAATCTTTCACATCCTAAGACGTGTCATACAAAGGGAAGCACCCCCAAAGTCGCACCCGTGAAGTGGGTGAATCTCAGCTGTGTGGCAACAGCCTCCCCATTGGGCCCATAGCACACCCGCTCTGGGTAGGAGCTGACCTAGGTAGAAAAAATCCCGCTTGCCTCGGCTGGGACTCGAACCCGGGTCTCCCGGTCCATGGTCTGAAGTGCTAACCATTACACTACGGGGGCCGGTATGGCATCACTTCTTAAAAGGTTCATCACCTGACATTTCCAGACTCATAAATTGTTTGGAGCTGTTTTGGTGGTGTTTAGAATTGTACCACTAAAATTTGTTTTATTCACTTCTTTACTGTCCATTTCGGAAAAATCGGGCTGCTTCCCCCACGGGGAAGCATGTTGCCGCGGTGCAGCACCATCCAATACCTATCCCTATTTTCAATTTACTGGGGGAGGAAGGCTGGATAACCTGGAGAGAAACCCCTGTTGAGCAGCCCGGTAGCCAGGAAAAACTGGTATCACATATAACAAGTTTGGCCAGGGACCGTATGTAAAAGTCGAGGTTGATTTAGCCCACGGCTACGGGCCTGGCCAAGACCAGGACAAAAGAAACCCAAAAGCAAAATTAAATAAAAAAGGAAGTGAAGAAAGGACGAAAAAAATCCTTCTGTAACGGCTTAGGCACCTTGCTGGAATGGGCCCGATTCTTGATTTAAAACAAAAAACAACAGAAAATTTAACCCTAGAGCTAGTTTAGTTCGAGGTTAAACTCTAACCCAGGGCTAAAAGCCCAAACCCTCGACTATTACATATGGGCCATGGGCTCTAACCCGCGCTTGATCACCATGACGGGGATGATGGCCGTTCAGTAGTGCAGCGTCCAAGTCTGACACGCTACGTATCACCCCTATATCACAGATCACCCCTAGCACAGACACACTGATGCATGAATACAGCCACGGACACGCTTGCTACGAGCCGACAGAAGCGAAAAGCACGGCAGTCACTAACCGTGTCGTGGCCATACTTGAGCTGGCACATTTCCGCATGCCTCCATCATTCAGATGCTAGCAAAAGAGAGCGACTGCAGCAAGGAATCCACAAACAACTCCCCATGAGACAATCACAAGATGGTTATAGATTATACACATAGCTGTCAGACTTACTCATTGACCCCGGTGTTCTTCCACTCTTGGAAGAGTCTTCTGGCAACGTTCACGCAGCTGATGTGGTCGTACGTGCAAGCGTACTGTGCGATCAAAGTGCGCACAAACCTGGAACAGACAAAATTTACATGAAATGTTAGTCTGCCCGCATGTATGCTCTCTCGCCCCCCCCCCACCCCACCCCCACTCTCTCTGTGCACTTCTGCTGTTGTGCTGCTGCTGTGCTGTGCTGCTGCTGTGCTGTGCTGTGATGTGGGGTGATGTGATGTGGGGTGATGTGATGTGGGGTGATGTGATGTGATGTGATGTGATGTGGGGTGATGTGATGTGATGTGGGGTGATGTGATGTGGGGTGATGTGATGTGGGGTGATGTGATGTGGGATGTGATGTGGGATGTGATGTGATGTGCTGTGGGGTGATGTGCTGTGGGGTGATGTGCTGTGATGTGCTGTGCTGTGGGGTGATGTGCTGTGGGGTGATGTGCTGTGGGGTGATGTGCTGTGGGGTGATGTGGGGTGGTGTGATGTGATGTGGGGTGATGTGATGTGGGGTGATGTGATGTGGGGTGATGTGCTGTGGGGTGATGTGCTGTGGGGTGATGTGCTGTGGGGTGATGTGCTGTGGGGTGATGTGCTGTGGGGTGATGTGATGTGGGGTGATGTGATGTGGGGTGATGTGATGTGGGGTGATGTGATGTGGGGTGATGTGATGTGATGTGATGTGATGTGGGGTGGTCTGTTGTAATTTATAGTGATGCAATATGTGATAGATGGCAGGTCACTGTTTTTTAGGTGTGAGTGTGCGAGCATGTAAATAGGTGGAGTGGGTGTGTATGGCCATATGAGTGAGTGTGTGGCATGTTTTATGAGACCACAAAGCAATGTTCCACATTGGGAAATTCCATAAGTTTCTTATCTTCTTATCTTCTTATCTCTCTCACACACACATGCACACACACACACATGCACGCACGCACTAACAAACTGCTGTAAAACATCATGACTGTGATACTAACACTTCAACTGGCACATATTCGTCTTTGATTTCCAGTCCGACAGAGTCGAGTGGTTTGCTCACTGTGTCCCGTATGTAGCTCTGAAACATGTTCCAAAGAAATTTATCACGGAAAGTCAATGACAGAGGTAGAAAACATATGGTACCGTCAACTTGCTGTTATTTGCTAATACTAATTCTATCTAGCTACTAAAAGTACAGTCGAGTGCAATAATTACACACACACACACACACACACACACACACACACACACACACACACACACACACTTGGGGGTTTGGTGACCCTTTGGTGACAGTTCCAAAAGGACAAATCAATTAGAAACGAAATAAACAACAACAACACTTTATAATTAAAATCTAAACTAGAAAGGCAGAAGCCTCCACGGCTCCCTTGTGACACAGGTCAAGGTCATTCACAAGAGTATGTATGTAAAGCTCTTATTACTATCCATTATCACGCCAAGTAAAGTGTCTCTGGCGCTCTGAGTCCTTGGCAAGATTACAATTTTCCCCGAAACAGTTTGTATGGCCTTGACCTTTGGTCAAGGTCATTCAAATGAGATCTCATCAATGTCTATTATCATGCCAAGTTCGATGCCTCTAGTATTTGTAGTTCCCCCGAAAACAGTAATGTTAAAATTCATAACAGACAGCTTTAATGACCTTGACCTTCAGTCAAGGTCATTCAGAAAGGTAGGTCTCATTGCTGTCTATCATCATGCCTCGTTTGGTGCCACTACTGTTTGTTGTTATGGACAAAATGCCAAGGTTAAAGTTTCCAAAAAAAGGCTTGCATGGCCTTGACCTTGACTAAAAGTCACTGAACACAGGTATGTCTGTAAAGGTGCTGCCAATGACAATCATCACACATAGTTTGAGGCTTCTGATCCTTCTAGATTCTGAGAAAATGCAAATGTAAAATTTCCCAACAGACTGTTTTAATGACCTTGACCTTGAGTCAAGGTCATTTAAGATGGTATGTGTGCATAGGTCTTATCACTGTCTATCAGCACGCCAGGTTTGGCACCTCTGCTGTTTGTTGTTTCTGAGAAAATGCCAATGTTAAGGTTTCACAAAAATAGCTTGTACGGCCTTGACCTTGACACAAGGCCACTGAACACATGTATATCTGTAAAGTTCTTATGGATGTCTATCATCATACAAAGTCTAAAACCTCTGGTGTTTGTAGATTACGAGAAAATGCCAATGTAAAATTTTCAAACAGAGAGCTTTAGTGACCTTGACCTTGAGTCAAGGTCATTCAAAATGATATGTTTTGAAAGGTCTTGCGGTTGTCTATCAGCATGCCAAGTTTGGTGTCCCTGCTGTTTGTAGATTCTGAGAAAATGACAACGTTAAAGTTTTCTGGACACACACACACACACACACACACACACACACACACACACACACACAGACAGACAGACAGACGACGGAGGGTTAAAACATAGACTCCCATTGTTACACAAGGGAGCCAAAAAAATGAATAAACAAACAGAACAATAAAATGAAATTCTCACCTTCAAGTCTGAGAACAGATCTGTTCGTTCCAGCATCCTCTCCACATAACTGATCTCACGAGCAAATGCGCGCCACGGCACAAGTTCGGTTTCGGATTGCAGGTAGTCCAGTGTTGCAAGCGCTACTGACAAGTCCAGCATGCCAGCCCTATAGTCACACACCATATTAACCAATCAGGAAACAGCTTACAAAGTCCACAAAAAATGCCCCCCCCCCCCCCCCCCAAAAAAAAAAAAAACCCACAAAAAAAGATTTAAAAAAAAAAAAACCCAAAACAAAGCAAACAATAATAAAAATAATTATATAAATAAGGCTCATAAAGAAATATATTCTGGGTGTTCTACAAAAAATACCAAAACTAGCTATCAAACGAAAACCTGGAAATGTCAGTTCAAAAACTGTCCAATCAAAAAATGGCTGACAGAGTCTGGTCACCAACTGACCAATAAACAAACAGCTTCCTTACTTGGCAAGGTTCCAGGCATCATTAATGATCTGACCTCGGTTGATGGGAGTGAACACCTGCAAAATGGATTGTTAATTTAAAGATGAAGTATCTTTTGTTTATGTTTTTCCTTGTTTGTTGTTTTCTATGAACATTTCCTCTTGTTTTCTATGAACATTTCCTCTTGTTTTCTATGAACATTTCCTCTTGTTTTCTATGAACATTTCCTCTTGTTTTCTATGAACATTTCCTCTTGTTTTCTATGAACATTTCCTCTTGTTTTCTATGAACATTTCCTCTTGTTTTCTATGAACATTCCTTCCTCTTGTTTTCTATGAACATTTCCTCTTGTTTTCTATGAACATTTCCTCTTGTTTTCTATGAACATTTCCTCTTGTTTTCTATGAACATTTCCTCTTGTTTTCTATGAACATTTCCTCTTGTTTTCTATGAACATTTCCTCTTGTTTTCTATGAACATTTCCTCTTGTTTTCTATGAACATTTCCTCTTGTTTTCTATGAACATTTCCTCTTGTTTTCTATGAACATTTCCTCTTGTTTTCTATGAACATTTCCTCTTGTTTTCTATGAACATTTCCTCTTGTGGCAACACACACGCAGTACATAAAAACAAAAACAAAAACTAACAAACAAACCAAAAAAACTTACAGAAATGCAAAGGTTGAACATTTGAGTGGCAAGGTGATGTCACCATTCACAGATATGTGATCAGCTCTTACAAAAGTAGGACAAAGTCGCTCAGCCATTTTTGAGAAAATCAATCAAAGCTGAATGGGGGCGTTACATTTTGAGAGTTTTGCATTTTTAGACTCTCAAACAACTAATACATGTACAACCCCTGTGAGTTAAAGTTTTGAGACTGAATGTAGCTTATAAACATGTTAAAAGTAAACATATTATGCAACCACACTGTACCGGCAGGATTCCCACCATCAAACTCTACCAGCTATTTTCTCAAAATGGCCGCTTTTCAACAGCAAGTTTTCAACAAACACATCTCCGGCCTACACCACGCTACAGAAATAATTTTGATACCAAAAGAAAGCTTATTTTCTGCAGTTTTCTGAGATGCCAATAACTCCACGATTATGCCTTTGTTCCCCTTCTGTGGGAGGCAGACATAATTATATGCATCATTCTCCCTAATTTTTGACTGCCAGCAGCGTCGGTTGATCTGTGAGCTTACAAAAGTTAGCCAATATCCCTACAGTAAATTTGCTTTTTCGACTGCAAGCAGCGTTGAGCTTACGAAAGTTAGCATGTGTCCCAGTAGTTAATTTGCTTTTTAGACTGCAAGCAGCGTCGGTTGATCTGCGAGCTTACGAAAGTTAGCATGTGTCCCAATAGTAAATTTGGTTTTTTTGACTGCAAGCAGCGTCGGTTGATCTGTGAGCTTACAAAAGTTAGCAATTATCCCAACAGTAAATTTGCTTTTTCGACTGCAAACAGCGTTGAGCTTACGAAAGTTAGCATGTGTCCCAGTAGTTAATTTGCTTTTATGACTGCAAGCAGCGTCGGTTGATCTGTGAGGTTATGAAAGTTAGCAAATGTCCCAATCATAAATTTGCCTTTTTGACTGCAAGCAGCGTTGGTTGATCTGTGAGCTTACAAAAGTTAGCCAATAT
This sequence comes from Batillaria attramentaria, assembly GCA_018292915.2. Lineage (NCBI taxonomy): Eukaryota > Metazoa > Mollusca > Gastropoda > Batillariidae > Batillaria > Batillaria attramentaria. The sequence continues at coordinate 121,437 of JACVVK020000638.1, forward strand.
CCCAACAGTAAATCTGCTTTTTTGACTGCAAGCAGTGTCGGTTGATCTGTGAGCTTACAAAAGTTAGCATGTGTCCCAGCAGTTTATTTGCTTTTTTGACTGCAAGCAGCGTCGGTTGATCTGTGAGATTACGACAGTTAGCATATGTCCCTACAGGTATATTCAAGTACTACATACTGTGTGGTCGTCGTTCAGCTGGCGAATGAGAGCGTGCCAGTTGGCCGTGTCGTACTGGACGCGGAAATACCCAACCTGTTGAATGTTCACCAGAATCCAGCTGGTGTTGTCAGCCGCTGCTGGGTCGTCGATGGTCACTGTCCACAAGCAGATAACAGTTGAACAAATAATATACAAATAAAGGCCTGTGTAAATCACATGAGCAGTGCCATTGCAGACTTGATCTTTGAGGGGCGGGTTTTCAAGACTGAGCTCCCTATCTGTGGAACGTGCTTCCAGCTCACCTCAAGTTCTCCAGCACCTTACAAAAGATCTCTTGACAAGTTTTTTTTGTTTGTTTTTTGTTTGTTTGTTTTTTTTTTTTTGTTTTTTTTTTGGGGGGGGGAGAGGGAGGGATGTTTGTATGTGTGTGGGGGGGGGGGGGGGAGGGAGGGATGTTTGTGTGTGTGTGTGTGTGTGGGGGGGGAGGGGATTACACCTAAAGGGGAGGGTATGCTGAGTTAGTTTAGTAATATGGAATCATCCCTAGCTAGGTTTATGGCTACATAGACTGCATTTGCACAAGTGAAAATTTGTTATGTTTGTTTGTTTGTTGTTGTTGCTGTGGTGACAGTTCCCAAAAAAGATAAATCAGTTAGAAATGGAATGAAATACACAACAACAAACCCTAATGAAGACTGCCAAAAGCAAAGGGACCAAACAAATCATATGGTTGGGATGGTAGAGTGGGGTACGGGTCGACCTTAAACTTTTGAGATTGTACACTTACAGTTTGAGTTCATGAGTAGCCATTCGATGTCCTGGCGTGTCTTTTCTGTACTGGGTTCCAGACTTGTCATGTAGGTGATGGGGATGTCCCACTGGTAACTGTAGCAACACAATTTGAAATATTAACTCTTTGACGATGAAGCACAATTTCTAACACGCGATTTCCTATAGGAAATCGCGTGTTAGCAATTGTGCTTCGTCGTCAAAGAGTTAATGCATCTACAGAGGAGAAAGTCAAATGTGATACAGAAAACATACACACAATGGGCATCCAGGTAACTCTTAGTCTACTATGGACAGTCGTCACAAACAGGGCACCATAAAATACAGAGCTAACACACATACACCCACACACACACACACACACACACACACACACACACACACACACACACACACACACACACACACGCACACACACACACACACACACACACACACACACACACACACACATGACATCCAGTTAACTGTTTGTCTGCTATGGACAGCTATCACCAAAAAGGCATCTTGTGATTAGGAAAGAGTTCAGCAAGGTATTGCTGGCAGGAACAAACATTTAAACATGTGGCACCGTTCATTCGGGCCGATCGTCGGGGGTTCTCTCCGGGTACTCCGGCTTCCTCCCCTCCTGCTTTGGAAATGTTCAGCCCACCAAATTTGAAAAATAAATGCAATTCTAAATTCCGAAATTTAAATAGCTGAGCTGGCCCTTCGCACCATGTGATTGTAATGTGTTTATGTCCAGTGTGTGAGAGAATGCGTGTGATTCACGTGGGCGTGCATGTTGAGTTCAGTTTGCGGCACTTTGAGCCGATTCATGAAATTGGGCACAGCGCCTAAACAATACTCATTATTATTATTATTAATGATATCACTGCATGATTATGGGCTTCTGAATACCCTACAATCACAGAAATACAGATCTCACTTGTAGGGTGCGTCGCGGTATCTCTCATCCGTCCCCTCCTCTGACCCAATCAGGAATCGCTTCTGTGTGAGATGGAATCTGCCATTTTGTCTGGTTACCGTGACAACCGGGTAACCCATCTGCGCTACCCATGGGTCCATGATCCTTGTCATGTTGTAACCAAGGCTGGCAATTAAGGATTGCTGTAAAGAACAAAAAGAACTTAATGATAATAAAGAATGATAATTTAAAAGGGCCAACGCTACCGTTTTTATGCTCACATATCAGTCTAAGCTGTTTCCATGGTATCTATCATCACAACGCTTAGACAACTGCACAGTGACAGCATCTGAAATGCCAACACTGAGCCAGCAGAAGTGTACTCATTGGCATGACAACAGAATTTGAACGTTCGGCTGCTCGCTCAAAGTGTAAACAGCATTGTATCGCATTAGGAGTTGTCCTAATCATCAAGATAGAGTATGTCGAGCGTACAGGCGCACTCACGAGCGAATCTGTTTCAAAACATACATTGGCCTAGCAAAGATGGAATTAGCACCGGGACCCGTAGTGTAGTGGGTAGCTCTTCGGACCATGGACCAGGAGACCTGGGCTCGAGTCGCGGTCCCGGCAAGCAGTATTTTCCTACCTAGGTCGGCTCCTACCCAAAGCAGGTGTGCTATGAACCCAACGAGGAGGCTGTTGCCACACAGTCGAGACTCACTCACTTCAAGGGGGCGACTTTGGAGGGTGCTTCCCTTGGTATATGACACATCTCATGATGTGGATAATTACACAGCCAGCACCGCAGGTGCCGTTGTTCCTGGGCCTGGTTAACGCCAGGATATTTATGACAGGAAGCTTGGAATGCAGCCTTGTCCCGCAGTCTCAAACCACATGGACCTCCATAGCATCATCATACCATCGTCCTCATCATCAAGCATAAAATGATTACCCCAGCTTCTGAGCCCTCCGTGGATTCCACATATGGAGGAAGATCACTAGGGCTGGCAAAGAGCTGGGGCAGAAAAACCTCCTGATCTACCTAGCTCCATTACACAACCAGTAATTTGCTTCGGGAAGCTTTCAACCAGAAGGCGGAGGCTGTCACATTTATCAAAGAAAGCTAGACAACCAGTAACTGTTGCAACATCATCATCTTGCTGGTCATGTGTGTGTGTGTGTGTGTGTGTGTGTGTGTGTGTGTGTGTGTGTGTGTGTGTGTGTGAGCCAGGGGCAGCCCGTGTATGATGCTGCACATCATGTGTTTTTAGTTAAATGTATGTGTGGAGGCATGTTGTGTGTGTTTCTGGGTGAGTGAGTGTGTGTTCTTTGTAAGGCGCCCTGAGCTCCCGCGAGAGGGAGGGCATCCTTTAAGTACCCATTTTATTATTTATTATTAGACAACAAGGTAAAAGATGGCAAAACTTACCTGGTTCAGTGCAGCGTACAGGTCTGATGCTTGAGCGTTTCCAAATAAATTGTTGTGCAGATACAGCTGCGGAGAAAACACGCGAAGAAAATTATACTGGCAACCAATACAGGATTACGAGTTACACACAACAAAAAGTGTAGTCCGCAAAGTATGCATGTTATCAATTTTAATCTCGGTTTTCTGTTGTTGTTTTTACTGTTAATTTCAACAATCCCAAAGGTACAACGAAAGTTTTTGTACTGCCTTATGAATGGTCAATCTCCATCATAAAAAAAATGGATGAAACTACAGTGTAATAATAAGTATAAAAAAAAAAAAATGATACATGCCAAAAAACACACAAATGAATCAATGAATGAAAATAAACAACTACATGGATAAACAAATAGATAAATAAGTCTTGCAGGCTACACTTAAATTACGCCTACGAGTCTAATATCATTTCTCAAGGGCAAGAACTGCAATCTAATTTAAAGCAAAGGAGATGCATGACATACGCACATTCAGTCCCTTGATGAAACTCTCCTTGCCCATCACAAACTGCATCATCTGTAGTATGGATCCTCCCTGCGCAAAAATAAAGAGAGAAAAAAATTGGCAAAGTGCAAGTATGTGTACAAGCATCTTCACACACCTTTTTTGAAAATTTTTCATTTTTTAACCCTTTCGGCGCCACTTCGGCGAGCATGGAAATGAGCGCCAATGTCGCATCTGGATGAGTGTGACGCATACAGTGTAATGCCCTTCTTTTTTTTCAAAATTCACATGAGTAATTGGAGCAAAACAAATATACCCCTCTAAAACTACATACAATTCGCTGCAATTAAAAAAAAAAAAAAAGAATTGGTGCTTTCGTTCAGAAGTTACAAGAGATGAAACACTAGAGATGTACAGAGGCTGCAGTCAGTCAGAAAACACCTGTCACTGAGCAGTGCTGTAATCCAGAGTGGCTGGCATAAAAGGGGTTAATGACAGTACCTCCTCAGACAAGCATGACATGGTTAACTGTTCTATCAATGTGTCTTCAAGAGAATGTACCTTCTGGTATGTAACAGCATCAAAGATGGCGTTGACCTCAGCTGGCGATGCGACCTTGGCCGTCATTGGGTGAGACGTGGCAAGAGCGTCGGATGCCAGCACACCGTACTTACTATTTGACGTCCACTCCTCAACCTGAAATGATAATACATGTAATTATCATAGCGCTCTTTCTCGCAGACAGCTCACAGTGCTTTACAAGGAAAAGAAAAGAAAAACACTGGAACAAAACAGTCACATATGAACAAAGCATATCACATAAATACAAACAATACAGTACACCTTCACAAAACACACAACATATCAACACTACAATCAGACAGGTGTCTGCAGGTACAGTGGGCGAATGGGTCCCTTCCAGCGCGGGACATAATAATAATAATAATAATAATCGCATTAATAAGGCGCTTTATCCCAAATATTTTGGCTCAAAGCGCCGCGAGCTAAACCCAACACGCACGCTCACGTGAATCACACGCATTCTCTCACACACAGGACATAAACGTATTACAATCACGTGGTGCGAAGGGTCAGCTCAGCTATTTAAATTTCGGAATTTAGATATGCATTTATTTTTCAAACTTGGTGGGCTGAACATTTCCAAAGCAGAGGGGGAGGAAGCCGGAGTACCCGGAGAGAACCCCCGACGATCGGCCCGAATGAACGGTGCCACATACGAGAAGGAAAAATTCTTTGCCCCGAGTGGGGCTCGAACCCCTCACCTCTCGCATTGGTGACAAGTCTCTTAACCACTAGACCACCGACCGCCCCGGCCCTTATTATAAGACATGATACTGCCCATATTGTGCGTTAGGTAAGAAAGAGCTCTGTGACTCCAGTTAATAATAATCACATCAATATAGGCGGTTTATTCAAAATATTTGGCTCAAAGCGCCACAAGCTAAACCCAACACGCACGCTCACATGAATCACACGCATTCTCTCAAACACTGGACAAGAACACATAACTATCACATGTTGCGAAGGGCCAGCTCAGCGATTTAAGTTTCGGAACTTTAGAACTGCATTTAATTTTTACTTCTGTGGGTTGAAAAAGTCCAAAGCCGAGCTACAGGCTAATTTTGCTGAACTAGCGCGTGCATGTCTTCAGAAAATATCTGGGTTGTAAGAAAAAAGGAGACTTCTAAGACAAGGCTGAAAAACAATCCCCCCCCCCCCCCCCCACACACGCACCCCAAATCAGTTGTCAAGTCTTACAGTAAGAGTCTACTTCTGGAAATATTTTTTTTTAAAACACACACACACACACACACACACATACACACACTCACACACACACGCACCCCAAATCAGTTGTCAAGTCTTACAGTAAGAGTCTACTTCTGGAAATATTTTTTTTAAAAACATGCACACACACACACACACACACACACACACACACACACACACACACACAAAAAGTGTGGAAGGTGCACAAACTTACACATCTCCAGTTGGGGAAGACCTGATCAGTGCCGTAGTTCATCCACCATGTTGCAAACGCTTCGTTCAGCCACAGCCAGTCCCACCACAGTGGAGACACGTAGTCGCCAAACCACTGCAACAAAATATGTGCATGTTGTCCCAATATGAGCACAGAACTTCCTCACTGCACTATCTTGAGTCAAACAGTGAAGTGGAGCACCCTGAGAAGACCTTGGTTCAAATACTGTGGTGGGCAGGAGTTAAGCTGGGGATGTTTCCTCAGCTGATCAGGTCAAATTCACATACTGACTCGTTCATGGTGCTTGTCTTGCCTTAATGTACACACTCATGCATGAACATCAAAATATGCCTTTAAAAAACCAGGCTGGGGAATTGGTGAGAGAAAAAAAAAAAGACTGAAGCCTAGGCCAGGGTGCAGAGGCAGCGCACTGCTGGGGGAAAAAGGGGCAATGCACCACTCAAGTAAACATATTAATTAATTTTTAGCATTTTCAAAGGCATTTAGTAGCATCTCCTGGCACCCAGAAGTAAAATGCTGCCTTAATTGATACTGACATGCAACAATTCAAAAATGAAGACAGACTGTCCCATATGGCATTACATGTATCATGATACATGACTGTGTGTGCGATGTTTTTCCTCTTTTTCTTTGGCTGAAATGGAGATTTTTTCTGGCTGAAAGGATAAGAAATTTGGCTGAAAATTGCCAAATGACTGAAAATTCTCCAGCCTGAAAAACTTAATTCCATATGGCAGCTCCAATTTAGCATCCTGATTTTCCCTTACCATGGAAAAGAGACGGTTAGTTAGTTAGTTATTTAGGGCTTAATGCCGCGGAAGCAACAAAGACTAATTCGCGGCTAACAAAAGTCCAGTCCTGCCACGGTAAAACAAGATGTAAATATATCTTAAAAATCTAACAGGTTTAAATGAGAGACACCTTACAAGACTTAAAAACTGAACACAGGCGTACAATGAGAGGTTAAATATTTCAAAAGTCTGTATTTTGTAAACTAAGTTGGTCTCTTTCGGGAAATTGAAGATGTTGTCAGGGGGAAAAGGGGAGATCAAATATTCAAATTCCAAAACAGGGATTATGAAAAGACTCGTCCGACAGCCCACAGACTAGTGAAAATACCGTCGGACTAGTTAAATTGTTTTACCACTGGCCCGCCGGACCAGTTGAGATTACGAGGCAAAGCTTGCTCTATTTTCACAGAGCTGAATGCACAAGGTACTGTCAGCGAGCCCTCTCTCTCTCTCTCAGTTTCTGTTGTGACGCTGGGGTGAGAGTAACAATTTTTAGCGCGAGCCACTCGCTACAACTCTCCGTAAAAACCTCAGTGAGTGGAGAGTGGTTTCAAAAATGACAAAATGTATTTTGGGGCTAGTGGAAATGGTTTCGGACTAGTTGGTTTTAAATCTTGCTAGCCCGAAGGACTAGCAAGATTTTTCAGCTTTCATAACCCCTGCAAAACATATACAAAAGAATAATAGCAAAGGAACAGCTGACAACCCACCATGTGTGCAAGCTCATGCATAGTGACCCTCCCCATCCAGTACTCGTACGAGGCGGAGGTGACGCCAGGCTGGTACAAAATGGCCTCCCTGTATATAATCAGACCCCAGTTCTCCATGGCTCCAAAGTTGAAGTCAGGCACAGCGATACTGTCTGAAATGTGAAGAAAAATGACAAATTGAAATCAAGGATTATTTTTTTAAAATACCAGAATGAGAAATGACATGGCAAATGGAAAGCAAAAAACAACAGAAAAATCTGTCCAACTACTTGGGTGTAACAATTTGTCTTTGAGATATAGGGTTTGAAGGAAAGGGGTGGGGAGTGGGATGTATTGGAAACAAAATAGCAGAGCGGATCTAACCAGCAATTTCAAGTGGGCGGAGTTTCCATACAGCCATGAAATTCCATTGGGTTATTCCAAATTAAGTCAAAATCACTTGCAGACATGTTCACAGTGCCTGTCTTGCCCTCATATACACACACACACAACGTCAAGTGTGCGCTTTAGAGATCCCAGTCCGTATGGGAGAGGAGGAATGAAAAACAAGCACACCCAACGTAGTTGTATACAAAAAAAAAAAAGAGAAAAAAAAGGGTCTGTCTGTACTCTGCACTTGCTCCACGATTTCCCTTACTTCAGTATTGGACTGTAAGATATAAAAAAAATTGTAAATAGTTAATTTTGTGTACAAAATCTCATCTCCTCCCTCAACATACCGGCGGTCAGGTGAAGCCGACGATCTACTCAGCGGTTAACTGAAGTTTTATCACAGAGCAGGGCAGGGGGTGGACAGCCCCGGGCTCTTATGTGTTATGGCAAGTCTAAAATGCTGTCATATGGAAACACAATTATAACCTGCACAGTGAAACATCTGACAAACCTACCCAGTTTAGCCAAAGAAGAATTTCCATAGGGAGGCTTGAACGTGCGCTCCAGCCAATCAAGCAGTTTCAAACCGTACTCCTGTGCTCTTCCGGCCCACTGTATTGCATTTGGACGTGCCCATGTGCGATACTGAAAAAAGAAAAGAAGCCAGATGCAGCAACGTAAATTCATTTTAACATACCCATACCTGAAAAACCTCAACATTGACGGTCACCTTGTGGAAGACCCTTGCGCAAGATCGCCCCACCTGGCGCAGCACAATCACACGTGGCGCCCACACAGCAGAGGAGTAGAGAATCCAAAGCGCACAAAACAAACGTACTGCCCGAAAGGCGAGAGCTGCCAGCAACTCCACAGCCGGACCCACACATGTATGTCCTACCTGTGCAAGGGAATTCCCTGCCCGGATTGGACTTACCAGTCATCTCCGGACACGTCGTATCCAGTCGGCTCCAACAGACTGATGTCATGGTCATAATCGCTCATGATCGATGAACAACAACCACCACCACCACCACCTATATATATTTTGCAGGTGCAGGATTGTCTTCTCACTCACCAGAAGCCCCCCCCCCCCCCCCCCACACACACACACACATACACAAAGACCCTCCCCACAGAGGGAACATGAACTGCCAAAGGTTTGAGAGAGTGATTCACTCATTCATCGTAAATCAACACATTATAATCACATGGTGCAAAGGATCAGCTTGGCTGTTCTGTTTTCAGAATTTAGATTTACATGTATTTTTCAGGGTTTTTTTGTTTTTTGTTTTTTTCACTGGCTGAACATTTTCAAAGCAGATTGGGGGGGGGGGGGGGGGGCTGGAAAAATGGACAGAAGCCCTGACAGTTAGCCTGAATGAATGAGAGGCGAAAAATGTGACGCCCTACACAAGGACTTGAACCCACAGCCTCTTGCACGGGTGGCAGCTACGACTTACCACTGCTCTGCTGCCTCACCACTGGTCATATTTTTTATCGGACACTGCTAACAACAATTTGCTTGGCCACGCATAGTTTTAAATATGGCCGAAAATTTCTCAAAGCACATCTAGAATGACTTAACAGACCCGTCACTGACTGACACACACCTTGATAATCGGCGCCACTGCAGTGTCATTTTCCAGGTATTCATAGTCACAAACCACCATCGCCAGCAGGTAAGTTGGCATGATGGGGGTCGTCTCAAAAGTATCCGCTGCCCAAGAGTTGCCCTCAGCATCAGTGCTGTAAGAGAAGAATAATTCAAAATTCAAATTCAAATTACTTTATTAATCCCAGAAGGGAAATTATAGGTAGGCCACTATAAAAAATAATAATAAGACATAATACTGTAATAACAAATAAAACTTGCACTAACAGAAGCCTCAGTCACACACACAAGTAAATCTAATCTCGCACACACACACACACACACACACACACACACACACACACACACACACACACACACACACACACACACACACACAAATAGATACACATCCGTATAAGTCCAAAGCGCTCATGCTCTTAAAATTAAAAAAAACAACAAAAAACACTCACAAACATAAAAATGTATATCTGAAACACCCTCACACTCACAAATAAAACTTACTCTCACACACACACACACACACACATATAAAAGTCTTGTATACTCACACACCAATAATAACAATAATAACACAGTCATTCCTTTATGTATGTGTGACAAATATTGCACAAATATTGCAATTACCAGCATTAGGATTAATAAATTTAATTAATCAACAGTTTCTTCATCAGAGTGATCAAGGAGATAACATACAGAAAGTATTTACGGAAAGCAAATCACGTATCCTACACAAAATTATATATCTATCTATTTAATGTTATCAAGCAGCAGCAGCAGCCACCCCCCCCCCCCCCCCCCGAAAAAAAAACCCCCAAAAAACAAAACAAAACAAACAAACAAAAAAACAAAGAAAACCCAAAAAATAATAAATAAACAACACACACACACACACACACACACAAAAACCCCAAACAAAATACAAACAACCACAAAAACCCAAATCCACGTACTAGGTGTGTGTCTCCTTCCAAGCGGCATTGGCAAGAGAGGTGTAGTTGCGGCCAGTGTCCAGTTTACGAACGAGTGTGATGTCGAATCTTGCTTTCAAAGCCGGCTCGTCGAAGCAGGGGAAAGTCTTCCGCGCATAGGGTGGTTCCATTTGGCTAGTTGCTAGGTAACTAAAAACGGCAATTTGTTTAAGGATGTGACCTAAGCACCAAGATTTTGAGAGTAGGTGGTGGGATGCAAAATCTCTAATCTAGACTTGTGCATGCTCATATTAAAAAAAAATTTTGGCCTCACCAGAGAGTGCTCGTTAAAATGTTTCAATCAAAATAGTTGCTCCTTACAATCTTGACTAACCTTCGCTCGTATAAATTTTATGCAAAGTACACGAACAACCATGTTAACATACACTGTCTGGTCCCCATCGCGGTAGTAGCTCAGATAAAACCCAGTTCCGTCAGTCGTGAGGGTGCCGTTGAAGTTCCTGAACTCAATGATGTATGTCTTTTCAGCCTCCAGTTTCTCTGACAGGTGCAGGTGGTAGAAATGGGGTACCTGCAACATGGCATGCAACATCACTGTGCAACTGATGATCTTGAGCAAACGACATGCCTGTCTGCATTCAGGGAGCCGAGGTGGCCGAACGGTAGAGTGTTGGACTTCTAACGCTCGGGTCGTGCGTTCGTATCCCGACTGGAGCCAAATATTTGTGCTGGCTTTTTTATCGTTGCCCCATCTTGGATATCACCCGGATGTGGTGGAAAAGGACGTTAAATCCCCAAACACTCACCCACCCGCCTATCTGCATTCATCAAGAAATGCAAAATATTGCCCCCGTGGACCAGATGTTTCCCCTTCTGCATTTTCAGTGGAAGAATATTGGACGCTATGCGGCGACCTTGCATTGAAACAATTACCTCTTGTGTTTTGATCCTTTGAATTTTTTGTGTGATGGGTATTACACACTATACATGTACGTATGTGTGTCAATTTTTGGAGGGAAGATCTCCGTTTTTTGTCATGCGTGTGGTACGAGATGGTTCTAAACACCAGCTGTTTTAGTTGGGTCCAACATATTTAAGCCAACTAAGGTTGTTGTGGTGTTTTGGGGTGTTTATTTTCCTCTCTTTTTTTGATGTAACAGGAGAGATACAACTGCTGGATGCCGCCCTTCTTCAGAGAATCTGTCCAGTGGTTTGGGGTGATATGTGATGCATAACTTAGTAATAGTGCTTATTTTTGTCTGTATCTATTGTTTTGCTTTCTTATTCACATGAAAAATATCATCAACTACAGTTAACTAGTTCACAAATGTTTTTTTAGTGCAGACAACATTTGCATTTTTTGAGAAAAGGAAACGGGATGTTCCAAGTTTTCATTCACAATATATGGCAAAATTAATTTAAAGAAATACTCAGGGTGAATTTACCTCCTCGTAACTTGTACTCGTCATCAAATTCTTTGCAGCATTTTCTTGCATGACCGAGATGTCGGATGGGTCGATCTTCAGTCGATCTACATGCACCGTGATGACGTCTGTCGGGTTCTTGCACTTGACAATAATGGTGCAGTTTCCTTCGAAGAAGAACTGAGACGAGTCATTGCCGTAGATGTGGGGCTGAAGACGTACTGTGTAATGACTCGGGATCACGTTGTTCGGGAGCCTGCCAGAAAACACCAATTAGGCAGTGGAATCTGACAGCAATGCAAGATTAAACTTAAACATTTCAAAGCAATTTAATACAACATTTTCACTCAGAATTTTAGTCATGTGAGGGTTAAAAAAAGAAAAGAAAAACAAAAACAAAACCCACACTGAAGAGTGTCGCCCATGCCATGTGCCTGTGTGTGTGTGTGTGTGCATGCGTGCGTGCGTGCGTGAGGGGGTGGGGTGGTAGTATGTATTGCAGTGCTTGTTCCTTTTTACCTGTAGTTGACCACCTCTGTATCAGCCGCACCGGTCAGCCAGTGCTCCAGATCGGCGTAGTGTTTATTCAGCCAGTCTCTGTTGGTCTCTGTCTGAGCCCTCGCCTGGCTGATCGCTGGCAAGAAGTCGGACGTATCTGCTCCACTTTCCAAGTACTGCAGCTGCAACAATTATTTCCAAACTGTATGTACCAGTTTATACATTTTGCAGAACTTTGAGGAGCCCGAGCTGCCCACTATATGATAAAAGCTTAAGACAGTCTGTGAGCTGAAAAGACCTGCAATGTATCTTTTATAAAAAAAAAAAAGAAGCTGTCCTTTGTGATACCTAGTAATGTTGGACAGTTGCTCGCAATTTTTTATATTTTTTTACTACTTTATTATCTCTTTCGAGAAATTCGGGCTGTTTCTCCCGGGGAGAACGCATCGCTGCGGTGCAGCGCCACCCAATACCTATCCTATATTTTTTACAATTTTGCTGGAGGAGGAAATCTGGATAACCCGGAGAGAAATCCCCGATGAGCAGCCAGGCAGCCAGGAAATACCGGTACATGTATCACATATCACTAGCTCGACCTCGACTCGAACCCACGGCCTTTCAGTAGCGCAGCAGCTAAATCTGATGCGCTACGTATTACACCACCTCTCACAACGCTAGTTTGCAGACGTACCAGTGCAAGATGGTAGTCAGAGTTGAAATGACTGGTGACGGATGCAATCAGGCGGTTCATATTGGATGCACTCATCCTAAAAAACAAGATGTGAAGAAAAAGATAATGTCGATAATGCTTTGTTTACAAGGCAAAAAGATAAGGTCCGCGAGCCTGTCTATAGTGTTAATCTTGTTCTTGCTGCACACACACACACACACACACACACACACACACACACACACACACACACACACACATACTGCTGTATACCCAGTGCCCCCCCCCCCCCCCACACACACACAAAAACCCCAAAACAAACCCAAAAAGCCCCAACCAACCAAACAAACCAAAAAACACAACAAAAAAACTTCACCCAAAAACACATACACACACTTACACCACTAAAACTAAAAATACAAACAATAAAAGCAAACTATTAACTGAGACGAAATCACTTTTTTACAAGTAAGGTGCAAACTATAGGCACTTGGAAGTATGCCTACCATCACGTGCTGCAATCCCTTTCACTGAAACTTCAGCAAATGTATACCTCCCCCCCCCCCCCCCCCAACTAGTGCTATTCTCCAACATGAGACATTTTCACATCCTAAATCCAACCCCTGAGCAATCATCCATACAACATGACCATGTCAGAAAACTGTCATGTTGGAAAAAGGAGGGGCATGTGTGTGTGTGTGTGTGTGTGTGTGTGTGTGTGTGTGTGTGTGTGTGTGTGTGTGTTTTAAAAAAATATTTCCAGAAGTATACTCTTACTGTGTGTGTGAGCACAAAGAGTGTTTCGTAGAAAACAGATAGGCACTATATAAACTGTGTGATCTCAAAATGAGTATTCTGACACGGATGGTCTCAAAAACTGTGTAACCCGTAAAAACTGCAGTATTCTGCAAAAGTTTACGCCCCAAATCAGCATAAAAACAACCACATAATAGTGGTGGTCTCTGCTGTTGATTAATTTGTTCCTGCTTTTTTTTGTAGGATTTTTTCAACTAACATGTCCACAAGCTGTTGGAAATGCTGCACAACAAAGTGGAAGGCGATATCTCGGCCCCAGCGGTTCCCTGCCACTGTCTGAATGGTGGCGCGTATGTCCTGTGTTCGGATCTCATTTGTGTCCATTGTCATCATGAGAAGCCTTGAGATAACAAATGAACAATACAATGTTAAAAACAATGCTGGGATATCTGTAAGAGCTTGCGCAGAACATGGCCTTGTCACACAGTCGTAAACCACGCAGACCCCCCAAGCAGCAATAATATACTGTCACTCTCGTTCTTATCATCATACAATGTGCCCCAGCTTCTAAGCCCTTTATGGATTCCACCCACAGAGAAGAATATACAATGTATTTACCACCAGAGTTTGGGAAGTAAAAAGAAAAAAAAACAAAAACCCCACCCCAAACAACAAGCAAAAAAAAAAAGCACACACCACCACCACCACCAATGATAACAACACCACCCCCACCCCCACTCACAACCACAACTACCATTACCACCACCACCACCACCGACAACCACCACTACTGACGACAACCACCACTACCGATAACCACCACCACCACCACCGACAACCACCACTACCGATGGCAACCACCACCACAACCACCATCAACAATGAAGACAACCACAACCACAACTGCCACCACCACCACCACCGACATCGGCAACCACCACCACCACAACACCACCGACAACAACAACCATCACCACCGCCTATAGGCTCACCTGTTGAGGAGAGATGGTTCCTTGGTGCAGGCCAAAGCTTGTCGCAGCCTGGAATTCTCGCTAGCGTCGTCCTCAGCCTTGTACTGCTCGTAGACGAAGTTCCACTCCTCCATTCCCCCGTTGGCTACAGCCGTGCAGTAGAAACGGTACCTCAGGTTCGGGTTGATGCTGAAACAACAAGGAGTCGTTTAGGAAAACATGTTTTATTTGTTCTCTGCATGAAACTATCATTGGAAGCCCAATTCATCCTAAACAAAATAATTTTCAAATATATAATAATAATAATGATTATATTAATTATCTAGAAGTTTTCAATGAAAAATACAGGAAAGATGAGACACTACCATCCATCCGCCCCTCCCCCCCCCCCAAAAAAAAAAACAACAAACAAACAAACAAACAAACCCAAAAACAAAAACAAACAACAAAACAAAACAAAACAAAACAACAAAAAAAACAACAACAAAAAACAACACACACACACACACACACACACACACACACACACACACGCACACACACACACACACACACACACACCAATACTGACAATAACCTAAAAATCAAACAAAAATTGAAAAGATGGACAGACTGGCAAATAGATAAATGAAACCAACGTAACAACCACAAATGTGGGGTTTCTCTCGAAATACATCTTCCTACATCATATACATAATAAGACTCAGCCAATGAAGCCAGACAAACCAAAGAAAATATCATGAACCACTACTGTATAAAAGAGAGAGAGAAAGAGAGAGAGACAGAGACGGAGTCAGACAGACAGACGGACTGACTTGTTGGTGTTGGAGTTTTTCCAGGCATCAAACTGCTGTTTGGCCATGTTCACGCAAGTTGGGTGTCCGTAAGCGCAAGCGTAGTTCGCAATCTGACTCCGCGCATATCTGTACATGGAGAAAAACATGTCTGTGTAAAGCGAGATGACATCATATATATGCAAATCTTTAAACCGTAGCAGTCACCTCCGAGCAGAAAACAGGAAAACACGGGGTGATACCATCTCAACTGAATAATTTGCATTTACAATTAACTGAGTTGGCAGAGCGGTCTTTCTCCTTGTGGTACATGTACCGTTCCTTTGTGAGTGCAGTGTCAACATGTATGTCAGAATTATATGCCGCAGGTGGCTGTGATTTATATATGATTGGAGGGTCGGAAAATAAATGACTTGACTTGACATGGTAGATCAGTCATGAAAGGTACAATTCACCCACTCACTCACTCACTTACTTACTCAATCGAAAACGAAAGAAAAGAATATGACTCACATATCAACAGGTGGCATGCTGTCGTCTATGTTCAGCCCAAGCTCCTGAAGAGGTTTGCTGACAGAATCCTTCATGAACGCCTGGCAAACAAAATAAAGAACCAAAAATAACACAGAGCCATAGCTTACTGGAAGGGCATTGTGCAGCTGCACAGGAGACCCGCATTCAAACCCCTGGTTGGGAGGACCATAGGAAACCAGCCCCGGACACTGGGAAACCAGAGAGTCCTAGACTTTGTGTTTGGGAAACCAGCCCCCCACAACCCCCACATCAAATCAATCAAAAAAAAAACAAAAAAAACAACTCATAAACAATATGGCTGGCACTTTAAAAAATGGCGACATGCAATGGCCACAGTGGCTGCAAAAGCTAGCATCACCCCCCCCCCCCCCCCCCCCCAAGGAAAATATAAGGCAAACAAACAAAGCAGGGGGAAAAGTGAGATAACCTCAAGATCGCTGTACAGAAGCGAGCGGTCGAGCATCAGCTCCACGTAATCCATTTCCCGAGCAAATGCGCGCCAGGGGACATAATCCAGCTCGGCTGACAGATAATCGATGACTCGCAGTGCTGTTGCCATGTCCAGAAGATCAGCCCTGTTAGAGCACACACACACACACACACACACCGTGGGCACACACACACCGTGGGCACACACACACCGTGGGCACACACACACCGTGGGCACACACACACACACACACACACACACACACACACACACACACACCGTGGGCACACACACACACACACACACACACACACCGTGGGCACACACACCACACACACACACACACACACACACACACACACACACACACACCGTGGGCACACACACACACACACACCCACACACCGTGGGACACACACACACACACACACACACACACACACCACAAACACACACACCACCACACACACACACACCGTGGGCAACACACCACACACACAGACGCACACACACACACACACACACACACACACACACACACACCGTGGGCACACACACACACACAGACACGCACACACACACACACACACCGTGGGCACACACACACACACACACACACATCGTTAAAGTCCTGTTGCTCTTGCCTGATTCTTACATGTAACTGCTCCAATCAAAGACAGGGGTAGGGTGGGGGAAGAGAACCAAATGGGAATCCATGTGCTGTGTGGGAAATGCGTCAAAGCTGGAACTGTTTTTAAAATACTTACAGCATCACAATATATCAACCAAACTATCATCGACTGGGCTTTTGGATACAGTCTGAGTGTGTACATTCTGTGCTTCCTGTCACAGTGGTGAACCTACTTTACAAGGTTCCATGCGTCGTTGATGATTTGAGCTCGGTTGATCGGATGAATGACCTGAAAAAAAAATCGTAACAGGCGTGGAGTAACAACTAGCAGCGGTCTTACAAAATGTTCACAACAAACGATAGCATACACAATACACTGATGTAATATCATACACAATACAATGACATTCAAGTACTCTAAAACAGCAAGCAAAGAAAACCAATCTCCTCGACAATTACAGCTGCAGTCAACACATACCTTTCTTATTTTGTTTGTTTGTATTATATTTGTTTTGTTGTTGTTTCTGTCCTGTTTTTTCTTGTTGTCATGGGACAAATGCAAAATACAATGATTTGATAAAAGAGCCCTGGATTCACAAGCGCACAGACGTGAAAGCAATGCAAAACTTAGCCCAGTTTATCAAAAACAGTGAAGTGGTATAGACTTGTATATTTCGCAAACAGTCACTCTCCCTCCAGTGTGTTGTTAACGTCTGAATTTGTGCTTTTTTTTTTTTTTTTAAGTGTTATCATACTCTTTATCTTGTCCTTTCTACAGTCGTAGTTTCGTATACTCAGAGCATTCACGTTCGATCTGATTTTATGGATTTCCTCCATACCCTAGAGAGGGCTACAGGACAAGACGTTTTCCACTTCTGACTTTGGCTGGACTCTTTTACCAGAGGCAGTATAGATTTTCATATGGCACAAAGTGAAAGCCAAGGGAAAAAAAAAATGTTGTTTCTGGTAACATGGCTAAAAAAAAAATAGGGTAGGTAGGTAGGTTGGTTTTTTTTTTAACCCCCCCCCCCCCCCCCCCCATATCCAAGAACAAAGAAACAGGGTATTAATAAGAAATGGAGCTCTGTGAAACTGTATTTACTACTATAACACACTATCGTACCATATTTCGTTCTAATCTTGGGTCCGTGATGGCGCACGACTTCCCTGATGACAGGCGCATGAAACCCGAAACTGGTCGTGCTTGTATTTTTTTAATTTTCTTTTTCCCAGCAGCCCCCCAAAAATTTTAGGGTAACGGGAGAAAAATAGGGTCGGTCGGGTTACCAGAAACAACATTTTATTTTTTTTTTTGGCCTAAAGTTAAAAACAAGACAGATTAAGGGGCTTTGCATCAGACTTACTGTGTGATCTGTGTTGAGCTGGTTGATGAGCGCATCCCAGTTTTGCCTGTCGTAGTTCACGCGGTAATACCCGTACTGCTGTACGTTGACGATAAACCACCCGTTTGTCTCCCCTGCTGTTGGATCATCTATCTCCTCTGCAAAAGAATTTAGTCTCCAGTCAGTCAAAAAGCATAGAGACCTACCACACAACACAATCACTAAGTCCATGAATCAAAACGTCCCAAATGCTTCATGATGAAGATGATGATGAAGATGATGAAGATGGTGATGATGATTTGAGACCTGGTACGGTGCACTGCTCCGCCCTTTCTCAGTGATGAGTTTCAGTTTAATGACTGTCATTGCTGGTAATAATGTTTTCCAATGAATGCCATGCTGTCATTTGTAGGACTCTAGGAGTCAAAGGAAATGATTTCTTTAAAATCTTGAAAAACTGGGCTTGTAGCATACTTGTATTATCTTTGGCAAGCCAGATAATATCCGTGCGTGTTTTTTCGAAGTTGCGCTTCTGACTTGAAGTGTACGTGATTGGAATCTCCCACTGGTAGCTGTACAGACAGAGAACAAAACACAAGCATATTACTTGAAGATCCATCCACATTTGGTACATCTTTCTCATCACCCAGTCTTTAAATAATAATAATAATAATAATGAATACAGTTTATATAGCGCCTATCTGTTTTCTACGAAACACTCTTTGTGCTCACACACACACACACACACACACACACACACATACACACACACACTCCGAGTGCTGATGAAAAAGTGGTCGGACTACAGCTCGAAAGCTTGCCTAAAGAGGTAGATCTTTACATGGGCTTTGAATTGAGTCAGCGTGGGAAGATCCCTAGTGGTAACGGGTAACTCTTTCAACTCTTTTTTAAATCAGGCAAGTTGTTTCTTGTGCTTTGATCAGAAAGTGCATTTCAAGTCCCACACGGGGCTAAGAATTTTTCCTTCTCGTATGTGGCACTGTTCATTTGGGCCGATCGTTGGGGTTCTCTCCATGTACTCCGGCTTCCTCCCCCTCTGCTATGGAGATGTTCAGCCAACAAAATTTGAAAAATAAATGCAATTCTAAATTCCAGAATTTAAATAGCTGAGCTGACCCTTCGCACCACGTGATTGTAATGTGTTTTATATCTACAGTGTGAGAGAATGCGTGTGATTCACGTGAGTGTGCGTGTTGGGTTCAGTTCGCGGCGCTTTGAGCTGATTCAGGAAAATGGATAAAGCGCCTATACAATACTCATTATTGTTATTATTATTGTTAAGAGTGAGACGAATTAAGTAGTGCACAAAACATGCGAAAAAGATGAAGAGGAAAAATGTACCTACAGTACCAGAATAAAAAAGTCCTGACAACTGGCAACCAAAATATATACATACTTGTAAGGTGGGTCCTTGTATCTGTCATCAGTGCTGTCCTCGGAACCCAGCAGGAACCTCTCCTGAGACAGCTGAAGCTTGTTGTTCCCAGTTCTGGTAACCGTGACGACCGGGTACCCCATCTGTGTTACCCATGGGTCCATCTTCAGGGTCATGTTGACTGATGGAGCCAATACTAAACCAACCTGGAAAAGTTTCACCATGTGATAAGTTTAATCGGTGGCGTAGTGGCAAAACAGCCCATAACACAGTCTCCTTTTGTTGCTGTGTTGCCTTTTTCACGTTTTGCATTGTTGTTGGTTTTCCAGAATGCTTGTTTACCCCTAAAATTCATTTAGGTAGAATGCTGGGGATCGTCTCAGGTGTGCAGGCATCCCCCCCCCCCCATCCCCCTCCTCTTTAGAATTATTGAGAACCCCCTCCCCCCCCCCCCCCCACACACACACACACATCCTCGTTTGAATTATTCAGACCTCATCCCCCCCCTCAAGTATCCCCCATCTTTTGCACTGAACCCCCCCCCCCCCCACTTGATCTCACTCTCAAAGAACAGATAGATAGGCCTATAAAATATACAGACTGTGTTAGCTTGTGCAGAAACCACTGTTTTGAAGGATGGTGCATGTGAATTTCAGTATTACAAATCTTTTGGTGTCCACATAATATATGCTATTACGTATGTTTTTGTTGTTGTTGTTGTTGTTTTTTTAACTTTATTATCCCTTTCGGGAAATTGGCTTGAAATGGCTCTTAGTGCTCTGAAGATTTCAAGTAAAATTATGATCTTTGCAGGAGGCTTTTCAGAGTAATGTTTAATTACATGACATGGTTTATTTTGGGGTGAACAGCTCCCCCCCCCCCCCCCCCCACACACACACACACACCCCACCAGCCAAACAGGACAAAAACAAATACAACAGATCAATAATAAAATGACCACTCTTGTTACTGGTTTTGCAGTAAGGTGTGTACTAAAGTGAAGGTGAATGAATTGCCTTGTACTTACCCTATCCAGCGCTCTCCACAGATCCTTATGCTCGGCGTTCCCAAATTTCATGTCATCCAGATAGTTCTGAAACATATATAAATGTTCAAAAGAAATGCTTTAAACTATTTCATGAACCACTCAAGTATATCGATTATTATATGTATGCGTGTGTATTAATTAGCATAACATAGCGATTGTGCTAGCATAAATGCAGTCACACACACACACACACACACACACGCACGAACGCACGAACGAACACACGCACACACACGCTAGGCAATCTATGTGAGCCTATGCTGCTCCCATGAGGGGTACATTCAACAGATCTGTGTATAAGACTAGTCTTGATCAAAGAGAGGGAGACAGACAGACAGAGACTGAGAAAGAGAAAGGCATTATTCTATTAATGCAAAAGCAGTAAAATAAAAATCAACATGAAACCACACAAACACACACACACACGCACGCACACCAAACTCACATTCAGTGCCTCGATGAATTTGTCCTGACCCATAATGAAGTTCATCATCCGAATCACAAATGCTCCCTGAAACATTATGAAGTGATGCAAGCACATCATACAGATTTTAAAAAAAAGTAAAAAAAGTTACAATTTGTAGTGGACATGGTGTGGGGGACTGATCCATGTCTGGGGATCAGAAAAGCAAAAGATCTCTGACCAAAGGTTTTGAGCGAAGACACTTTAGGGGAGATAAAGATTCTCTCTCATCATCACAAGAGCAGAGTGCACACAATGGTTCATACACAGACAAGCATGAATAATAAAACATCATACTCATAAGGCGCCCGTCTCTGAAGGACAGACTCACAGCACACACACCCACACACACACCCACACACACCACACACACACGCACACACCCGGGTACCACACATGAACATGGACAGAGGGTCCCAGTTATGGAAAGCCCGACGGAACAGGTATGTTTTGAGTTGTGATTTAAAGGCTGACAGTGTGGGGACATCACGGAGGACAGAAGGCAGCGAGTTCCAGATTGTCGGGGCCAGGTAGCTGAACGCGCGTTCAATGGCAGTTTTCATATTACGCAGAGGAACTTTGAGAAGTTTTTCATCAGAGGATCGCAGTCTGCGGGAGGGCTGATAAGTAGAGAGTGCAGCTGACAGATACTGAGGTAAGGATAAAGAGAGGTAGTCCGATTCATCTGACTCTGGAGTGGGCCTGTTCACAAAGGCTGTTCGCAGCATTGTGGGGCGGCGGGAATTCTGACTGTGTGTCGGTTGGGTGGCCCTTTGGTTAAGATGGAATCATAGGTGTGACAACTATAAGATCCTACCGAAACACTGCAACTGTTAGCGGTGGTCTAACAGGTAGTGCGTCGGATTTAGCCGCTGCGCTACTGAACGGCCGTCACCAATGTCACGGCAATAAAGCGTGGGTTCGAGCCCAGGTCGAGTTTGTGATATGTGATACCGGTTTTTCCTGGCTGTCGGGCTGCTCATCGGGGGTTTCTCTCTGGGTTATCCGGCTTTCCTCCCCCAGTAACAATTGTTCCAAAAAACAAAAAAAAAAAGGAAAGAAAAGAAAAAAAAAAGGAAGGATAGGTATTGGGCAGGGTTGCACATTTAAGTCGGTCCCAGGACACTGACCTATAAAAATTTCAAATGTCCTATTTGTCCCACCTCAAGCAGACATTTGTCCAATTAAAATTTTTATTGCCACTACGTGGCCAGGACACTGTGTCCTATCACTTTGCTGTTTCCAGGACACTTTGTCCTATAGAAGCTGTGGAAAATGTGCAACCCTGATTGGGTGGCGCTGCACCGCGGCGACGCGCTTCCCCCGGGGGAAGCAGCCCGAATTTCCCGAAAGGGACAATAAAGTACACTGTAGTTAAAATAATATAAAAAAAAATCCTGGATGAGGTCTCTGTGCGTTTTCTCTGTCGCCCAACAGGTCTGCAAAGACTGAAATTACTGGTGTAGAAAATACGAGACAACTACGAGAGACTGTACTCCGGAGTTTCTGTACTGAACTGAAACAGTTCTATGCAACAATGACGTCAAGTAGCGACGTCAGATATGTTGACACTAAGGAAGTGCACTGACATAATCTTTTTGGTGCCTCTGTTCACACATGAAACCCCAAACAAATGTATTTCACACACCATGGTGCATAATCGGAAACACTGTTGATCAACGTGACCCGAATGGGCAGTGGGTAAATCCATCATAGTTGGCACAGCCTATACAGAGAAAAATCCTGGATTACCTTGGTGTAAGTAACGGCATCAAATATCGAGCTGATTTCTTCCCTCGTCTCCACGTCTGCCGTCATGGGATGTGAAGAGGCCAGCGCGTCACTCGCAAAGACAGAGTGCAAGCCGGTTGCCACGTACACGTCAGTCTGAAAAGAGTGGGAGTTGGTATCACTGGTCATGCTGCACAAATCAGTCTCCCCGCCCCCCAACCCCCCCCCTCCACACACAAACACTGGAATGCTTTGCCATACATTCCCTCATTCATCCATATTTCTGATCCACCAAAAATGTCAGTATTATCCATTACACCCACACATCTCCCCCCCCCCCCCTCACAAACACACACACACACACACACATACACACACACTCACACACACACACACACTCACACACACACACACACACACACACACACACACACACACACACACAGAGTTTTCAATTTATATAAAAAATCTCAATATCATCCATTACAACCACACATCTCCATTCCCCCCCCCCCCCATCCCCCTCACACACACACACACACACACACACACACACACACACACACACAGAGTTTTCAATTTATCTAAAAAAATGTCAATATTATCCATTACAACTACACATCCCCCCCCCCCCCCCCCCCTCTCACACACTCATACACAGTTTTCAGTTTATCACTTACGTATTTTAATTTATACATATATACATACACCTCATGACAAAAACCAACATACCTAGCAAATCACCACCCAGCATGCCTCCTCCACCCTCCATCCTTCCCCCACCACCCCCTTAATCCTTGCAGAAAAGAAAGTTCTACATGTACCTTGTTTCTGTCTCAGTGTAGTACATACATGATGAAAACCAACGTACTTTGCAAAACACTACATGCTTTCCCCTCACTGAATCAGAGAAAACCTAGACCTTAAAAATTCTACCTCAAAGATATCCTCACAACCATCTGGTGTAGCATGCATAATCACATGGGGAGCCGGGGTGGCCGAATGGTAGAGCGTTGGACTTCTAATGCTCGGGTCATGAGTTCGTTTCCCGGCTGGGGCCAAATATTTGTGCTGGCTTTTCCATCGTTGCCCCGTCTTTGATATCACCCGTATGTGGTGGAAAAGGACGTTATACCCCCAAACACCCACCCACCCGCATAATCATATGCCTTACTGTTCGCCAGTTTGGGTACAACTCTCCGACTGAATGGAAGTCCCAGAAAGAGGCTAAAGCCTCGTTCAGCCACAGCCAGTTCCACCACAGTGGCGACACGACGTTTCCAAACCACTGCAACACGTCAAAAGGGAATTTATCAATACAAAATAGGTCTTATACAATGCCAGTATAGATCTACGCAACAAAGACAGTCTGCTACAGAGGACCTAGAACCCTAAAATTAGTGTTGCACAAATCACAGTCCACAAAATTTCAATACTGAAAGCCTAACAACGGGGGGAGGTTGTGGAGTGGAGGGGGGAATTGGAAAAAATTGAAATTGAAATAAGTTTATTTGAAAATGGTGGAACTTTTGGTCGTGTGACGGATTTTCAAACTGCCATTAAAAAAAAAAGAAAGTAAAAATTCCAAAATCAAAAGGGGGGGGGGGACAGATGGAGAGGGCAAAGGCTCGAAAAATCAAAAAGGGTTTGCGGGGACTGTGGGGTGGGGGTGCGGATTAAGGTGGGGGGGGGGGGGGGGGGGGGGGGGAGTAGTAGAACAGTAAAAAACAAATTTTAAAAAAATTCATGAAGTTTAATAAGCCACAACAAAATCTGACACACAATTTCATTTTAATTTTGCTGGGGGACAAAAGCTTGAAAACACACAAAGCCTAAACTGTTGTAACCTCCTAGTGTGTTTTGAGCCTGTTCATATTCAGATCTCTCTCATACGTACCATGTGCGTGATCTCGTGAGCAATGACCTCAGCGATCCAGCTGTCATCAGACGCAGACGCCACTCCTGGCTTGTACAGCAGACCTTCCCTGTATGTAATCAAGCCCCAGTTTTCCATGGCTCCCGCGTTGAAGTCGGGGATAGCGATGTGATCTGGGCACAAGGACACAAGGCGTCATGCGAATTCAGGGATCGAAATACTTAAGTGCAAAAGCTAGCTTCTTTGGAGAAGGACACTCTACATCATGTTTTCTTTTTTCAATCAAGTATGCCCTTTTCACTTCTTCCCCCTGCCTACCAGCTCGCACCCCCCCCCCTTCCCCCCCCCCCCCCTCCTTGATCCACCATACCTAAGGAAATAAGACATAAGCACATGCAGGGTGAAGGTTTGCACATAAAGCAGCACTCAGCAGTAGCATGCTTTCACTGTTTCATCCTACAGCCCTGCAGTGCCGTGAGTATTTCAGAAGAGATGCTACCATACCATACCATACATGCAAGTGCACGCACGCACACATGCACGCACGCACGCACACACGCACACACACACATACAAGCAGCGGAATATGACCAACTCACATCCTCAAAAATAACTTGCTGCGCCTGCAAAAAGTACAAGATGGGGCACACTTCATGTCTGAGTGGGCACAGTGAAGCTAAAAACACTGGCTTCCAGTTGCATGACGAATCAATACAGATCTACTACAGATATTCTCTGTATGCCTATTCGGCTCACCCATCTTGCTGATGACAGTGCTGTAGAGTGGCTTGAACCTAGTCTCAAAGTAGTCAAACACTTTCAGGCCGTGTTCTTGAGCTCGGTGGGCATACTCGATGGCGTTCGGCCGCGCCCATGTCCGATACTGTAAAGAGTAGAAAAAGGGAGGTAAAAATGGATGGAATTAAAAAGACACAACACTGTACCAGCAATGGGGTAGTTTGGGTTGTTGTTGTTGTTTTGTTTTTAACCCATGTAAGCTCACAGCCCCGAGAAATCAGACGCGCTTAGTCTCACAACAGTCAAGTTCAGTTCATGATGATATCTCTGCACTCAGAAAACCCATATATGTGCTCCACCTCGTTTCTTACCGTTAAAAAACTACCAGCAATTCAAAATTGTGACCCTCCACCACGAAATGAGTCGTCTTGTAACATGCACAAATAGCACAAGAAGACTCCTTTCGTGGTGGAGGGTCACAATTAATTTCCCCCTGCCCCCCCCCCCCCTTCTCCCCTGTCCTATTGGAGAAGGGATGTGTGTGTGTGTGTGTGTGTGTGTGTGTGTGTGTGTGTGTGTGTGTGTGTGTGTGTGTGTGTGTGTGTGCGTGCGTGCGTGCATGCGGGGGTGTGTGTGTGCGTTTTGCCGGTGGCTGACATGATGTTCTGTACTTATTGTTCTGAACTGTTTTGTAATGGGCTGTGGCCTGAACAATAAATGAATTGAAGTGAATTGAATTGGAAAAAACTACCAGCTGCGCTGGCTGGTGAAAACCTTCTGGATTCGGTGGTAAATTTTACCCTGACACTACAAAATTAAAAGAGACAAAACAAAACCCTACTGTAATGTTCAAGATGTCAGCCTCTAGATATTTGTAATCACAGACGATGAAAGCAAGCAGGTAAGTGGGAGTGATGGGGGTCGTCTCAAAGGTGTCTGCCATCCACTCTGCCCTGTTTCAGTATAAAAAAAGAGTGTGACAAGATATTCAAGTACAGAACCAGAATTGCAGCACAAAGGGAAAGTACAGTATTTTGTGGCATTCCCTGGTTACATAATGCTCGGCTTGGCAGAGCTGCAGCACAAGTCAACACTTTCACCTAAAAACAAAAATTGGGCTTGAATTACAATGTGTAAGTTATCATGGGATAATGTACATTGTACTTCTATTTTCACAATTTTCCACTTTGCGGTCTAACAAGTTAAGTCAAGTCAAATCAAGTCAAATTTAGTTTGAAAAGAAAAGAAAAAAAAAGTAGGGCATATGTGACGCCCCCCCACGATTTGAGTCTGAAGTCACTTTTTGAAGTTTTTGAGGTTTTGATATGATCTTACAGGTTTTTTAATGCTGAATCCAATGGTGAAAACCAGATTAAAATCGGATAATTATTTTTGAAGTTATGATCTGTTGAAATGACGTACCCCATGAAACAAAATAGCCACCTCGGTCGGAAAATCGGGTGTTGCACTATTCAGCTGCATGTAACTTCCGACTCATTTCGTGGCGTAGCGTCACATATGAAACCTCCCAAAGTAAAATGAAGTCTCCCAAATGTAAAGTCCGATAATCTTGGAAATGATGCCTTTAATATGTCTTGGCAACAGGCACTTTTTTTCTTCTTTTTTTTTTTACTACTGTATTGTTCCTCCTGGGAAATTCGGGCTGCTTCCTCCGGGGAAAGCGCGCTGCCGCGGTGCAGTGCCACCCAATACCTATTCTATTTTTTTTTATTTGGCTGAGGGAGGAAAGCCGGATAACACAGACAGAAACCCCCGATGAGCAGCCCGGTAGCCAGGAAAAAACGGTATCACATTTCACAAGCCAGACCTGGGCTCGAACCCACGCTTCATCGCTGTGACGGCTGTTCAGCAGCGCAGTGGCTAAATCCGACACACTGTTTTCTGTTTCCAGTGTAATTCATTTACAGAACAAAACATGAATTCTACAAGATACTGGCACTTAATGCTTGCGTCTACACGTATGACATGAGAAACAAAATGTATACCCAACAGGCTGTGAAGATTGTAAAGGCATATTTGACAGTGTGATGTAGTCGCGTCCTGTGGTCAATTTCCGCACCAGTGTGGTGTCGAAGGTCGCTTTGAGGGCCGGCTCGTCAAAACAGGGGAAAGCTTTTCTGGCGTGTGGAGCCTCGAACTGTGTTGTAGCAAGGTAGCTTCAAAAAAACAGACAAACAATGAACATAATCATTATTGTCACAGAACATATTTTGTAGGAGCTTATCACACTAAGTTACAGTGGGCAGTCGATTGGTGCGTTCAACGCCTGCTGTTGTTTAGCACAAGAACCAACATGTCATAAAACGTAAACTTACAAGAGGTTGATACTCACATGGGAGACAGAATGATCTCACTGAAGCATTTGTTCATAAGTAGTAAATTCAAAAGTAACACACACACACACACACACACACACACACACACACACACACACACACACACACACACACACACAAACTACTCTACAATCAGGCGTTAAAAAAAAACCAAAAAAAACTTACATGGTCTGATCTCCATCTCGATATGAACTGATGTACAACCCTCGTCCGTCTGTACTGAGAGGGCCCGTAAACTTGTTAACAAGGATTTGATACTCCTTATTCTTTTCCAGTGCAGTGTTCAAGTGGATATGAAAGAACTGCGGCTCGTCTTCATAGGAGATGTTTTTCACTGAGACAAGTACCCCGTTTTTCTCCTTCACTTGCACATCTGCCAGTTGTATGTCCAACCGGTATGTGTGAAGTGTGATGACTTCTGTGGGTTCGTCGCATCTTACGTCAATCACCACACTTCCTTCGAAGTAGAATGCGCTGGCGTTTGTGCCATAAATGTATGGTTGAAGACGAAGTGTATAGTGCGATGGAATGACATTTGTGGGTAATCTGAAAAATACAAATCATATTAACCATTACAGGTATTAGTGAGGTATATACAGTCTTCACAAAAAGTTAAGGACCAGTCAACATAATGGATGACAGTTTCAATAAATCAGAAAAAATAAACGAATAAGATTTTTCCCGTAAAATTCGGTAGCAAGGTTAAGGGGTAATCAGTGAACATGGCGACCACTGTGTGGATGGCACGTGCGCGTCACACAGCATGCTTGGCGCGTTTGAAAATCTGCAATTTCGGCTAAACTAGACCGAGTTTCAGTGTTCAGTGAGCGATACCTGGGGCTTTCTGCACGGCAAAAATGAGATGCAGGTCAAAGAGTGCATCCCTGGTTATGAACTGTGCTCATTTGTTTGCCTACATAAGCCGCCATTTCAGCGATGTTCAGCATCCCTGGTTATGAACTGCATTACACCAGCATGCCACCACGACAAAAGTCGAATGATATTTGCAAGTGGTCCTTAACTTTTTGTGAAGGCTGTACATGTAGAGTATGATTTTTATTTTAAAGATCATTTATTCGTTATCATTATGTGTCTACTACAACGCTGCAGTTACCAAAAAAAAAATAAAGCTCCTGACAACAGCCACATAGAAAATTTAAAAAAAAGAAAAACACAATCACTAAGTTTGGTTTCCACTAAACTTCTCTTTTATTAAAGAAATATTTATTTACAAATTACACGTACTTATTCATTTGCTGCCTCAACTGCTACACAGCCCCTGTGGTAATCTTCACAGAATCCATGGATGGATCAAAAACTATGGCTCATGTCACATGGGAGATGTTTTAGTCCGAACAAACATCAAACACGACCAAACACGGCATTTTTCCATGTTCCGTGTGTGACATACCGCCGCAACATGTCTTTTCTCTATAAGTCTTCCAGCTCACATTCAAGCTGTCTTTGATGTTTGTTGGGACTAAATGTCTCTTGTGTGACATGAACCGAAGGTAAGCTCTAAAAACACATGAGGATGAGGGTGATGCTACTGCTATGGAGGACAACATGGTTTGGGACTGCAAGTCAGGACCACTCGTACATGTAATTAGACATAAATGAAGAATATTGCCCAATATCTAAGATGGATGACATGAACCGAAGGTGAGCTCTAACAACACATGAGGATGAGGGTGATGCTACTACTATGGAGGACAACATGGTTTGGGACTGCAAGTCAGGACCACTCGTACATGTAATTAGACATAAATGAAGAATATTGCCCAATATCTAAGATTTTTTTCCTTTACTATCTCTTTCTTATTGTAATATTTCTTCTCTTTGTTTCTTTTTATGCTACGCGTTACCAGCAGAAGTACCATAAATTGTCTACAGTCCAGATCTGATTCATGCACAACAAACCAGGCTGCCAAATATACCTGTACTGATCCCTGGGGTATGTTGGTGCCGCAGTGGTAGTTGTGGTGGCCATGGTGGTGGTGAGACCATCGGTAGTTGCAGTGCCACCATCAGGGCTGGACGTCGGACACGCCCCTGGAGGTGCAGTCGCAGCTGGGCATGCTCCACCTGTGGAGTATCATAGACATCCATACATTTCTGCATCATACACATCCATCCATGTACAATATATACGCATACATGTATGTCCTTTAACACACCAAATCTTCTGTTCTGCAGGTATATGCAGTGGTGAGATGTATCTGAAAGTGTGTGTGTGTGTGTGTGTGTGTGTGTGTGTGTGTGTGTGTGTGTGTGTGTGTGTGTGTGTGTGTGTTATCACAGTGAGTCCAGTCCTGTGACAGCCTGTGTTTTATCAGCACTATGTATTATTATTATTATCATACATATACACATACTCACATATATACACCATAGACATCCATACATAAGTACATACACATGTACATGTATAAAAAAACCACAGACATCCATATTAAGGCCAAGCAAATAAGACAGGTTTGCTTCGGGTGACCTAGTTTAAAAATAGAGAAAAATTCAAGAACAGCTGTGATTGATAGGCGTGCAAAATTTTATTTGTAGGTAACTTTGGTGTGCGTTCAATTTTTACTACTTAAATTTTTGTTTCTGATCAGCTGGGTTGGCACTATTTATCTTACATCCATGGTCCAAGGATGAAGAGGGGGAAAAGTGTGCAGCATTCAGTGACTAAGTGGCAAAGCTACGAGTGCACATACACAGTATTAGTAGTCAGTGATTTCACAAGAATATATATATATGCGCGTTGTCTGCTACACACAGGCCAGAATAAGATGAAAGGATCCTTGGCAGTTTACGTTTAGAACAATAAATCTGCTTTGTGCAGTGCCTGGTCAATGCACAGACAGTAGGAGTTATTGTATGCATGCACATTCTGATCTGGTACAAACCACCAACACGCAATCACCGCAGAAGAAATGAAGACTGAAAAAGGAAATCCTTTACTTAAAACAGACATTCTAATTTCAGAGAACTTCCTGTAAAACAGTTTCCAGATTTTTTTTCAGAGAGGGTGAAGACCTTTAATTTATCTCAGGTGACCAGAGACGGCACAAAGGATTATGGGATATGATCTTGACCCCACCCCTCATCCCAACATTTTTGTTGAGTTTTCACTTGGAACTGCTGATCCAGACACATTGTGTGTGTGTGTGTGTGTGTGTGTGTGTGTGTGTGTGTGTGTGTGTGTGTGTGTGTGTGTGTGTGTGTGTGTGTTGGGGGGGGGGGGGGGTCTGGGAGTATGCTCCCCCAGAATCTTTTTTTTTCTTTTTTTAAAACAAATTTGTGCAATTTTGTGCATTTTTGCATGATTTTAAGTGTTTCTGATGAGGAAACACTTTTTTGGGGGGGAGGACACTTATTTAGAATTACATGTGCACTAAAATCTGTGCAGTTTGATGCATTTTGGCATGATTTTAAGTGCTTCAGAGGAGGAATTAAACACTTTTTTGGTGAGAGGAAATTTTTATCCAAAGGTGGAAATATCCGCCAAAAGGTGGACGATTTCAAGCCCTGTACATCATAACCAAACTTGAAAAAACTAAAAAAAAACCCAACAACAACAATAACAACAACAAACAACATAAAAAAACAAACGCTCTTTATGGTTTGAAGTGCACATCGCCGTTTTCCCACGGGAAGTATATGATATGAATATACAGTAATTCTACATGAGGCATGCACAACTGCCATGTTTACAGTAGCATGGCGGTAGTAAATTTTATACCTCAACACTGCTCAAGAACTGCCACTTCAAGCTCCTCTTAACCTAAATCCTTATGTGTACTTAGCAGTTCGGGCAGACTTAAGGAAAACAAGTATGTTATGTAAATTTATTCCTGTCTCTGTGGACCATGGGACAGGACAGTGTGCTACCCCCCCCCCCCCCCCCCCCGCCATCCCCCCTCCCCTTCTCTTCCCCCTCCCTCCACAATGACCCTCACTCGCACCCCCACCCACTCCTCCCCAGCTCCAAGTAAACTGAGGGAAAACCAATTTTACGTAAATATACTCCTCACTCCTGTCTGTCGACCAATACAACGGCGCAGGATAGTACGCTACCCCTGCTACCCATTGCTGCTCCAAACACCCCCACATGATGACACCCTCCTCCCTCCCCCCCCCCTTCTACCCCCCACCTTCCTTCCTGCCTGGCTGGGGCCAAATATTTGCGTGTGGTGGATTTGTCCTCCTTGCCCCATCTTTGATACATGGATTTGACGATACTGTATTTAAAACGTAAATAAGGAAACCCGACCTTTTTCTTATTTTTTTTTTTTTTAAAAACCAGTGATTTCCATATTTGACCAAAACTTTTTGGCAGAGATCTGCCCTGATTAAACTACACTGTGTTTAAAAGGTAAAATAAGGAAACCCCACCTTTTTTCTTTAAAACACACACACACACACACACACACACACACACACACACACACACACACACACACACACACGCATACACACACACACAAACCAGGGATTTCCATATTTGACCAAAACATTTTGGCAGAGATCTGCCCCGAGGCAGAAAAGTTTCATCCACGTTATATCACGTGTCTGTGGTGTGGCAAAAGACTCAAGAAACCTGCAAATCATTCTGATTAAACTTCCCCCTAACACCTCCCTCCCTGGCACCCTAACACCTCCCTCCCAGCCACCCACACTACAGCGCATGTGCATGAATATTCATGTGACCCTTTGAGGAGGTGAGGTACTGGGTAAGATGTGGCACATCAAACAATGGTAAGTGGGTCGCTGCAAATCACCTGTCTGTCCAAGCATTTGTAAGAACTAGTGACACCTGTAACTCTTCCTTGTGGTCGCATACATAAATGTACGAAATACCAGAAATACACCAGAGAGAAAAAAAAATCACTATCACATGTA
The DNA here is from genome assembly GCA_018292915.2 of Batillaria attramentaria. Classification (NCBI taxonomy): domain Eukaryota; kingdom Metazoa; phylum Mollusca; class Gastropoda; family Batillariidae; genus Batillaria; species Batillaria attramentaria. Next base: position 154,209 of record JACVVK020000638.1, read on the forward strand.
GGGTTAGGATTATTAACTCATTTCCTACCAAGAAAGTTTGGGATTGTGCACAAGTGGCCTCACTACCAACCCCCCCCCCCCCCCCCAAAAAAAAACAAAAAAAACTGCATGGATATAAATTTGACTCAGTGGGAGTGTTGTACTTTGATTAATTTATACTTGTGTTTGCTGTAGTAAGATTCTCTGTCAGTAGATCTAAAGACCCTAGATCCGCATTGGCATAGCGGATCTAGGGTCTATGGTAGATCTGACAGATTTGAAGACAGAAAAACAAAGAAAGAAAGGGGGGGGGGGGGGAAACACACACACACAAACACCACCAACAACCAAAAAAAGACCCAGCAACAACAACAAAACAGACAAAATGGCATATATATCTGGAGTTCTAAAGAAATTTATGGGATGGGTCCATTCCTCCTTGTCTGTTGTTGTTGTTTTTTTTTTTGTTTTTTTTTAACTGGAGAGTGGTTTCTGAATGGTACATGTAGTAATAATCTGGTCAGGCCTGGATGGCCACACTGAACTGACTGTGCTGACTGCAGACTGACACTTCATTTCCTTACAACTGTGCATGGTAAATATTTAGGAAGGCATTTAAACCGCTACCCCATGCTTCCAGGCCACGTTCAGGAAAAAGGATAATAGTTGACCCGAACGTTTGGGGGGGGGGGGGAGTAGTAGCCACTGCCTTGCTGACCTAACTTAAGTAGAAACGGAAAAACTGACTGCACTCTAAGTATTTTCATCAGTTAGTAGGGTCTGCTGAGTATGTAATTGTAAGCAGCCGAAACGAAGAGCAGTTGTGACACTGATAAAAAACGAACAACAAAACGGAAAAAACGAACAAAGAAACAAAACAAAAAACAAAAAAACAAAACAAACAAACAAACAAACAAAACCCGCATAATCTAGATGACTGAGATAGATCTAGACTGAGGTCTCTCTCCCTGCAAATGACTGAAATCCTTGAGCCGATTGAGTGAAGATTAGATTGGCACGATTTCAGTCAACCTAAAAGAAGAGCAGTTGTGACACTGATCAACGAAAAACAACAAGAAGAACAGCAGCAGCAGCAAAACGGAACAACAATAAACGCGTTATAATCTAGAGGGCAGAGCCGGAGATATCTAGAGCTATGAAGTCTCACTGAGTATGGGTCCTACTAATTACCGAAAACAACCGAAAACAACTCTTAATACGCGTAGAACGCAGTTAAAACATAGAAATAACAACACACAAACATGATTAAAGGTGAAAAAAGAGGCATTAAACTGGTTTAAAGGAAAAAAGTACTTATTCACTCCAAGAGAACACGACGAAATGAACGTGTCTCCCAAGGGAAGCGACTCTGGTCCGGACTGGTTATTGTCTGCAATATCACCTTTTTTTTCCTTTTAGCTTTTTTAAGGCCACTTTTTTCACCTTTAATCATGTTTGTGTGTTGTAATTTCTATGTTTGAACCGCGTTCTATCCGTATTAAGAGTTGTTTTCGGTTGTTTTCGGTCGTTTCGTTGTTTTCGGACCGCTGAGTATCAGTCTCCCAGCAACTGGCCGAAACTTTTTGCCGACAGATGAAAGAGTAAACAATGTAGTTCAACGGAAGCGCAAGATTCTGCGCGGACATAATTATCTGTCTGAAGTACTAAGTGCTGCAAGTGGAATGAAGTGATACCACTTAGTCAGTAACTAACCATCATCCCAGTCTTTGTACTCGGCGCCATGACAGTGCGTCTATTAACCACAAAATGCACACTGGCACTGAACAGGAAGAATCCAGAATCCGTAGCGATGAATAAAAGATAAGGTTTCGATTTGTGTGTGAGTCGGTGTCCTCTTCGGCATTAATTAAACGCCCTCTGGTGTCACGGTCTTAACGGCTGCAGACATTGTGATTGTGCAGCCGGGATATAATCTTACACAACTGGGGTTCAAGTCAGTTTCTGCACATTAATACATGTACTATGATACGTCACTGAAGCATGCTCAATTTCCTGTGATGGGATTTTTATTCCTCGTTTTGTTTGTATTGTTTGTTTGTTTGTTTGTTTTGTTGTTTTGTTTGTTTTGTTGTTTTTGTGTTTGTGTTTGTTTTCGGGTTTTTTTGCTGTTGTTGTTTTGTGGGATTTTGTGTGTGTGTGTGTGTGTGTGTGTGTGTGTGTGTGTGTGTGTGTGTGTGTGTGTGTGTGTGTGTGTGTCAAGTTGTTGGGGGGTTGTTGTTGTTGTTGTTGTTTTGGGGGGGGGGGGAGGGGAGGGAGGGGGAGACTGAGGTTGGGGTTGTGATCATAAGTATTGTTGAGAACAGATGTTTGAAAAATTGCGAGCTGAGAATCATGTCCATGCCGGGTTGATAGAAAGCCTGTTAGGTCGCAAATTTTCAAACGTCTGTTTCCAAAAGAGGAGGTTTCACAGACGACACCGACTGGGGAGATTATTCAGTGAGATATGGAGTGGAGCGCATAATTTATGAGCTTTTCCCAGCGCAGAGATACCACCTTGAACTGAACTGAACTGAACTAACGGATGCCCTCCCTCCCCCCTCCCCCCTCCCCCGCCCGGCATCCAACAACGTTCACTGAGTCAGTTCTTCCTCAGCGTTGACTGACGTACCCCTTCAGTTTCCCCCAGCCGCCATGTCACACTGATTTACTGTCTGTTTTCCCAGTCCAAGCCGTATTCCTCAAATGAGCCCCCCGCCCCCGCCCCCAACCCCCCACCCCTTCAGTCCCACCGACACCGGACCGCCACCCCGGCCGGCGTTCCCCAACCTGAGTTTCACTGGTACAAAACATCTTATGTCAACCCGGCCCACGCTGTGAATGAAATGACCCTTTCAGTTCAGTCGCGTAGGTGCTGGTTCAAACCTGAATGGGGAGCCGGGGTGGTCGAATGGTAGAGCGTTGGACGTCTAATGCTCGGGTCGTGAGTTCGATCCCGGCTGGGGCCAAATATTTGTGCTGGCTTTTTCATCGTTGCCCCGTCTTCGATATCACCCTGTGTGGTGGAAAAAGACGTTAAACCCCCCAAACACCCACCCACCCACTCAAACCTGAATGTAGCGGCATGTACTTACGAGAGCACGTTCTTCAGTAACCGCAAACACTGACGAGGGTCAGTCACGATGGCGGAAAGTTTCAGTCCTCAGTACGTGTGCCTCTAAGTACTACGGCTATTTAGAAGTTTTAATAACGAATGCTCTCAACTGGGAGAAAAAAAAAAACCCCAAAACACTGGCAACAACGAGCAAAAACAACAACAACAACAACACCCCCCCCCCCCCAAAAAAAAAAAAAAAACCCCTGCGACTGACAGCCCACACTTAGCACACGGTCAATGACCCTTTCCTTACGGCCATCATGGACGACCACACTCCTGTCAGTCAAAAGTGGTGCGTCAGCAGAATTCAGCCAATCGCGTCCCGCGGCATAATGACTTAGCACAACGCACGGCAGTATCTGGCAAGCTTTTCGCCAGACACTACAACGTGTAGTTTCATACAGTCTCCACAAAAAGTTAAGGACCAGTCAACATAATGGGTGACAGTTTCAATAAATCAGAAAAAAATAAACGAATAAGATTTTTCACGTAAAATTCGGTAGCAAGGTTAAGGGGTAATTAGTGAACATGGCGACCACTGTGTGGATGGCACGTGCGCGTCACACAGCATGCTTGGCGCGTTTGAAAATCTGCAATTTCGGCAAAACTAGACCGAGTTTCAGTGTTCAGTGAGCGATACCTGGGGCTTTCTGCACGGCAAAAATGAGATGCAGGTCAAAGAGTGCATCCCTGGTTATGAACTGTGCTCATTTGTTTGCCTACATAAGCCGCCATTTCAGCGATGTTCAGCACTACACCAGCATGCCACCACGACAAAAGTTGAATGATATTTGCAAGTGGTCCTTAACTTTTTGTGAAGGCTGTATGACTGAAACATTGAAAGAAAGCAGCAAGTCCACTGACGTCATTTGAGGAAAAAGACCATTACATCAATGTCTTTCATCCTGAAATCACCCCTTTTTCCCGGAAAACGACATCATGGACGTACTGTATGTTTTGCCAATTAATACACGGCAGAGGCTTTGGCATCGGGTCTTGCCCAGTGGGTTTGTCTATAGGTGCTGGTTCAAAATATAGGCAGCACGTACTTGTATAACGTGGGTTTTTGGTTTTGTTTTGTTTTTTGCTGTTTTGTGGTTGTTGTTGTTTTTGCTTTCCTTTGTTGTGGTCACTGTGACTTTATTTGACTTGCTTGAGACTGTTGTTACTCTGTAAGGTGGTAACATGTGTAACAGTGAGTGTTCGTATTATTAATTTCTCTGCTTTATGTTTTTTTTTTTGTGGTTTAAGTTTCTGTTTTTGTTTTGTTTTGGTTTATGATTTTTTGTTTTAGTTTAAGAATGTGTGTATATTCGCTCTCCGCCTTATGGTGAACATTTACTATGGATGGGGGGTCCTGAATAAAATTCTTCTTCTTCTTCTTCGAACAGGACACGCAGACTGAGGGACACGTAGGGGAGTCGGTGGCTCAACGGTTTGAACGTTGGACTCGAGATCGAACTGAGGTCCCGGGTTTGAATCCCGACTGGGCCAAAATTTGTACAGGTCTTTTTCACGTTGCCCCGCTTCCACTGACTGTGAGCTGGATCTGTTTGTGTAACTTGTCCACTACAGTCAAGGATACATAAAATGTGGCCGACCTGGCAGTCTGACTGGACTGAATAAGTTTCAGCTGGACTGTACAGTTAGGGTAGGTATCCCCATCCCATAGGGCCGTCTGCAATCAACTCGTTGTGGCATGGTCTGATTTTACATACATCCATCCGCCCCTGCATCGGCGCTATCGAGGATACAGACACGAGTGCTCGCCCTTCAGTTGCCTGTGTCACACCCTGATCAAGGCTCTTTGGCCTAAGAGTCGTGAAATTAAATTTGCCTTGTTTTTCGTCCTTCCAGCGGGTTCTGAACTTGTTTAGTATTCTGGTTTGAGACTGAAATGCCGCCAAAACTTTGCAATCGAAGCAGCAGCAGGAGAAACTCCGCAATCTTGATTGACCCCCCGTAGCAAAAGCGTTTACCACGCTCGACCGTTTGAGTCAATTGTGTGTGTGTACAATACACCCGGTGTCAAGATTGTAGAAAAGGGGTCATTTTACATAAGTGTGGGTCTTCTCTTATTCGCTTCACTTTGTCCGGCGTTCAAGCAGGGCTGACGGTGGGTTCTCAGTTCAAGTTCAAGGGGTCACTCACTGGCAGCGGGGAGAACGTCAGTGTCTTTGGCCACGGACTGGACAAGGGAGGCTAATGACTGAAGACTCTAGGGTCTTTTCTATGACTGACCTAGGGTCAATGTACACTGGAATCGCTCTTTCGTCTTTCCTTCAGCAAGAGACTGTGCAGTGTCAGCAGCAATAATAGAAGCCGCAAATTCGCGAACTTGAAATGGTTGCAGTTGCCAAAAGGAACATCTATTTTATTTGACAAACAGCGTCAGAGTTTCGTACCAGTACGCGGCGGGTTTTCGCCTCATTACGAACATATAGCGACTCTAACGTGGGTCACAAACATATCAATTCGCTTAACACAAACGGAAACAACACACACACACACACACACACACACACACACACACACACACACACACACACACACACACACACACAGAGAGAGAGAGAGAGACTTAGAGAGAGAGAGAGAGAGAATAAAAGTGAACGATCAGAGTCCAAAGTTCTACACAGCATATTTAAGCGCAGACAGTCGCGGTTCACTTTAAGTGTTTGACCTTGTATTTATAGACACTAGCTGACGATCATAGCTTTAACTTCCTTTGGAGAGGGTGTTCACATCGCCACAAGCATAACAATTCGCTTAACACAAACGAAAACAAAAGGAAAGAAAAAGTGAAAAGTCAGAGTCCAAAGTTCTGCACAGTACGTAGTACATTCACTGCACGGACAGTCGTGGTTCACCATAGCTTTATGACCTTGGCTACAGAATGGCAAACGATCCTAGCTTTTGCGGGTGCGTTTTGCGAGGGTGCTAACATCACCACAAACATATCAATTCGCTTAACACGAACGAAAACAAAAGAAATGTGAAAAAACAGAGTCGAGAGTTCTACACAGTATATTTACTGCACGCACAGTCGTGGTTCACTTTATGACCTTAGCATGGAAAATGGTAGACGATCATCCCTAGCTTTTAGTCGGCGTTTTGAGAGGGTGTTGACATCACCACCAACGCTTCAATTTGCTTAACACAAACGAAAACAAAAGAAAAGGAAAAGTGAAAAAAACTGAGTCCAGAGATCTAGCTTTTGGTGCGTTTTGTGAGGGTGCTAACATTGCCACAAACATATCAATTCGCTTAACACAAACGGAAACAACACACACACACACACACACACACACACACACACACACACACACACACACACACACACACACAGAGAGAGAGAGAGAGAGAAAGAGAGAGAGAGAGAGACTTGAGAGAGAGACTTAGAGAGAGAGACTTAGAGAGAGAGACTTAGAGAGAGAGAGAGAATAAAAGTGAACGATCAGAGTCCAAAGTTCTACACAGCATATTTAAGCGCAGACAGTCGCGGTTCACTTTAAGTGTTTGACCTTGTATTTATAGACAATAGCTGACGATCATAGCTTTAACTTCTTTTGGAGAGGGTGTTCACATCGCCACAACTCCCACAAGCATAACAATTCGCTTAACACAAACGAAAACAAAAGGAAAGAAAAAGTGAAAAGTCAGAGTCCAAAGTTCTGCACAGTACGTAGTACATTCACTGCACGGACAGTCGTGGTTCACCATAACTTTATGACCTTGGCTACAGAATGGCAAACGATCCTAGCTTTTGCGGGTGCGTTTTGCGAGGGTGCTAACATCACCACAAACATATCAATTCGCTTAACACGAACGAAAACAAAAGAAATGTGAAAAAAACAGAGTCGAGAGTTCTACACAGTATATTTACTGCACGCACAGTCGTGGTTCACTGTAACTTTATGACCTTGGCGTAGAAAATGGCAGACGCTCATCCCTAGCTTTAAGTGCGTTTTGAGAGGGTGTTAACATCACCACCAACGCTTCAGTTCGTTTAACACAAACGAAAACAAAAGAAAAGGAAAAGTGAAAAAAACTGAGTCCAGAGATCTAGCTTTTGGTGCGTTTTGTGAGGGTGCTAACATTGCCACAAACATATCAATTCGCTTAACACGAACGAAAAAAAAAAACAGTGAAAAAAACAAAGTGGAGAGTTCTACACAGTATATTTACTGTTCGGACAGTCGTGGTTTACTGTAGCTTTATGACCTTGGCGTAGAGAATGGCAGACGATCCTAGCTTTTGGTGTGTTTAACGGCGAGCGTGCTAACCCTCACCACTCACATATCAATTCGCTTAACACGAACGAAAACAAAAGAAAAGAACAAGTGAGGAAAAAAAAAAGTCCAGAGATCTACACAGTATATCAGTTTACAGCTCGGACAGTCGTGGTGCAACCCTAACTTTATGATCTTGGCGTAGAGAAAGGCAGACGATTCGTCCTAGCTTTTAGTGCTTTTTGAAGAGGGTGCTAATATCACACGCCTGGTACTTGTATGGCAGTCTAGTGTTTACGTTAGGCAGATTTACAACACTATATAGCGCGATGATATTCTATGTCAACACTGACGCTCATGTAACAACCCGAACCACTGAAGATCCCACGAAACACTGGAGGTGGAATCGTGTGGGCCATTGGTCGGAAATGGGCACTGGTAGTTCATGTAGCCTACAATGCATTCACTAGTGCAGTATATTACGAGACTGAGACGCCAAAGGAACGAACTTGACATTTTGGTTTCCAAACGGACCACCGAATTCCGAGCAGTCGCTTGTGAACTCTGAGCACATGAGGTTTCACTGAATTACCAACCCTGGAACTCCCCTCCCCCCACCACCCCACGGCCCCCGTCACACACACACACCCTCCTCATCGCCCCCCCCCCCCCCCACACACACACATTTTGCGCCCTTACTAACTGCACGTTAGACTGCAATGTAGCTGAATGCGCGTGGTTCACGTGAGCATGCTTGTTGAAATGAGCTCGCGGGGACTGTGAACGTTAGTATAACCGGTTGTCGATGTCGACTGGTGACGACAATACCGTGATACGGATAATAATGATGATGACGATGACGACGACTGTGACAATGGTGGTGGTGGCGATACTGATGATGACGACGACAATGATGATGACGATAATGATAACGACGACGATGGTGATCACTAATGATGATAATGCTGCTGATGATGATGATGAGAAAGACGACAACAACAACAATACTAACAATAACACCACCAACAACGACGATAACGACGACGAAAAACTCACAGATCTGCCCGGACGAGTTGCCTCCGTCCTGGATGAAGTCCTGACATCTCTTCACCGCGTCCGAGACGCCACCTGTCGCCCAATTGTCCTCAGGGTAATTGCAAGTGACCTCCCTGTCCGTGGCGAAGAAGACCAGAATGCCGATTCCAACAGCCAGGATGATGGCGAGCAGTAGAAGAACGAAACCGACCAGAGTGGACACGTAACAACCTTGTTTGTTTTTCCCTTTGTAGATGGAGGAGGAGTTCTCTCCGCCGTTTATGTCGGAGAAGTCCATGCTGTAGCTGGGCATAGTGTGACGTGACTGCCCGCCGGAGTTTTACGCTTGTTGCAGGAACGAAGCTGTTTGGAGATGAGTTTCCGGTTTGTGTCTGCGGAGGGATAAAGGAATCTTAAATCTTAGCAGTCGTTCCGTGCGCACACCCACCCCCCCCCCCCCCCCCCCCCCACACACGCGCGCGCACGCACACGCACACGCACGTGCATTCAAACTGGGACTAGCAAGGTACATTAGATGCTGTAAGTAGAGTGTTGTAAATTGAAATCGACTGGCATCGTAATTTAAAAAAAAGAAAGAAAAAAAAAAAAGAATATATTTTATCACCCAGCTGTTGCAAGTAATGATTGAGCTGTCATGACTAAGTCGTCTTCCATCAGCGAATAGATGTATAAGTGCTAACCAAACACACACACACACACACACACACACACACACACACACACACACACACACACACACACACACACACACACACACACACAGAGAGAGAGAGAGAGATCAAATTTTATACGGATAAAAACATACATGTACAAAGACATGTCTCCAATCGTGTCCTTGTCACACTTCTAGGTCTGAGAGGGACTCAGACATATCATTTATTTCGTAGGCATTATTGCCCTATGCAAAGGTGTACAGGCCGGGGGAAGGGGGCATATTACACAGCCATGCACAATTATGCCATACATCAAAGAGACGAAATGATGCGACCAGGATCCCAAGTCACAGAAAGTTAGTTCAGACTGCGCTATCAGAGGCCAGAGGACTGAGAGAGAGAGAGAGAGAGAGAGAGAGAGAGAGAGAGAGAGAGAGAGAGAGATGATGATGATGATGATGATGATGATGATGAAACTTCTTTTTATTTATTCAGGATAGAGCATGTAGGCATTACTGCCTATCTTACATGCTGTCCTGCTATTCTACATTAAAGGGTACTGAAAAAAAGAAGAAAAGACAACATCAAAACAAACCCCCAAAAAGTTAAAAATTATAAACTATCTAAGAGAGAGAGAGAGAGAGGAGGAGGAGGGGGGTGCGTGTGTGTGTGGGGGGGGGAGGGGTAGGGGGACAGAGACCTAAAGTTCCCCCAACGTATTTGATTAAACGCATTCACTATTCAGAAAGTATCCCACCGCGAAACTCAAACACCGGCTTGAAACGCATCCACACAGCAAAACAGCCCGTTCCACACACACAAAAAAAATAACACCCTACCACCTTTCGGTATTATGTGTCAGCCAGTTTGCTTGCCAAAGTCAGGCTGACAAAAAGTACTTTGTCACTGTACTTGCACTAGAGGATATTCAACACTAAGCTTCGAGAGCAAGGGGAAAGTGGGCCGTGAATGAACCAAACGCGGTTTTCCCGGTCGGAATTGTGTATGTGGAAGAAATGCTTGAAAAGGCGACGAGAGTACGGCCCTTGGCAAGTTGTGTGCGTGAATATCGAGATGCGGTGGACAGCGAAGGCGACGTATTCAGGTACTGTCATTCACACTTGCGTGAGCACTTGAATAAGGTGGAAAGACGGAGAGTTACCGCAGCAAGTGCTCTCTCTCTCTCTCTCTTGCTTCTCCAGTGCCTCTCTGTGCAACAGACTCCCTCTAACCATTACCAACAATGGATCACAGTCAGTGGAGACAATGCTCGGGTCGTGAGTTCGAATCCCGGCTGGGGCCAAATATCTGTGCTGGCCTTTTTTCTCGTTGCCCCGTCTTTGATATCACCCTTACGTGGTGGAAAAGGACGTTAAACTCCCAAACACCCCCCCCCCCTCCGCTTCATTGTGTGTGTGTGTGTGTGTGTGTGTGTGTGTGTGTGTGTGTGTGTGTGTGTGTTCACACCGCACTCATGGCTTAGACCGCCTAGAAATCTGTCAGTTTCAGCACAAGTAAAAGCTTACTTCGTTAACCCTCCCCCTTTGGTGACCCCTGAAAAATGTCAAGTTACTCTTTTTTGGAGACCGTTCAAAGCATGCCGTGGACTTTCGGGGATTCTTCGTTCAAGTGAAACAGCATACATTGTGCGACCCTACGGTGGAAAAAATTCAGCTAGTACAAGTGCACTCGTCGCCAATTGTACGTCTTCCAGTTCAGTTCAGTTGGCGCCTCTTGGAAAAGCACATACGCGCTCCACCCTATGTCGCAGAAGTGTCACCAGTGCCGTTTTTGAGACTTTTCCTGTATCGGTCTGGTTCAGTTTACGAGGGACCCAAACTACACGCGCCAATTTCGCTTCTCGTCTCATCTCTGCCACAGTTGGTAAATCACTACGCCGAAGTAGGTCGATCCGCGTCCGTGCACTGCGATCGTGTTTGTGACTCCTAAACAGCCACAACGTCACCGCCGCGCAAATCAACCGAACTGGATCCGAAGCACTATGTCAACGATTGATCACATCCGCAATGTAGTTCCCGGGAAACGTGAGCCTAGGTTGATTATCGTCGGTTTAGTTGTACATCTTTAGCGTGTTGTTAAAGGATTTCTTAGCAGCTTAGACACCTGGGCCCGCATGTAGAAGTCGGGGTTAGGGAGTTTAGCCCCGGGTTAGAGTCTAACCGCGAAAAAAAAACAAAAAAAACAACTAGCTCTAGGGTCAAATTTTCTGGGTTTTTTTTTTTTGTTTTTGGTTGTTGTTGTTGTTTTTGTTGTCTGTTGTTGTTGTTGTTTTAAATCAGGAAGCGGGTCCATTCCTGCAAGGTGCCTAAGCCGTTATAGAAGGATTTTTGTCTGTCTTTCTTCGCTTCCTTTTTTATTTAATTTTGTTTCGGGGTTTCTTTTGTTCTAGTCTGGGTTAGGCCCGTAGCCGTGGGTTAAATTAACCTCGCGTTTTACTTACGGGCCCTGTAATGCCTGGCAGGACACGGAAAAGGACAATTTTCGAAACTGTGACTGAGACTGGTTGGTGGTGACGTCACAGTGGAAGCGAGCTAGGGATTCGAACCGGGCGGCTTAGGATCCGAAGTCGGATACCTAAATTACTAAACCAAATCTCCTACAGGCCCACTTCACACGGCCAGAGGAAAGAGGCAACTTTTGGGCGTACGCACAGTTTGTTTGTTTGTTGTTGTTGTTGTTTTGTTTGTTCGTTGTTGTGGTGGTTTTTTGTTTGTGTGTGTTTTGTTTTTTGGGTTGTTGGGGTTTGTTCGTCGTTGTTGTTTTGTTTAGGAAGTACGAGAGAAGTAGGCTCAACCCACCGGGCCACGCTTACCTCTCTATAGCAGTGTTAACAAGTGTGTTTATGTGACCGAGGAAAGTGAGAAGCCCCAGTGTGTGGGTAAGCGTAATGTGATACCATCCGTGACAAGGCATTCGAGACACGCTTATAGTGGACTAACACGCGATCTCAAGCAGCCAACCAAACAGCTGAGACATTGTATAACAGTAAAATCGTGTGCTTAATCTTCCTCCCGCTTTCTTCGCCTTAGTTTCGCATATTGGGACAGAATGCGGAAGAGAGAGAGAGAGAGAGAGAGAGAGAGAGAGAGAGAGAGAGAGAGAGAGAGAATGACAATGAAACTTTATTTTTCAACGGTAGAAATTGTAGCACACGTGCCAGTTTATAATTTGCCGTTGCTAAACTACACAATGGAGAGAGAGAGAGAGAGAGAGAGGGTGGGGTGGGTGTTTGGGGGTTTAACGTCCTTTTCCACCACTTAGGGTGATATCAAAGACGGGGCAACGATGAAAAAGCCAGCACAAATATATGGCTCCAGCCGGGATCGACCTCACGAGAGAGAGAGAGAGAGAGACAGACAGACAGACAGACAGACAGACGGATGAATTGAACTGAATAAAGAATACACGCCACACTGCCTCTGGGAATCTGCCACAAGAAAAGTGAATATTATCAATACTAACGGAGAGAGAGAGAGAGAGAGGGCGGGAGGGGGGGTGGTGGTGGCATAAAAGACAGCTAGATATCAGTTACAGTCCTTCTTTGTGTGTGTGCGTGATCGCATCGCCGTATATGCCCTCAAAGGTGTGCACTAAAGTTGCAAACAACAACAACAACAAATGTTCTCGAATGCATAAAGCGAAACGACGAAAAACTGATCATACTTACAAAAACTTTCTTTTCCGATCCAGCGACAGGTCAGTGAATTTCTTTTCCAAAAAAAAGCTCTGTATCAAACTCAGTCTTCTTGAGTCTTTTTGCCCCTACCACAAATTTAAAACGAAAACGTTCACGTTGCTCTCAAAGATTCCCAACGCCTTAGCAGTGCAAAATTAATGAAGGCTGGACAGAAGAAGATGATATCTTCAAATGTCCACTCCCTTTAGCACTGCAGCTGTGTGACAGCTGCAGACAGCTAGTAGTTAGCCTGTCCTAAAGATGAGGTCTGCTGTTAGCGCTGTGTAGGGTCCCTCTCCGTCATACGGACCCTTCTCCCTACAGCCGAGTGGGGCGCGTGGGTTGTTTGTCGGTGATTTTAAGGGGCCGGTCGCAAAAAGGGTATACCCCTGGTGGGGCGGGGACTGGCGGGGTGGACTTTAAGGGTGGAGGGTGGGTGAATAGGGGGTTGACAAGCTTGGAGCGGGAGAGGTGGTGAGGTGTGTGTGTGTGTGTGTGTGTGTGTGTGTGTGTGTGGAGAGAGAGAGAGAGAGAGAGAGAGAGAGGGTGAGGAAGGGATGTATAGGTAGATATTTCGATTTACCTGGGGCCTAATGCATGAACGTTACACTAGAATATTACTTTGCAGCAGCGCACTTGGTCAGTCCCCAACGATTTCCGGTGATAACTTTTGAAGAAGCCACTTTCTTACACCCATCAAAGAGATAGACTCGATCCTTGTCTAGTGGCCTAATATATTTCAGGACAGTCGGGGGTCTCGACCGTTCCGTTTCGTCTCGGTGTAAATAATGAAACAAGTCAAACTCGATATTTTCACTGCTTTATTGTAAACTTTGCAAGCCCTTTTCAACTTTGCAAGTCATGGGGTGAGCGGTGGTCTAATAGGTAGCGCGTCGGATTTAGCCGCTGCGCTACGGAACGGCCGTCACCAATGTCACGGCGATGAAGCGTGGGTTCGAGCCCAGTCGAGCTTGTGATGTGTGATACTTTACTGTGATGTTTTTCCTGGCTGCCGGGCTGCCCATCGGGTGTTTCTCTCTGGGTTATCCGGCTTTCCTCCCCCAGCAAAATTGTAAATAAATAAAGAAATAAAGAAGGATAGGTATTGGGTGGCGCTGCACCGCGGCGACGCGCTTCCCCCGGGAGAAGCAACCCGAACTTCCCAAAAGGGACAATACAAAAAAAAAAAAAAAAAAAAGTGCAGCAACTCTAAACTAATTCTTTGACGTCATTCACTGGCGTCATTGTTTCTTGCTGTCTCGTGAAGGTTTTACAGGAGCACACGTCAATCATAGCAAAGACCGTAGATAATAGTCTTTGATCATAGTTTCTTAGCGTGATTACCTTTTACGTCATTGTCGTTTGGGGCTGTCCGGAGGTATATTTTAGGATAATTTTGATATTTGACATTTTTGTTCAGCACGTCTTCACTGACAATTTCACTTATGCCGAGACAGAAATAGAGAAAGTGAGAACCTCAAGTATCATAAAATATATTACGTCAGGACTGGTCAACTTTTTCTCTTTGGTAGGTATAGGAAAGTGGATCCATAACACATTATCGCCGAAAATTGTTGGCGACTGAATTAGCAAACGCACTGCACTGCCTAGTCTCGGGCGTACATGTCCTAGTCTCCCCCTCCCCCATGCGTGAGGCCTCGGGGAGTTAGGGGCTTGGAGAAAAGCGCTATTCATCTGCCATGCGTGTTTTGATCCTGGCTGAAAGTACAAAGCGCAAACAGGATCATGTCGATGGTCCCAGTAAAGCAAGAATGAACAGTGTGTGTGTGTGTGTGTGTGTGTGTGTGTGTGTGTGTGTGTGTGTGTGTGTGTGTGTGTGTGTGTGTGTGTGTGTGTGTGTGTGTGTGTGTGAGAGAGAGAGAGAGAGAGAGAGAGAGAATGACAATGACAACGACAACGACAACGACAATTTCTTTACTTGACAATGGTAGGTTATAGGCACAATGGCCCTTTTGCACTACAATGATACAGAAGAGATATAAAAGCAGAAATGAGAGAGAGAGAGATAGATATATATATATTGTGTCACTGACTCACAGGACACTACGCAATGAACATGATCCGGTTCTGCTTTGTAAGCGACCCGAACAAAACTGAGGGCAACCGTTTACCCTGTAAACATCACGCATTTTCAGTTTCAAATTTCACACTGCCTTGGGAGCGAACTAATTTAGCACCACTTGATAGTCTTGTCAGATCATACAGCCTTCACAAAAAGTTAAGGACCACTTGCAAATATCCTTCAACTTTGGTCGTGGTGGCATGCTGGTGTAGTGCTGAACATCGCTGAAACGGCGGCTTATGTAGGCAAACAAATAAGCACAGTTCATAACCAGGGATGTATTCTTCGACCTGCATCTCATTTTTTGCCGTGCAGAAAGCCCCAGGTATCGCTCACTGAACACTGAAACTCGGTCTAGTTTTGCCGAAATTGCAGATTTTCAAACGCGCCAAGCATGCTGTGTGACGCGCACGTGCCATCCACACAGTGGTCGCCATGTTCACTAATTACCCCTTAACCATGCTACCGAATTTTACGGCAAAAATCTTACTCGTTTATTTTTCCTGATTTATTGAAACTGTCACCCATTATGTTGACTGGTCCTTAACTTTTTGCGAAGACTGTATGTTACACAATGATGACACACAGCCGCAACACATATATACACGAGAAATATGCAAATGCGACAGATAGTCAATTATCCGCCCGAAAGTTTCACGACTGAAAGGTGTCAACACAGCACGCAACTATTGTGGGTGTTGTTGCATTGGATCTAGGTCCTATTTATGCATTCCGAAAATGTGAAGTGGCACAAAAGGTGTTGAGTTCGTTAGTTATTTAGGGCTTTATGCCGCGCAAACAACAGAGACTATTTCGCGGCAAAGCTAATTCTTTCCCTGCCAGGTCATTAAAAATAAAAGACAGGCGATAAAACAGGATGTAGGGAGACCCGGGTTCGAATGCCAGCCGAGACAAGCGGGATTTTTCCTACCTAGGTCGGCTCCTACCCACAGCGGGTGTGCTATGGGCCCAATGGGGAGGCTGTTGCCACACAGCCGAGATTCACCCACTTCACGGGTACGACTTTGGGGGTGCTTCCCTTGGTATGACACGTCGTAAGATGTGGATGATTACACGGCCGGCACCGCAGGTGCCGTAGTTCCCGGGCCTGGTGAACGCCGGGATGTTTATGACAGGAAGCGTGGAATGCGGCCCTGTTCCGCAGTCCCAAACCACATGGACCTCCATAGCATCATCTTACCATCATCCTCATCTCCATCATCATGCATAATAAAAATTGCCCCAGCCTTTGAGCCCTCCGTGGATTCCACCCATGACCTGGGAGGAACACCACTGGAGCTGGCAAAAAGAATTGGGGCAGCAAAAAAAAAAAAAAAAAAAAAATCTGTGTGGTTTAAATGAGTCGTTCCAAGATTTAATAAAAGCCAGCATAGACAAGTTGGTACAAGTCTGAGCCTATATCTTAAAAAACAAATTGGCCTCTTTCAAGAAAACCGAAAAATGCTGTCAGGGGGAACGTCCCTGAACAGCACCTTCGGTGACAAAAGATGTTGAGAACTTTCAGCGTGAATAACACTTTCAAAAACAAGGTTACAGTTACACCTCGCGAAACAGTGGATGGTATGATGATGCTGTGGAGGTCCGTGTGGTTTGGGACTGCGGGACAGGGCCGCATGTCACGCTTCCTGTCATGAATATCCCGGCACAGACCTGCAGTGACGGCCGTGTAATCATCCACATCATGAGATGTGTCATATGAAGGGAAGCACACACACACACACACACACACACACACACACACACACACACACACACACACACACACACACACACACACACTGCACGCAAATTGTGGGTGTTATTGCATATAAGGGCGGTCGGTGGTCTAGCGGTTAAGAGACTTGTCACCAATGCGAGAGGCCAACGGTTCGAGTCCCACTCGGGGCAAAGAAATTTTCCTTCTCGTATGTGGCACCGTTCATTCGGGCCGATCGTCGGGGGTTCTCTCCGGGTACTCCGGATTCCTCCCCCTCTGCTTTGGAAATGCTCAGCCCACCAAATTAAAAAAAAAAAAAATGCAGTTCTAAATTCCGAAAATTAAATAGCTGAGCTGACCCTTCGCACCACGTGATTGTAATGTGTTTATGTGCAGTGTGTGAGAGAATGCGTGTGCTTCACGTGAGCGTGTGTGTTGTGTTCAGTTCGCAGCGCTTTGAGCCGATTCATGAAATTGGCTAAAGCGCCTATACAATACTCATTATCATTATTATTATCATCATTATTATTTATACATTCCGAAAATATGAAGTGGCACAAAAGGTGTTGGGAACTTTCAGCGTGGGTGACACTTTCAAAATCAAGGTTATAGTTACTACAGGGCCGTAGCAGCCCTACCGGCTACTCCGGACATGGCCGGACCACTTCAAGTTTTGGGGAAAAAAAAAAACTTTAAAAACTCGTCTTCATGAGTTTCAGCGATGTGTTAGGAGGAAGGAGGGGGCTTGACTTAAAATTGGATCGCTTATCGGTAGCGTTAATCGAAAAATTGTCGCGTTTGTAGTTTTGCTTGTGGATACATTTGTCAATACAGCCAGGAGGGTTTCTAAAGCAAAAATTGTTCCAAAATAAAGCCTCTTCATCAAAATATGTGTGTGTGGGTACGTGTGTGCGCGTGCGTGCGTGGTTAGTGTGTAGTGTGTGTGTGTGTGTGTGTGTGTGTGTGTGTGTGTGTGTGTGTAGGGTGTGTGTGTGTGTGTGTGTGTGTGTGTGGTGGGGGAGTGGGTACCTCGGTCACAGCCTCACCTTCCACCAAATCTTTTCTCACATACCATTCTCATTCACAATGTTAACTGGTCCAGAACATACGGACATAATCGAACCGATTCACTCTTGAAAACTTCGGCTCGGCCAGCCCAGAACATACGCTGACTCCAGGCAAGGTCGGATAAATACGGGACATGAGCGGCTCGCCCCGTGTTGAGGCAGGTTATATATCATGATGATAACAACTACTGATATTTAACGCTGAGTCACTGTGACACGCTCATGTATAGTCTGCATTCATGTGCACTTTTCTGCGCTGTTCAACGAAATGCACATTCAACCTAGCCCGTCCGTGACTGTGCGCAGCGGTGCATTTAATGCGTTCGTTTCACAAAGCGCTGTTGACCTGCGTCGTAAGGTATAATTGCCTCCTCTTTACAGATTTTCTTCCCTGTCTTCTCTTGTACTTTTGAAAAGGTACAGACCTGTTTGTGAGTCGGCTGTTGGAAAATTATAAAGGAACGCACGCACGCCCGTACGTACATACATATATCCTACATACTACTACTACTACTACTGCTGCTTAGGTGTGCTGGTGAACATAGCGCCGTGTGAGCTTCACCAGGTACATAGAAAGTCCTTGCAGCAAGGTTCATCGTTGGGCTTCTCGTTTTCCCCTTTTTAATATTGTCAGTACCACGGGCTACCGAGTAGTAATATATACAGGCGCGCGCGCACGCACACACACACACA
>JACVVK020000638.1:177500-190000 GCA_018292915.2 Batillaria attramentaria
CTACGGTATTTTCTTTCGGAAATCAACGTCTTACACCGCAAAGTGGATTTAAAATTTACGATCTAAACCAAACGAAATTACAGTCGTTTTTCATTGTCAGCGCCCCCCCCCCCCCCCCCTCAGACTGGTAGCTCTGAGATACCACTTAGAAATGCGCAGTTTGGAAGAGATGCCAAACCTGACACAAACACAGACAATCGATATACGACCTAGGTTTATGAGTTGTCGACCCTACTACTTTGGTGCTAGCGACAGAGGTATATTAAAGGCACTAATTTTAGAATTTTTAAGGCTGACAGATCGCTCTGATCTGTTCTAGGGGTGTCTAGCATCACGCCACTAGGACGCATGCGCAAATACATGCGCAGACATGTACAACTCTTTCTTCCCACGAACATGAGGGGGGGAGGCTATTATGGAGGGAACTCGCACAGGTCTATTTTTAGACGATTAGGGTGAGGGTTAGGTTTATGGTTAGTTTTAGGCTTAGGGTTAAGGTTAGGCTTAGGGTTAGGGTTTGGTTAGGGTTTGAACGCGCTATCGGGCGTTTCCGGAATCCCATGACCTCAGGTGACGTCCGTCTAAAAATAGACCTGTACGAGTTCCCTCCAAAATAGCCTTCACCACACTGAGGGCTTGGAGTAAAGGCGCGTCTTAACTATAGCGATCAACCCCGAAGACCGAACAAAAAACGCTTCGCCCGAAACATTTTGGGGCCTCGCGAAGCGATTTTGGGCTGTTTGGGCTTCGCTCAACATGTTATGCGAACATTCGCGATCAACCCCGAATGATTTCGCCAGACGCTATCTGATTGGCTGGTCCAGATTCGCCAGCTATCTGATTTCAAGGCCGGTGTCGGTTCAAAGTTACAAGCATTAATATTTCGGCAATGAAGAAGTTTCTTGGAGCTGTTTGAATACATTGATTAGTAAGGATAGTGTACATTTGACTTACAATGTTACAGGTGAAGTAAGAATGCGAAATATCTGTAATTACAGCGTTTTTGCTTCGCATGCTAACGCCGTCTGCTCGCGTGGCGGCCGCGTCGTCACATGAGTACCGAGCCAACGTTCTAGTCGCTGATATTTCAGGCATCTATAACTTTCATGGCTCACTTGCGTCACTCTGATTACTGAGGATTTTGTTTGCTAAAATTGATGCAAAACCGTATGACGTTTTTCTTCCGCCGTGTGCTGGTGACCGTCTGCTACGCCGGTGTACCGGCTCGTAACTGTCTGTCGGTTCAGTGGTTTCGTTGGTGATTATTTCGGTTTTTAATGCAATTCATGGTGCAGTTGGGTCACATTGATTAGTTCAGATAGTGCCCTTTTGAGTGCGTAAAGCCATGTTTTCGTGTAACCCCTTGATTTCCCTCAACAGCTACAGTTGCTACGAGACGCACTTCACTGGTAAGCTCACAATCGGCGCCATTGCTATTTTCCTTCGGTCACATGTCACGAATGCTTGACGCCTAGTTAGTACGTGGAGGCCACGCCGAATGAAGCCGAAGAAGTTCGGTTGTCATCGCCGAGGACTTCTTCGGCTATAGTTAAGACGCGCCTTAAACTACCATCAAGCACTACCTCGGCTTGAGTCCTTCGGGGGGGGGGGGGGACTTGGCTGCAGCCTCCACAACCCCCCTTCCCCATTCTTCCCTCCGCCCCCTAATTGTACTCCCCCTCCAATGTCCGTAGTTTTAAACTTTCATCCTCCCTCCTGACCACCTCCAGGTACTGAGTCACACCACAGAGTTAATTACGCTTTTTGAGCCCAGCTCTATAGCGGAAATAATAATAATAATAAGTATTGTATAGGCGCTTTACCCAATTTCATGAATCGGCCCAAAGCGCTGCGAACTGAACACAACACGCTCGCTCACGTGAATCACACGCATTCTCTCACACACTGCACATAAACACATTACAATCACGTGGTGCGAAGGGTCAGCTCAGCTAGAGTTGCATTTTTTTTTTTTTTTTTTTTTTCAAATTCGGTGGGCTGAACCGGAGTACAAGGAGAGAACCCCCGACGATCGGCCCGAATGAACGATGCCACATACGAGAAGGAAAATTTCTTTGCCCCGAGTGGGACTCGAACCCCTGACCTCTCGCATTGGTGACAAGTCTCTTAACCACTAGACCACCGACCGCCCCAGTACAAGAACAAGAAGTAGAAGAAGTAGAACTTGCGTTCAGATGATTGAAGATTACGTAATCAGCAATCGGTGACAGTATATGATTATCGCAGAGACACTCGACCTTGTGGCTCCCTGAGTTCCAGCAGCTGACAAGGGAAACTTGGCGGACGCCGCATACCGACGGCTGACTTGTCCTCGATTGCACGGCCATCCAACGTCGACGTGTTGCATTCGGAGCTCAGCTAATCTTGGAGATAGACCATCTCGAGCGCACATGCTCAGTCATGAGTGTGACTGTTCCAGAACAGAAGCCTCGCTGTATAAATCCCCCTAGTACTGGTAGCAATAGCGCCTTTAAAGTGTTTATTGTCAGATCTAGGCAGTCATACACGGAACACGTTCTGCTCCTCTGAAGCAACAGATTTAGGAGACATCTAAATTGGTATGCTGATGTATCTCTGTGACAGCGGCACTTCGGTACGGGGCTGTTGGACTACTGAACTGCTGTGCATGATCGCCTCACGTGACAGTGACGAGTGGGTGGGTGTTTAGGGGGTTTAACGTCCTTTTCCACCACATGGGGTGATATCAAAGACGGGGCAACGATGAAAAAGCCAGTACAAATATTTGGCCCCAGCCGGGATCGAACTCACGACCCGAGCATTAGAAGTCCAACGCTCTACCATTCGACCACCCCGGCTCCCCTGACAGTGACGAAGATTTTTTTTTTTCTTGCAGTCGTTTTGTGTGTACAAGATGGCCGCACAATGAGTGTCACTCCAAATTGTACCCACCGCTCGCAGTGGGTGGGTGGAGGGGTGGTGGTGGTGGTGATGTGTGTGTGTGTGTGTGTGTGTGTGTGTGTGTGTGTGTGTGTGTGTGTGTGTCGGGGGGGGGGGGGGAGGGTCGCTGTCTCGCTGGCAGTCGAGAGGGAATGATTTGCATTAGGGTTTTTGTGGGTGCTGGGTACTTGCACTTACAACTTTAGCATCCACGTAAACGTTTGTGTAAAACTTATGGCAGGAAGGAGGGCGGCGGGAGGGGGGGGGGTGGTGGTCTTGATTGAATATTTTCGGGTTTAACGTCCTTTCTCACAACATGAGGGTCATACTAAAGACAGCAACAACAACAACTTCAACAAAACAACAACAACAGCAACAACAACGTCATCATCAAGAACAACAACAACAACAGCCAGCACACAATTCTGACTTTCAGCCAGTATTGAAATTTAAGAGCCGTACGCACTGCCATCTATCCCTGCTCTCCAGGAAGGAGAAATGGGAAAAGGTGTGTGTGTGTGTGTGTGTGTGTGTGTGTGTGTGTGTGTGTGTGTGTGTGAGTGTGTGTGAGAGAGAGAGAGAGAGAGAGAGAGAGAGAGAGAGAGAGAGAGAGAGAGAGAGAGAGTGTGTGTGTGTGTGTGTGTGTGTGTGTGAGAGAGAGAGAGAGAGAGAGAGAGAGAGAGAGAGAGAGAGTGTGTGTGTGTGTGTGTGTGTGTGTGTGTGTGTGTGTGTGATCTGCAGAAACATAGACGTAGGTATTGAAAATGGAATATTCCAGAACACCGTAATGCTAAAACACAACTACATAAGACAGCGTTAAAAAGAAAAAAAAAAAAAAAGCTTGATGTAACGCTTTCAAAGAATTCAAGATGACACTTTTACTTTCTGTTTGCAGACAGGGTGAGGCTGCATCATCACACGTTGCACTAAGCGTCGAGTGTACTATAAGGGGCAATAACTGTCCTGAAGTTGTCACAATTACCTCCTCTTGATACCTACTGGCAGTGTACTTTACTTGTGGTAGCGAAATAGTCATAAATGCTTGTCAACTATTGTCTGCTATATAGCTGTCTGTGTGACCACACACACACACACACACACACACACACACACACACACACACCACACACACACACACACACACACACACACACACACACACACACACACACACACACACACAACGAAAATCAAATGAAAAACAACAAAAAAGATGGGGTGGGTGGGTGTTTGGTTTGGGGGTTTAACGTCCTTTTCCACCACATAGGGTGATATCAAAGACGGGGCAACGATGAAAATGCCAGCACAAATATTTGGCCCCAGCCGGGATCGAACTCACGACCCGAGCATTAGAAGTCTAACGCTCTACCATTCGACCACCCCGGCTCTCCCAACAAAAAGACGGCTCCCTCCCCCAACAACAGCTGAAACAACAACAACAACAACAAACCCCAATAACAGCAACACCACCACCACAAGCAACAGCAACAAGAACAAACAACCACCACCACCACCACCACCACCACCACCAATAACAACAAGAAAGAACGACAAAGACCATCAGTAGCCACCACAAACCATCAACAACAAACAGAAACAAACAGCAGCAGACAAACAAGCTAACAAACAACTGCACCCCCCCCCCCAAAAAAAAAAAAAAAAAAAAAAAGAAAGAAAAAAAGTAACAACAACAGAAATGTTAAAACATTGCACGTCACGAACGTTTTTCCCGAGCTAAGGCGACGCAACAATGGTAACCCAATCACCCAGTGATAACGGAAGGACTTGGTGTGTTATTACCCGCTCAAAGGCCAATCGAAAGCGCCCTAACAATCCGGCAAGGGGACAACTTGATTTATTACGACGTAAAGGGGGTACAAGTAACTTGTACGCATCATATTCTGTGGTGAGACAAACACTTGATGGCGATAGCCAGGGAGAGAAAAGTGGTTATCGTATTTTATGTAGATGGAAGCAGTGGCCGGTGTCGTAGAATATTTTGGAACCAGGATAAATCGGAACCGGTTCCCAAAAATCCTAGGATATTTCGGAACCATTCCCATTTATCCCGCACCTGGCAGACAAAATTCATGTGGGCTAATGACCTTCTAGACGGTTCCGAAATATGCTGGTGGTTTCCAAATATCCTGTCACTAGAGTCAGAATAAATCGGAATGGTTCCGAAAAATCCTGCCACCAGGGCCAGGATAAATCGGAATAGTTCCCATTCGTCCGGTTCCGAAATATCCTGTGACACCGGCTCACAGGCAGCGTGTCGGATATTACCAAGTGTGCTACTGAACGGCCGTCACCGCTGCCATGGTTACAGTCTACATTTCAGCCCGAAAAAATCCCGTGCTCTCTGGTATACAGAACGGGTTAGGTATAGCATCCAGGCTACCTCAAGTCTGAGGTAGATTTTCACGCTTGGCTCACAGCCGGATCGAACCCACGATCCGAGCAAAGACAGTCCAACATTGTACTATTCGGCTATTGAGGCCATTGTTACAGTCTACAGTTCAGCCCGAAAAATCCCGTTTTCTCTGGCATACAGCACGGGTTCGGTACAGTATCCAGGTTACCTCAAGTCTGAGGTAGAGTTTTCGGGCTGAAGAATGAACTAGTTAATTATGGGTTCGATCTCAGGTCGAGCTTTGATGTGCGATAATGTTTTATCCTGGCTCTTCGTCGGGGTTTTCTCTCCGGGACTTCCGGCTTTTATCACCAAGCATAACGCAGAAATGAAAACAGGTAGACTTGTGCCATTGCAGGTTTCGCACGAGGCCACTTCACTCAAATCCACTCCACAAAATTGCCAAGCGACTGCATCAGAAAACGCCGATGGATATGTTTGCGGTAGATCGCGTACACCTTTCTGACAATACATTTGCTAGAGAGAGTAGAAATAAAGGTCGGTTGAACCTAGCTACCTCCCCCTCCCCAAACGCCCTTCCCCGTCCACACACACACACACACACACACACACACACACACACACCGCCTCGCTGGTGATGCCAGCGATAATGCCGGTCCAGTGACTTTGAGAAAGTTTCAAGGTCTTTTTCACATGACACCGTTCTCCACAATAAAAAATGATATATATGTATCAGTTGAAGAGACCACAAAGTTGAGGCATCTTCACGTGTACGATGACAGCTAAGCGAGAACGAGTGCACAAGTAACTATAGTTCATTTTTTTTTTTCGTTTCTATTTCATTCCCTGTTTGCCTCGTTTTCGCGCCATAATCTGTTTCAACAGCCGTGCCTGTAACACATGCCGTCGACGCTCCCTCAGCACACTGTACGCGTATAGCAACGGGGTCAAGGCCGGGGTCAGTGGCAACAAGGTCATGGCTATGGTAACCGTGACGTCATTAAAATGAGCAACACCCTGGAAGTCAGCAATGGCCAGAAGACTGATAACAGACCAGCATAAGACGTTCGCAAGTCCGATGGAAACAAAACGACGAGCAATATCAGCGTCTTGGGACGTTTGGTTCGAGTTCAAGATGACCTTTCTGACGTTTGGGATGGAATGGTAGATCATCACATGTCCAACGCCTACGAGCAGAAGTGGCAACACAGTGACGAATCCCAGCAAAAAGTGGGCATAAACACGGCCCGGGAAAGAATCAGAACTAGAGCTGACTGGTAAACAGACACTTGTTTTGCTGTAGAACACCCACGACCCAGACGAATCCAAAATCAACGGTACAGCCGCAGAAACAAAAGCCAGCAACCAGGCTAAAACGCTTGCTACTCGAGCAGTGAGGACGGTGAATTTAACGCGTCTGCCGAGAGAAGTCAAGGCCGCGAGTTGATCCACTGTCAAAATGCAAAGAATGAGGGCAGAAACTTCTGACGACACGACAAACAGAAACCCTGCCAGCTTGCACACAGCGCTATGTCTCCAAAAACGTTCGACCCACAAATATTCTCCCTCGTACGTTTTATCGGCTGTGACAATCACGGACGGGTACAAGCCTGCAATAAAATTCGAGACGAAGAGATTTGTGGTGAACACGTCAGCTGAACACGCCGGAATGTTCCGCAAGACCAGTCTTCTAGCGAGTAACCCTCCACAGTTGCCAAGCAACGCAGTCACGGCGTACAGAGAGAGAAGCACGCGATGCGAGTTGGAACCCAAGAGGTTTCCACAGGAGGAGATAATGACACTGGGCGCCAGGCAGTTGTTGGTGTTGAAGCCTGGAGGCAGAGTGACTGTGCAGCACAACTTGTAATTATCAGCATACACGGCCTGTAGATAATCGAGTCCTTTGAAGACGCTCCGAGGAAACTCGGACAATGCACACCCCCGTAGGTCCAGCACGCGGAGACTCTTCAGCGGCTGGAAACCGTCCTCTGTTACGCGCTCCAGGGCAGTCTCAGATAGATTGAGCACCTGTATATTTTGGAAGTGCTGTATGGTGCTTACATTCATATCTGTCATCTTCACTTTGGACAAATCTAATTTGAGAAGAGACAGAAATGGTGAAGATTCTTCTGGAAAAATTGTCTTTAATGGGTTACCCTGGAGAGAGAGTTCTCTCAGAGAAGCGGTTCGTTGTAGCTGGTTTGTGTTGATGGATGCAAGCTGGTTGTAACTCAGGTCGAGACTCAGAAGGTTAGGAAGAGTTGGAAGGTCAAGGTCACGCAAACCACAGCGCGACAGACGAACGTAAACTAGCAGTGTACTGCCTGAGAGGTGTAGGGGTGTCATACCACTGCCACTGGCGTCTAGAAATCTCAGCTGCGGGAAGTCATGCACTGCAAACACGTCTTCACAAGTGAAGGCCAACCCGTAGCACGTGCAGTTGCCAGGACACTCGACGTCACAGAGCATTTCGTCATCTTGCTGCGGGCACTGCGGCACGTCATCACACAGGTGTCTGGGGTGCAAACATACTACGGAACCTCGGCACCTGTACGACAGAATCATTATTATTTTTTATTATTATTGATATGGGAGACTTGAAATCAAGGATCCTATATCAACTATGCTATACTCAGTAGCATAGCGGATCTACGGTCCTTGTTGAACCTAACCTGCAGAAATGAAAATATATCATCTAAATATAAATAAACAGTGTCTGTCTGTCTGTCTGTGCGTTTGCCATACCTAAAAATTATTGCAAATAGTTAATTATGTGTACAGGCTCTCATCTGCTCGCCCAATGTACTGGCGGCTTTGCGTAGCAGACGAACTCCAGAACGGTAAACCTTAGTTGTCTCCCCGCCTAAGTGCGCACGCAACACAAAATGTCCATGCTCGCTGCAGTATTTTGCCTACTAAATTTTGCCTTTAATGCATTCAAAGGCATCTCACATCGCGATCAAAACTGGTGGCTCTACTCAGGGGGACCCCGCAAACAACCAGGAGGAAAAATCTCGGAAAACGGTCAAACTAGTGTTATCATTCAGCTTTTTATAAAATTTTAGAAGAACCGCTTCCTATAATCACCTTATGGTCCACGGGAAGTAACGCTATTGTTCAGTTCGGCGACTTCGTCTGCATTACCTCCCATGTGCAGAGACTGACCTTTCTGACGCCAAGCACGGAGACCAGAAAACACAACACAGATCACACAATCCGCCCGGGCAAAGCCGGGTACATCCGCCAGTATATGTACTCTGCTTTGGAAATGTTCAGCCCACCAAATTTGAAAAATAAAATTTAATGCAATTCTGAATTCCGAAATTTAAATAGCTGAGCTGACCCTTCGCACCACGTGATTGTAATGTGTTTATGTGCAGTGTGTGAGAGAATGCGTGTGATTCACGTGAGCGTGCGTGCTGGGTTCGGTTCGCGGCGCTTTGAGCCGATTCACGAAATTGGGTAAAACGCCTATATAATACTCATTATTATTATTAATAATAAAATTAGCACTAAAATACCTGTAGAAGCCAGGGCACTTGTAGTCTCCATCAGAGCACCCCACCTCGTCCTCTTTGCCGGGGCAGTCGTACACGCCGTTACAACGCACGAAGACAGGCATGCAGTATCCGTTGTTGTGGCACTGGAAGTGAGTCTCTGGGCACTGGTAGGAGCCATCCTCTCCGACAGGTCCATCAAAGGGCCATACGGAGATGCTGGAGAACCGAGACCGGTCAACGTATGAGATGTCTTCAGTGAGAAAGTTGACGACGGCCGGTGGTGGAGGGGTCCTCCTTGTAGTGTGTGCTGTCCCGTGTCTGCAGTCGTCTTCATCTGATCCGTCCAAACAGTTCTCTTTCAGGTCGCAGACATCGTCTCTAGGCAAACACTGTCATAATCGTTGTAATTATGAATTAAATGCACGTATTGATCTCACACTAGATAGCTCACATTTTCCTTAAAGATCCATTGAAAATTCTACGTTCGGACATACAGCCTTCACAAAAAGTTAAGGACCACTTGCAAATATCATTCAACTTTTGTCGTGGTGGCATGCTGGTGTAGTGCTGAGCATCGCTGAAACGGCGGCTTATGTAGGCAAGCAAATGAGCACAGTTCATAACCAGGGATGCATTCATTGACCTGCATCTCATTTTTGCCGTGCAGAAAACCCCAGGTATCGCTCACTGAACACTGAAACTCGGTCTATTTTTGCCAAAATTGCAGATTTTCAAACGCGCCAAGCATGCTGTGTGACGCGCACGTGCCATCCACACAGTGGTCGCCATGTTCCCTTAACCTTGCTACCGAATTTTACGGGAAAATTTTATTCGTTTATTTCTTCTGATTTATTGAAACTGTCACCCATTATGTTGACTGGTTCTTAACTTTTTGTGAAGACTGTACTAGACACGATATACCTGCTTTGTGGTACGGCAGGGTATGTAAGTCAGTCCCCGACACTGTGGAAACGCACAAAAGTCTTCATCACTCGCGTCTGAGCAGTCCTGCCGATGATCACACACGAGGGTATACGGAACAGTCTCCACCTCATTGGCGCAGACAAACGGAACAGGAAATGACGCCAGAGACGCTTGGCAAGCAGCTTCGGATGGTATCGGGGCTGTGACGTCATTTGCCCAACATGCGCTCCTCGAATCACAGGCCAGGAAAGTGTGCGTCATGTGACCCTCCGGGCATCCAATCAGCGAGACGTTTGGAGTCTGTTGCCTGAGCGTTGGTAGTAAAATGGAGTCTTGTTGTCTTACTGTGGTTGTGTAGTTCTTTTGAGGTTCTAGTTCACACACATAGGCGGATCTGGCGGAAGGGAGGTGGCAGATGGCGGAGGCGGCGATGTCTTTGTACGTACTCATGTAGCCGCACGTCATGTAGGTATTTACATTCAACGAAACAAAATAAACCACAGTCTGGTCAGACCACATCCACGCGTATCGATAGCTGGGAAGAAGCCAGTGGCAATAATGGTCAAGTGACACGAAACAATTTGACGCAATATCAACAACGCTGACACAATATTCAGCCCACAAAATTAAAAATAAATGCAGTTGCTAAAGTTCCGAAACTTAAATTGCGAACTGAACCTAACACGCACGCTCACGTGAATCACACACATTCTCTCGCACACTGGACATGAACACATTACAATCACGTGGTGCAAAGGGTCAGTTCAGGTTTGAAGGTGTCCGATGAAACAGCAAGTTAAGGCGAGAATACGTAGACGGTTGGCGAAATACGGCAAAAAAGAAAGTTTACTAATGTCCCCCCCCCCCCCCCAAAAAAAAAAACCAAACAAAAAACCAAACCAAACAAACAAACAAACAAACTAACAAACAAAAAGTGTTCAGGGGAAAAAACAACAACTGGCTAGCAGATTTTCGGGAATGCTAATAATTCAGGACATTAAATCATTATTACATGGAAGGCATGCTTGACCCAGATCGTCGCAATCCGAGATACAGCGTGTCCATCCATTGTTTGTCTTGAATGACCTTCACCATTCCGTCCCATTCTTCTTTGGTGTTGAGACTGGCGAGGTAGCCTCCCTTTCTCGTGCAGTCCACGCTAGCCTCGTTCCAGGACACGTCACGTGGCGGTCTGGTGTACGTGTAGCACCGATCTCCAACCTGAAAATTTTATGCACACGGATAAATACGCCTAAGGCAAACTTTGGATTTAAGTCAAAGCGAAATATTCCTCGGTTAGATTTGTTCTTTGTGTGACTGAAGTTTCTAAATAGCGTCGTGAAATGTTATCTCCCGTTATCCTTTTCCATGTATTTTTTTATATTTAAGCGTTTGGAGCTATAATTTATTTATAGGCTACACCGCTATATAATAACAACAACAACAACAACAACAACAACAACAACAACAACAACAACAACAACAACGATAATAATTCTTATTAACTTTCTACCATTCGGCTGTCCCGGCTCCCCGGAGGGCAAAAGAGACTCGCCAGACTGACCTGAAATTGCCCTGCACGACATTGACCTGTATATGGACAGGATTTCTCGTCTTCACCTCCAGCACACTCCGTCTCCAGGTTACAGTGAAAATGAAGGCTGAAGTCGGCGAAGTTGGCGACGGAACAGTTCCACTTGCCTGTCGGCAGCTTTTCTGGTTTATCCGAGCTCTTTTAAAGGCAGGCAGGCAGGCAGGCAGGCCGGCACGCACGCACACACACACGCACACGCACACGCACACACACACAGAGTAAAATACCGAACTATAACTCTTAAGAGCTCGAATCCGTCCACCCCCCTGGCCCGTTAAAATGTTAAAAAAACAAGCCACTGCACACCAGTAGGAGCCACTTCAAGCCACTATTACGCAAGGCGAGAGGCTTCCCCGCTAGGCGCGAGACTGCTGCAGATTGCGTTATAGTGGCTTCAAGTGGCTTGACACTCGAGAAAAACCAAAACAACAACAAAAACAAAACAAAAAGAGAGGGTTCCCCGAACTGCCCTGCACCTAACAAGTACTAACCTTTTCTCGAGTATTTACTCGTTTATTTCATTTAGCTTGTTTGTTTGTTTACAGTCTATGTATATCTGTGTATATGTGTGCTCCAGTTATAGACTGAAAACAGAACGTAAAAAACAAATCGTTGTAGAGATCGCGAAAAGCCACTGCATTTCGATGGAAATTTCTAGACCATCCCAGAACATGCTGGTGCAGAAACGTCAGTAGATTACGGCACCCTGGAAAGATTTCGAACTAGCCAGTAAGTTGAGGATTGTTCTAGATCTGACCTGTTCAGTACGTAAGCAGCCCTGCACAGCGTTCTGGGTTCTTCTTCTTTGATGAATTTGTTCTCCGCGCAACTTCTGTTAATAAAGTATTGGAGTTGTATTCTGTTGTATCCCGTGTCTTCTCTGCGAGTGCACGAAGAGAGGCACATCCACAGACTTAAAAAGGATAGACCCCCTGCGGTGCTGGAAGTGTGACGTCACCGCGCGCCATGTTGCGAGTACTTGGAAGTGCCAGACGCTATCAGCTGTTTACATAGAGCGCATAGCATTGGCCAGACGCTATCAGCTGTTTACATAGCGCGCATAGCATTGGTCCGCTTTATCTTACGTCACATTTCTGATGACGTCTTTCTAGAGAACTTTGTATTTCGAACGAGGCGTCCTGTACACAGAGCATAGATCTGAGTTCTGGTATTCACAAGATGGCCGCGA
>JACVVK020000638.1:192500-255000 GCA_018292915.2 Batillaria attramentaria
TGTATTTTATGTAAAGCGCCAAGAGCTTAGATAAGGTTAGGCGCTATATAAATATTCTATATTATTATTATTATTATTATTATTCCATACAGATCCCAAACCGAAAAAGAGCCAAGAACGTGGGATAGTCGTGTGCGATACGGCGTGTGCTATACAAACGACATGTTTCTACCGGCGGAACCAGCCGGAGTAAGCAGCTGTTTAAAGTAACGCGCCGAAACGCTGTATACACATACCTTGTGTTGCAGAAGTCCAGATCAGATGCAACACGCCAACTGTATCGATTTTGGGATAGTCAGCCGAAATAATACTGCCTGACGTAGAGCTGAGGTAACCAGCAGAAGTAACACTGCCTGACGTAGAGGTGACGTAACCAGCAGAAGTAACACTGCCTGACGTAGAGTTGACGCAACCAGGAGAAGTAACACTGTCTGACGTAGAGTTGCCGCAACCAGCAGAAGTAACGCCGCCTGAAGCAGAGTTGACGCAACCAGGAGAAGTAACACTGCCTGACGTAGAGTTGACGCAATGAGCAGAAGTAACGCCGCCTGACGTAGAGTTGCCGCAACCAGCAGAAGTAACGCCGCCTGACGCAGAGTTGACGCAACCAGGAGAAGTAACACTGCCTGACGTAGAGTTGACGCAATGAGCAGAAGTAACGCCGCCTGACGTAGAGTTGCCGCAACCAGCAGAAGTAACGCCGCCTGACGCAGAGTTGACGCAACCAGGAGAAGTAACACTGCCTGATGTAGAGTTGGCGCAACCAGCAGAAGTAACACTGCTTAACGTAGAGTTGACGCAACCAGCAGAAGATTGAGTAGTGAAGCGGTCGCTACGAACGGAAGAAGTAGCTCTTGCAAAGTCGCTGTGAACAACAGATGACATGCTTTTGGAATCGTCGCTCACATCAGCAGATGAAGTGGTCTTGGAATAGTCGCCCGGAACAGACGAGTCAGTTTCGGAAGAGTTCCTCTGGCTAACAGAGACAGAAACAAGTGAAAATATCACGACTATGTTCTTCAAACCATTGGCCGTGATTATCATGATTGGTGAAAGAAAGGATTTGCGATAAATACGGAGGAGTTTGGATTAGGTGACGTGTAAGTCTTGTTCTTTGGTTGAAAGCAAACGTGGGCAAGCACGAGTTTATGTGCGTCTTATGCCCGTCTGAAGAGAGCATTTCTAGAAGCTGTGTACGTTGGGTATATATTTGTTTAGCAAGTGTCACGGGCACATAATTATGTTAGTGTGCACGCACGCACGCATTCAGTCACACATGCACGCACGTGTTTCCGTTGTCGGATTTTCGTTTAATTAAAAAAAAATCAACTGAAGAGAAATTCCGTAGGGGGAAAATCTATCAATGAAAAACAAATCACACACACAGGAAAAAGAAGAAGAAAGAAGGAAAGAAAGAAAACCACGTTTGTGTATGTTTCCCGAAGAAAAATAGGAATGGGATTTCATAGAAAGCAGAAAAAACAAAACAAAACAAAACAAAACAAAACAAAACAAAACAAAACAAAACACCCCCCGCCACGCAAAAAACAAAACAAAACAACACACACACACACACACACACACACACACACACACACACACACACACACACACACACACACACACACACACACACACACACACACACACACACACACACACACACACACCAAATATAAAACGACAGAATTGCTTTTTACGTGCAAACTAAAACTTGCTCCTGTAATTTTTTTTTTTATTGTGTTATTCAACAGTAGATAGGAAGAGAAACGGTTTTGTGTTTTGGTTATTGTTGTTTTTTTGTGTGTGAAAAAGACGAAGAACAAAATTTGAAACTACAAATATATCTCCCCACCCTCCTTAGCCAAGTTAAAAAAGTATCTATCTATTTTTCTATATGCAGTTGGCTTGTGCTTTTTGAACTGATGTACATTAACCCACAATTAAAAACTTTTTTGTGCATTCCACATTTACCACCCTATTTTTATTTTCTTTTGAATAGGAATAGTATCTTACAATAAATAGAGTAAAGCATACAATGCGGGGATAAGTATTTTTTTGTTGTTGTTGCAGCTTTGAAAGGATTTACATGTATTATAAATACATCTTGTTTTACAGTTCTGTGGTGCGGTCCCCTTCGCAGAAATCATCCTCTCAACTCAACTGTGGACTGTCACGATCATGTGGAAGAAATCTAGAGCGGAGAACACTCACGGCTTTGCAGTGTCCTTGCTGTTCTTGCTATGTGCAGTACAGCGTTCTTCACTGACCGCCGGTGAAAATCTGAACTATTCTGATGGCGCGGTTCCGTCCGGTAAGTCATCCGACTATTCGCACACCGCGCCGGTGTCTGTTGCTGAAAGTGACTATTCGCCCCAAACGTCTGAAACGCAGGACAACAGATATCAAACCACAACGCCGTCTCCGAGTATTGGCGGTGGTTTTAAGAGGACGCATTCGTTGTTTGCTGAGCATGTTTCTACAGAGGCCAGCAATACTGCTAGTGACCATGCAGTGTCTACAACGAAAATAGTGGACAATCCGGAAAGCAAGCCAAAAGACAGACTGGAAGTTAAGTATGAGTCGCCAAGGAAAGGTGCGTGCGTGTGTGCGTGGAAGTGTGCGTGCGTGCATGCGTGCGTGCGTGCGTGTGCGTGTGTGTGTGTGTGTGTGTGTGTGTGTGTGTGTGTGTGTGTGTGTTCATTTTTTTGAGCTTTGAAACACACATACCATTATTATTATCTATCATAAGAAGACAAATTCAGATTGGTAGTTTAGTATGAGTCGCCAAGGAAAGGTGCGTGGGTGCGTGCGTGCGCGCGCGCGTGTGTGTGTGTGTGTGTGTGTGTGTGTGTGTGTGTGTGTGTGTGTGTGTGTGTGTGTGTGTGTGTGTGTGTGTGTGTGTGTGCGTGCGTGTATGTGTGCGTGTGTGTGTGTGTGTGTGTGTGTGTGTGTGTGTGTGTGTGTGTGTGTGTGTGTGTGTGCGTGCGTGTATGTGTGCGTGTGTGTGTGTGTGTGTGTGTGTGTGTGTGTGTGTGTGTGTGTGTGTGTGTGTGTGTGTGTGTGTGTGTGTGTGTGTGTGTGTTCATTATTATGAGCTTTGAAACAAATAATACAAATACCATTATCATTGTCTACAGTATCATATAGAAGACAAATTCACACTTTTATCTATAAAAACTTTTGACTCTCATGTAGGTACCGACGAAATCAGATGTGATAGGCAGGAGAGAGAGAGAGAGAGAGAGAGAGAGAGAGAGAGAGAGAGAGAGAGAGAGAGAGAGAGAGAGAGAGAAATCAATCAGCTGCTCAGGATTGTGAATTCCTCCTGAAAGCTTCATACTCTTGTTCTGCGGAGAAACATTAAAAAGTACCCAGACAAAGGATGAAAAGAAAAGTGAACACACAAAGAGAGCAAATCGACAAAAGAGAACTGTTTCTCTCATTTTCTTTTTATGAGTGTTATTCAGTTACGTCGCACGGGGGGGGGGGGGGGGGGGGGGGAGGGGGGGAGAGAGAGAGAGAGAGAGAGAGAGAGAGAGAGAGAGAGAGAGAGAGATGATGATGATGAAACGTTTTTTATTCAGGATAGAGCATTTAGGCATTGCTGCCTATCTTACATGCTGTCCTGCTATTCTACATTAAAGGGTATTAAAAAAAAAAATCAAAACAAACAAACAAACAAACAATGAAAAAAAAAGAAAAAAAGTATAAACTACCTAAGGGAAATACAGGAGAGAAAAATACACACGATAAACAAATCAAAACATACGTGGCATGTGCTGATGATACTGGATGTATGCCAAGTAAGAAATTTACAGTCGTCTCTAATATTGCAAAACATGTATGTAACACATTTCTATATATATCGTCAGATAAGCGTATCGTGTAGAATTTGTTTGAAGTTTATGAATTTGGAAACGTTTTGGATACTCAGTGGTAAAGAGTTCCACATGGATGCCCCTGAGAAAGACAGGCTACTTTTATATATATCAACCCTTGGACGAGGCACTGGGAGCAGACTGTTCCTTGTGTTATGTTGTTTATCATGTTCGAAATTAAATAGTTGATGGAGATATGCTGGGGCTTTGTAGTAAACAATTTTGTGCATCAGTAAGCATTTGTTAAACTTCAGATGCTGTTTAAGAGGTAGAAGTTTGAGGATTTTAAACTTTTGGTCGGTACTATAATTACCCGAGTGTAAGAGTTTGACAGCGCGCCGGTGAACGGAGTTTACCTTTTTGAACTGATTTTCGCTGCACTCGTCCCACAAAGTGGACGCAAAATCTAGATGACTTTGCACGTGGGCATGAAAGAATAGCTTGCAGATGTCAGGGCTAACTAGACTAGAGAGAGAGAGAGAGAGAACGAACTTTATTTCCCAACGGAAGTTTTTTTAACAAAACAATGATTAATTTTCAATCAGCCGTTGCTACAAAAAAAAAGAAAAAAAGAAAAAAAAAAGAAGAAGAAGACTGCAATAAAGGAAATACGGGGTGGGTGGGTGGGTGGGGGTGGGTGTTTGGGGGTTTAACGTCCTTTTCCACCACATAGGGTGATATCAAAGACGGGGCAACGATGAAAAAACCAGCACAAATATTTGGCCCCAGCGGGGATCGAACTCACGACCCGAGCATTAGAAGTCCAACACTCTACCATTCGACCACCCCGGCTCCCCAATAAAGGAAATACAAGAAAAAAGAAGAAGAAAGAAAAACAATGGCAAAATAAAGAAACATTACTCGATAGAAAAATAATAATAAATAAGTACTATCCAGTCCTGCAATTTGTTATCTTTGGATCCTCGATATTTCTGATTATGACGACGACGATAATGTTGGTACTGATGACACTACTGATGACAATAATGATAATAATAATGATGACAAAAATGATAGAAAACATTATGACAAATATGATCACAAAATGATGACGGCAGTTGTGACGACGATTTAACGCCGACGATGACGCGCCTCGAACTATAACCATAAATTGTCTGAACACGAACTTGAGCAGGATACGTCAGGACACCGACGGAGTGGCATCACACCCACACTGACAGGAACACTTCTGTCGTTCTGAGGGTTCCTCCTGGTATGCGGGTCATGATCAGCATCGCAGAGCGCATCTTTGGGTACAGGAATTGTCGCCGTAATGTCGTTAAGCTTTACGATGGCTCCAACTTGACGGCTCATCCGCTGGTGGAAATTTGTGATCAGGGGGGCGACAGATTACGCGACTATGTCTGGATGTTCGAAGTACGTCCTCTGAAGGTGCTGTTCCAGAAGTTAGGATCTCATCGACCGGCGAGTTTCAAACTCCTGTTTTCCTTTCATGAGGTAAGAAGCCCGTTTTTCTTTCTTGTGTAAATTCTCTTTGTGTGTGTGTGTGTGTGTGTGTGTGTGTGTGTGTGTGTGTGTGTGTGTGTGTGTGTGTGTGTGTGTGTGTGTGTGTGTGTGTGTAAAATTGACCACTTTCATTGTTTGTATGTGTATGGCACACACCCGCTCCGTGAAAAAAAAAATTCACGTATATTACTCATCCCTCTTTGGTACTTCTGTCACATGACTTGTGTTTCTGTATGTGGTCGGCCCAATGGGCTCGCCTTCACGCGGCGGGGCTGATTTCGCTGAGCTTCCCCCCCCCCCCCCCCTTTTTCTCTTTCCTTACTCTTATTTCTGTCTCCACTGGTCCATTCACCTGTCTTTTGCACTCTTAGCTCACCAAACATGACCCCACGGTTAATTTGTGTCCTTACGTCTGTCTCTATTCCTTCCTGCCTGCCTGTCTGCCTGCCGTTTCTGTCTCTTATAATATCTTTCCCATATGTTTGTTTTTCCTTGAAATAAGCTTTCTACAATAGCACCACTACCGCTGCCTGGGCGTAGGTGGAACTGTTCAGTGCCTAGATGGCCGGAGTTCAAGCCTCACTTTTTCCCTTGCAACCTTGAGAACGACTGCTTGAATAACGAAGACGAGGCTGAATGTTCCTACACCGGACATTGTGGAGTGGGGAAGATATCTATAGCAGACAGGTATCCATTTGAGATAGTGAACAAGTTTATGCCCGAACGTTATCATTCTGTTATGCAACGTTATCTGTTTGTAAACGTTATCTAGAGCACTAGTAGGAATTTTTTTCTTAAAGGTCTTCAATCTCAACAAAAAGCCGCAAGCAGTGTGTATTTTAAAACTGCAACTCCTGCGACTGTGCGTAACGCAGGCAACTCTGTCACAGTTACAGAAAGAAAAGGAAACGGTAATATGACTGCGAAGTGGTTACAAGTTAAGCAAATAAAAGCGACATAAAAGGGATATTCTTTTTTGTTCTTTTCTGCCCAACAATTTTTTTTTCACACACAGTCCATGGTCTTTTGTCACCAAAGGATGGGTGTTGTGATATTTTTACTATTTTTTCTGGTCCTTTTCTCGCCCACCGTTTTTTTTTTTTTTTTTTTTTTCCCGCGCCGTGTATGTCAGTACGTCCGCAGAGTTACCTTTTGTTTGCTTGTTGAAGTTATGTCCCATTTGTTTATGTCCTGAAGAAGGCGAAAGCCGAAACGTTGACCTGTGCCGTCCTTTGTCAAAGTTAAGTGGTTTCTGTTCCTTTTATGTCGCTTTTATTTGCTTCACAGTTGCACAGTTCCCGGAGCTTCGAACACCCTTACAAAACCAGAGCGTGAGTTTGCAGTGACTCCACTTACTTTTGATCAGCGAGCGAGACACGTCGCTATAGCGGGTGTTGTGTGCCGCACGAGAAGACTATAGCCACTGCGATCTTTCTCGCCCAATGTCAAAATGCAAACTGAGTAGTGAAATCAGGCTGCCTTTGGCTTTTATAGGGGTTTCAGGAACGCTGAGAACGCTTTAAGTGTGACAGAGCTGACTCGGACAGTTTTTTTTTTATAAAAAAACAATGTTTGTTGCTTTTTGTTGAAAATGCAGACCTTTCAGTGTAAACACAGTAAACGTAAGGTTAGTGACCAATGCCAACGTAGACATACAAATTTTCTGAGGAGCTGTTTCTGAAAGATTTCGAGTTTATTTTGGGGGGGATTTTTCCTCGTATTTTGTACTGATTTTACCAAAAAAAAGTTTTTAAAAATATACATAAACATACAGCTAAACTCTCCATCGCATACGCAGCAGACGTCAAAACGATTTCTTCATGTGTGTAACACCAAAATGCACGAAAAAGGACATCGAGAGATAAATGGCGATTTTTCGCGAATATTCCCAACTGTGGCTAAGACTGGATGGTGGTGACGTCACAGTCAAAGCACGCTGTGTGACGTCATGCAATATTTCTGGTCTTTGATTTAAACATGGTTTTATTCCGCTGGCCAGTTTACACAAAACAGAAGTGTGGTGGTGTTGAGTGAGTTCAGGCAGGCAGGGAGGCAAACACAGCGGTCGCTATGACATGAGTTTTATTGCAACAGGAAAACAACAGCAAATGGCAGAGCGGGGAGCGACAATCCGTGCAGTGACTCGCGGCAGGGCTGGCTGGCGAATGTCCAGTGATGCGTAGCTCGCGGCTACTTATGCGCCCAGCGCGAGCCGCAAAGAAAGCAACGGCCGCTCGCAGCAGAAACAAGGGCTAGATGCTCGGGTAGCAGCGAAATCTGTGTTTGTTTACACACAGAAAACTAACAATATCGGGCGTAATACAACAGCTACAAACTTCAAACAAACTGCATTCAAAAGAGCGTGAAAAGTACTCTAAGATGGCATAAGTCTGGAACATTATCAATGTACAAAGAATTTCCTATCGCCGATTTAAGAGCGTAAAGACAGGGACCACGCATTTGAAAAAGGTTGAAAATGGCAAAATACACCCGTTAAACTACAAAACAGCACTAAAACCAAAACATGATTAGAAAATACAAACTCTTCGGAAACTACTACAGTTACCATGATAACTTTAGGTTAAGTGACTGCGGAGATATTTAGCACTAAATGGACACAAACAAACACAACTAACTGACACGTGGCTATCGTGGATCCGCAACGCTTCACGCGTGCGGTAGCCTACAGGCGAACAAAGCCGGCGGCACACAGCTGGCCGGAGAACCTAGGGTAGAGGGCGAGAGGGTCCAAACCACTCGGCTACAGAAGTATTCAGGCGGTGGCAAAAGACCAGAAGCCTATATATATAGCCTCCGCCTGTGAACATACACAAGGTAGTACGGCAAATACTGTGACAGCATACAGCATAATAATAACAATGAAAAGACAGGAGAGAAAGGGAGGTAGAGGGAAAGAGGGAGAGTAAGAAGAAGGGAAAGTGAGAAGAAGAGAGAGGGAGGGGAAACGGAAAGGCGGGGGAGGGGGAACTGGTTTAGTTGGCGCATCTGACAGACTGTCCGTAAGCACAGTAAGTGCTTAAACTACTTTCCTAATAAAATAAAAGCGACATTAAAGGGACAGAAACCACTCAACTTTCACAAAGGACGGCACGGGTCAACGTTTCGGCTTTCGCCTTCCTCAGGACACAAACAAATGTTATTCATTTCAAATTTCAAAACAAATTCATTTGTTTGAGTCCCTGAGGAAGGAAGGCGAAAGCCGAAACGTTGACCCGAGCCGTCCTTTGTGAAAGTTAAGTGGTTTCTGTCCCTTTTATGTCGCTTTTATTTGCTTAACTTGTAACCACTCCGCAGTCATTACCATTTCCCTTTCGACTTTCCTAATAATTATATGGCAAAGCGCTGGCTTTTTATTATAAAGTCATGGTCTGGGCCCGCATGAAAAAGTCGGGTTTAGGGAGTTTAGCCCACTGTTAGAGTCTAACCTCGAACTAAACTAGCTCTAGGGTTAAATTTATTTTTTTTGTTTGTTTCAAATCAGGAAGCGGTTCCGTTCTAGCAAGGTACCCATGCCGTTATAGAAGAATTTCTTTCTTTCTTCGCTTCCTTTTTTTAAATATAATTTTTTTGGGGTTTCTTTTGTCCTAGTCTTGGTTAGGCCCGTAGCCGTGGGTTAAATTAACCTCGAGTTCTACATACGGGACCCGGTCTTTGACATTATTCATTTATTTATTCATTATTTTGAACAGGTGCTACGCATTCCACCACTATAGAGGATATATATCGTGGATGGACGCTGACTATTACTGCAGGGAGCGGGGCGGCTACTTGGTAAGTCTCAACACTCCTCGTGAGTGGAGTGACGTCATGCAGCTTCTTCACAGAAAAATGAGCGCTACCATTGGTCCAGACAGAGATGTCACCGCTGTGCTGATTGGTCTGCGCACGGCACCCCGCAGCGCCACGTTCATGTGAGACACGATGTTGTTTGTGTATTCTTTGCTTCTGTAGTCTGACGCAAAATAAATTTGACAAATTTGTTTTCGGCACTGTAATCTGTATGCAAGAAAATAGTCAAAAGTTCACAGTTGTTTAAAGTTGTTTCTCCATAGAGAAACAACTTTATGGGATGGGGTAGATTTCGCTGCGCGCAGCAGCAATTTTCAATTATCTATGAAAAGACTTCTTCAAATTACTCATCCCCCCGGCGTTGTAGGCAACTGCAAATACGACAGGAATTACTGCACTGTTGTATCTTGAATATTAAAGATCTAAGCTCCCAACAAAAAGCTTTCAGAAGTGTGAAAATATTTTACAGAGTCAACCGTGCAAGAACAGTCAACTCTGTCACAGTTGCAGAGTTTTCAGCGTCCCTGAAACCCCAAAAGCCAAGGGCAGCCTGATTTCACAGCTCAGTTTCCGTTTTGACACTGAGCGAGAAAGATCGTGCAGCACTCAACATCCGCTAGACACCGTAGCGATGTGTCTCGCTCACTGACCAAAAGCCAAATAATGTCACGGCAAACTCGTGCTCTGGTTTTATAAGGATCCCCGACGCGCTGAAAACTCTGCAGCTGTGACAGAGTTGCCTGGATTATGCACAGTCGAAGGAGTCGCAGTTTAAAAAAAAAACACAATGTTTGCGGCTTTTTGCTGAGATTGCAGACCTTTAAGACTAACAGTGATTTTAGCCAAACATATTTTTTCAAGTTTCTGCGAGAAGCACCTGTCGAAATTGTCGCACACAGGGCCGAAACCGAAAATGAGTCAACAACGTGGGGTGCGTGGGTGGGTGTTTGGGGGGTTTAACGTCCTTCTCCGCCACATCAAAGACGGGGCAACGATGAAAAAGCCAGCACAAATATTTGGCCCCAGCCGGGATACGAGGGTGGGTGGGTGTTTGGGGGTTTAACGTCCTTTTCCACCACATAGGGTGATATCAAAGACGGGGCAACGATGAAAAAGCCAGCACAAATATACGGCCCCAGCCGGGATCGAACTCACGACCCGAGCATTAGAAGTCCAACGCTCTACCATTCGACCACCCCGGCTCCCCCAGCCGGGATACGAACTCACGACCCGAGCATCAGAAGTCCAAAGCTCTACCATTCGGCCACCCCGGCTCCTCGTCAAAAACGTGGGTCACTCATGCGCGATACATAATGTGCTAATACATGTAGTGAATTGGAAAGCGGTAGCGCGCAGCAATTCGGTCACATGACGGTCACGTGATGTCGAAAGACGTCGGCTTACGCAGTTTCGGCGTTCATTTCGCCGAAAAGCGGCGCATTTACGCCGAATCACTCTGGCCGCCTTTGCGTATCAGACCCTCTTGTTCAAAACGAGGCGACAAATCCTTGTTCTAGGTATCGGGGAGAGATGGTCTGGGCAGACTCGACTCTGGCGTTGTACAGTGAGCACGTGCGCCCGAAAACGAGATCTCTTGCTATGTGTGGCCGTCGCCACCACCATTTTTTTGGCTTACACGGCGACGCCACGAGAGCTGAATTGGACCCCAGCATCTGTGACAGCAGTCACATCGGAGGCATTCTTTGCGAACTTGAGCAGAACGGAGCAACTCCGCAGGTGAATCATCATTCAGCCAGCCGAATTCATTTTTCAGCCGACCCGGCGCACCAGCGTGACGTGTCTAGCGGTCTCGTGGTGTGCCCAAAAGGTCACGTGACGCACGGATTCCTAGCCTGTGACGTCCGGTGCTCGTGCTGGGCCGAGGCGTACAACGGTGACGTCAGCACGTGGGGGATTCCCACGCGACGCGCATGCCCGGCGCCCATGACGTCACTTCCACCGTCTTTCTCTTGTCGAAACGGGCTGCAGCGGGTGCCCTACAGTCTCGTGTGTGACCACCGGCAGGACTGTGGAGACGCAAGTGACGAAGACTTCTGTCAGTTTGCACCGTGCGGAGCCGACACACCCGTGCAGTGCGGCCTTAGTAAACAGGTGAGGTACAGTTATCAAAACGAAATCTCTCTGTCCTTGTATTTGTTTGTTTGTTTGTTTGTCACTTGATACAAATTCAAAAATCAAGATACTTTTTTTTTCCCCAAAGGGATATTCATTTCGCCACCACTTTATAGACATTCCATTGTGACATGGCAGCCCCCCTCCCCCCACCCCCCCTCCCAAACAAAACAAAACTAGCAAACAAAAAATCGCCATTCAAAGAAACAAACAAAAACCCCTAAACAAATAAAACAACAATAAAAACAAAAAGCATCCAACAAACAAAACCAAACCACCACCACCACCACCACCACCACCACCACCCCCACCACCACCCCTCTCCCCAACAACAAGAAGAAGAAGAAACAACAACAAAACAACCACAGTGATGAGCTCAACTCACACCCATATC
This sequence comes from Batillaria attramentaria, assembly GCA_018292915.2. Lineage (NCBI taxonomy): Eukaryota > Metazoa > Mollusca > Gastropoda > Batillariidae > Batillaria > Batillaria attramentaria. The sequence continues at coordinate 204,186 of JACVVK020000638.1, forward strand.
GTGAACACAACTGACACCCATAAGGGGAACATAACTCACACACATAAGGGGAACACAACTCGCACACATAAGGGGAACACAACTCACACCCATAAGGGGAACATAACTCACACCCATATGGTGAACACAACTGACACCCATAAGGGGAACATAACTCACACACATAATGTGAACACAACTCACACCCATAAGGTGAACACAACTCACTCCCATAAGGTGAACACAACTCACACCCATAAGGTGAACGCAACTCACACCCATAAGGTGAATACAACTCACACCCATAATGTGAACACAACTCACTCCCATAAGGTGAACACAACTCACTCCCATAAGGTGAACACAACTCACTCCCATAAGGTGAACACAACTCACTCCCACAAGGTGAACACAACTCACTCCCATAAGGTGAACGCAACTCACTCCCATAAGGTGAACGCAACTCACTCCCATAAGGTGAACACACCGGCTCACACCCATAAGATGAACACAACTCACACCCGTAAGATGAACACACCGGCTCACACCCATAAGATGAACACAACTCACACCCGTAAGATGAACACACCGGCTCACACCCATAAGATGAACACAACTCACACCCGTAAGATGAACACACCGGCTCACACCCGTAAGGTGAACACAACTATTCCCATAAGGTAAGTACAACTGACACCCATAAGGTGAACACAACTCACATCCAGAGTTTTCACTCACATTTCAGAGTTGTCTGAACCGTCGCCATATATACGGCGAGGAATTCTTTTTGATGACAGAGATTAGGTTTGGTCGGCGTATGTCATTTTCAAAAGCAGCTTCTTCTGCTAGCACTAACGTTGCGAAAGAAAGACACAAAAGACGTTTTTTTTGTTTTTTTTTGTTTGTTCGTTTTTTTGTTTGTTTGTTTGTTTGTTTGTTTTTTTTTTTTTTGGGGGGGGGGGTTGGTTGGTTTATTTACATGTACTTTATCATCCCTTTCGGGAAATTCGGGCTGCCTCCCCCGATGAGCAGCCCGGCAGCCACGAAAAACCGGTATCACATATCACAAGCTCGACCTGGGGCTCGAACCCACGCTTCATCGCCGTGACATTGGTGACGGCCATTCAGTAGCGCAGCCGCTAAATCACAACGCGCTACCAACCACCGCTCACCCCCATCACGTTAAAAAAAAAAAAGAAAAAAAAAGCATCACATCTATTTTTAGGCCGGCCACCGCGAGCTTTGAGCGGTGTTAATTGTTTGGAACATTACCACCGCTCAACGCTAGCAGTGAGCTCGCGGTAACCGCGCGGTGGTAGCGACTCGTGTGGCCACTCCAACAATAAACTCTATTACTATTTCCGCAGCGCAGCTACAGCGCGGCTACAGCGCGGCTCAACCGCTTTTCATGTGGACGCGGCCTAAGAATCACCTGTGCCAAACCATTCACGGCTGTTCTCAAAATCGTATGGACGCAGCATGCTCACTGTGCCTTTGGGGTTTTGGCAGAAGAAAAAAATATTCCGTACAGTTCACAAATGAAGTCATGTCAAGTCAAGATTTTATTCACCCCCACACACATAAGGTGAACACAACTCACTCCCGTAAGATAAGTACAACTCACACCCATAAGGTGGACATAACTCACACCCAGAAGGTAAGTACAACTTTTCAATATTAATAAATACAATCCACAACGGATGTTCGCCACAAGGTAAGGTCAAGTGACATGTTATTAAAGATGCAAAATGGACATATAAATATACATGGACATATGAATAGACTTTAATGATAAAAATAATAATGACGATGACAATGATATGGGTATTTAACGGACACCGTCCCTCCTGCAGGAGCTCGTTCGAATCCCTGCGTGGGCCAAATATTTGTGCTGGCCTTTTTCTCGTTGCTCATCACCCTTACATGGTGGAAAAGGACGTTAAACTCCCACACACCCATCCACCTACCCCACAGGAGCTCAGGGCGCCTTACCATCTACAAACATTCGCTCACCTGGAAAAACACGCAGCATGCCTCAACACAAACATTTAGCTACAAACACATAAATGTTAAGCATCATACACGGCCTTCCATGCCTTTGGCTTCTGCACACTCACACACACACACACACACACACACACACACACACACACACGGTTGAAGGCGGCGAAGAGGTAGGGTTTTCAGATTGTGCTTGAAAGCTGGTTTTGTGTCTGCATATCTGATTGATGCTGGGAGCTCATTCTCACAAGTCGGTCCCTGGGCCCGCATGTAATAGTCGGGGTTAGGGAGTTTAGCCCCGGGTTAGAGTCTAACTTCGAACTAAAGTAGCTCTAGCGTTATTTTATTTATTTATTTATTTCTTTTTAAATAAGGAAGCTGGTCCATTCCAGCAAGGTGCCTATGCCGATATACAGGGACTTTTGTCTTTCTTCCTTCGCTTCTTCTTTTTTTTTAATATCTAATTTTGTTTTGGGGTATCTTTTGTCCTAGTCTGGGTTAGGCCCGTAGCCGTGGGTTAAATTATCCCCGAGTTTTACATACGGGACCAGGTATGAAAAACTACGCTGACCAAAGGTCTTTGTTGTGACATGACATTAATAAAGATAGTAACAATTACAGTATTCATATAGCGCTATAGCCTGTCAGATAATAACAGTTCTAGGCGCTAAAAAGTGAATAGGATTTTACATAAACCATAAGTCCAGGGCGCAACGACACACACACACACACACACACACACACACACACACACACACACACACACACGATGCAAACCAGAACAGTCAAATGTTGTGGGCAGAAAACAGGTGGGTTTTGAGGTTTTTCTTGAAAGTTTCAAGGGAGGGTGCTTGGCGGAGTGAATGAGGGAAGGAATTCCAGGCTAAAGGACCAGTGTATGAGAATGCTCTTGTGCCAACGGTGGAAAGTCTAGAGACATTAGAGACGGTCGGTGGTCTAGTGGTCAAGAGACTTGTCACCAATGCGAGAGGTCAGGGTTCGAGTCCCTCTCGGAGCTAAGAATTTTTCCTTCTCGTATGTGGCAACGTTGATTCGGGCCGACCGTCGGGGGTTCTCTCCGGGTACTCTGGCTTCCTCCCCCTCTGCTCTGCTTTGGAAATGTTCAGCCCACCAAATGTGAAAAATACATGGAATTCTAAATTCCGAAATTTAAATAGCTGAGTTGACCCTTCGCACCACGTGATTGTAATGTGTTTATGTCCAGTGTGTGAGAGAATGCGTGTGATTCACGTGAGCTTGCGTGTTGGGTTCAGTTCGCGGCGCTTTGAGCCAATGCATGAAATTGGGTAAAGCGCCTATACAATACTCATTATTATTATTATTATTATTTTAAAAAAAAACTTGTTTCGTCCACAGTGTGTGAAATCAGACGCCGTCTGCGACAGGCAAACGCAGTGCCTGGACGGTAGTGATGAAGACCTATGTGAAGAGGTAAACCCGACCGAGATAACAGTGGACAAAACACCCCCTCCCGCTATCGTCCACTTCGACCCACGCATCCGCGAAGACAGCCAGTTCATAGTAACACCCATGAACAGCACCACCGACAATAGTAACTTTCTCTTGTGTCCAGACACCCATTTCCAGTGTCCCGGTGATGGTTATTGCCTCCCGGTGTTCTTGCGATGTAACGGTGCGCACGACTGTCCGGGCAAAGAGGACGAAGAAGGTTGTTCGAGTTACCAATGTCCCGGTTTCTTCCGATGTCGTTCGTCTAGAGTATGTTTGCACGTGAGTCACGTCTGTGACGGGAATATGCAGTGTCCTCAGCAAGACGACGAGCTGTTTTGTAACCTAACCTGTCCTGGGAGTTGCACTTGTATTGCCCATGCCTTCGCTTGCAGTGGTGCTTTTTCAGCGGGCAGTTATCCAGATCTGCGTTATCTGGACGCGACTGGTACCAACATGACCATGCAGGACTTAAAACAGAACAAGATGCTGATCCACCTCGGCCTGTCCAATTGCAGTTTGGCCAGTCTACAAGGTCTGAATTTTCCTAACCTGCATAGTATCGACATCAGCTATAACAACCTGGCCGTTGTCAAACTACAGGATTTTGCAGGAACGCCACGTTTGCGAGTTATGTCACTGGCAGGCAACCCTCTTTTGTCCTCGTCACTGAGTGAGGCAGTCCCTGGAAAAAAGTTTAACTTAGACGTGTTCAAATACGCTCCATTTCTGCAGTTTCTGAACCTTTCCTACAGTGGTTTTGGCCGTTTAGAGAGAACGGACACGGCGACACTACAACATTTGCAAGAGCTTGACCTACGTGGGTGTAAGATATCTGAGTTTTCTAGGGACATTTTCAATGGGCTTGATGGCCTGAAAGAGATACAAGCTGACAACTACAAGCTATGCTGCCCGGCCACCCTGCCGGGTGGTTTCAACCCCAAGAAGTGCTACGCTCCTTTTGATGAAATTTCTTCTTGTGACGCTCTGCTGCGTTCCGATGTATACCGCGCACTTCTGTCTGTGTTCGCTGCGTTGACCCTCATCGGAAATCTTGGCAGTTTCCTTCTTCGCCTGACTGTTTTCAAGAACAGCAACAAATCCGGGAACGGCGTCTTCATCACTCACCTGTCCGTGTCAGATTTTCTTATGGGAGTGTACCTCTCCGTTATTGGCATAGCCGACCGCAGGTACAAGGGGACCTACTTGTGGGAAGACAACTCGTGGAGAAACAGTCTGGCATGCAGAGTGGCCGGACTTGCCTCGTTGTTATCAAATGAAGTGTCCGTGTTTGTCGTCTGTCTGATTACGCTGGACAGGTTTCTGGCGCTACGGTTTCCGTTCAGTAACCTCAGCTTCGGCAGAAGATCTGCGGGTGCGCTATGCACACTTTCTTGGGTAGCAGGCCTGACCATTGTCACAGTGCCATTGCTACCCCTGACGTCACACTGGGAGTTCTACAGCAGTACAGGGATCTGCATTCCGCTTCCTATCACGAGGAGTGACTTCGCTGGCCACACTTATGCGTTTGCTGTGGTGGTCGTCCTCAACTTTGTCCTGTTCTTGCTGATCGCAGTGGGGCAGGCTTCCATCTACCTATCCATTCGCTCGAACAGTATGACCCTGACGGACTCGACCAGAAGGTCTCGAGATCTGACAGTTGCTGGGCGTCTGGTTTCTGTCGCTGTGTCAGACTTTCTCTGCTGGTTCCCGATCGGTTTGCTGGGCCTGCTGGCTTCCCAGGGGACCCCAGTTCCCAGCGAAGCCAACGTCAGCATGGCCATCTTGGTTTTGCCGCTCAACTCCGTGCTCAACCCTTTCCTCTACAACCTGAACATCATCCTGGAGAAAAGACGAGCGGCGAAGGAAGACAGGCTGCTGCATGACATATTGAATGAGATGTAGTGGGGCGGTCGGTGGTGTAGTGGTTAAGAGACTTCGTCGCCAATGCGAGAGGTCAGGTTCGAGTCCCACCCGGGGCGAAGAATTTTTCCTTCGCGTACGTGGCACCGTTCATTCGGGCCGACCGTCGGGGGTTCTCTCCGGGTACCCCGGCTTCCTCCCCCTCTGCTTTGGAAATGTTCAGCCCACAAAATTTGAAAAATAAATGCAATTCTAAATTCCGAAGCTTAAGTAGCTGAGCTGACCCTTCGCACCACGTGATTGTGATGTGTTCATGTCCAGTGTGTGAGAGAATGCGCGTGATTTACGTGAGCGTGCGGTTTGGGTTCAGCTCGCGGCGCTTTGAGCCAGTTCAAGAAATTGGGTAAAGCGCCTACACAATAAACAATTATTATTATTATTAGTGACCCAGCCAATACCCGATTTGAAATAGACATAATTCTTTCGTCTGCGATCTGTGTTCTTTCTTGGTTGGAAAAGGCTTTAGTAGCATGGGGTGTCTCTACACTGTCCCAAGCGATGACTTCAATTCAATTCAATTCAAAATACTTTATTGTCTGTTTAAGAGAGACTCTAAAAACAGAAAATCTTCTTTGGACTCACTTGATGCTCTGTCACAGATAAGATAAAATACAGTCTAGTGGTTAAGGTATCCGACTTCCGATCCTGAGATACTTGGTTCCAGTCTGTGGTGGGCAGGAATTTGGTTGGATTTTTCTTTCCAATTCGAGTCAAAATCAAGTAAAGGCTCGTCTACGCTGCTGACCCGCCCTCATGTACACACGCACGCACAATATCAAGTGTGCACGCAAGAAATCCCACGTCCATCTTTCAAAGATGGCCAGTGGCGTGGAAATGTTGTGTAGCACGCGTCAGAATGAATGGCAGGAGGGAGGTTTGCATATACAGTAGCGCTTAGCGGCAGCGGACTTTTACTGCTTCGTCCTCCAGCCCTGCGGCACCATGAGCATGTAAGAAAGATGGATATCTGCAAACGGGAGAAGTCGACCATACCATACCATGTCATGAAGAAAGACGCCTACTGCATGTATAGGACCTGTTTCACGGAGGTGCTAGTTTGTAGTGAATTTTGTTTGGCGTCAGGAAGCGTGATTTTCCTGATGTTTGTATTCGTACCAGTTCTCGCAATATGCTTCTGATGTTGCACGCCGTAAGAGAACACGTATGCCTTCGTTTCAGCATGTATGTCAAAACATTGGTATGCGTGCTCACTTGCTGTGTTTTGTGCATCTGACTCAACGAGCCTGCTTCCAAGTGATCTGTCGGACACGGGCGTGTCTATAGTCTTACGTGGCCATAGTCCCACGAGTCGATAGTCCTACGTGTCGATAGTCCTACGTGTCGACAGTCCGACTACTGCTCTTACGAATTTATTTTATCGATAGTCGGATCTCGGTAGTGTTACGTTCGATAGTCCCACGTGTCGATAGTCCTGCACCTACTCATAGTCTTGTCAGTCCTACGTGCCGATAGTCCTGCACCTACTCATAGTCCTTAGTGTTACGTTCGATAGTCCTACACCTACTCATGGTCTTCTCAGCCCTACGTGTCGAGAGTCCTGCACCTACTCATGGTCCTGTCAGTCCTACGTGCCGATAGTCCTGCACCTACTCATGGTCCTGTCAGTCCTACGTGCCGATAGTCCTACACCTACTCATGGTCTTGTCAGTCCTAAATGCCGATAGTCCTGCACTTACTCATAGTCTTGTGAGTCCTACGTGCCGATAGTCCTGCACCTACTCATGGTCCTGTCAGTCCTACGTGCCGATAGTCCTGCACCTACTCATAGTCTTGTGAGTCCTACGTGCCGATAGTCCTGCACCTACTCATAGTCTTGTGAGTCCTACGTGCCGATAGTCCTGCACCTACTCATGGTCCTGTCAGTCCTAAATGCCGATAGTCCTGCACCTACTCATAGTCTTGTGAGTCCTACGTGCCGATAGTCCTGCACCTACTCATAGTCTTGTGAGTCCTACGTGTCGATAGTCCTGCACCTACTCATGGTGCTGTCAGTCGTAAATGCCGATAGTCTTGCACCTACTCATGGTCCTGTGAGTCCTACGTGCCGATGGTCCTGCACCTACTCATAGTCTTGTGAGTCCTACGTGCCGATAGTCCTGCACCTACTCATGGTCTTGTCAGTCCTACGTGCCGATAGTCCTACACCAACTCATGGTCTTGTCAGTCCTACGTGCCGATAGTCCTACACCTACTCATGGTCTTGTCAGTCCTACGTGCCGATAGTCCTACACCTACTCATGGTTTTGTCAGTCCTACGTGCCGATAGTCCTGCACCTACTCATGGTTTTGTCAGCCCTCCGTGCCGATAATCCTACACCTACTCATGGTTTTGTCAGTCCTACGTGCCGATAGTCCTACACCTACTCATGGTTTTGTCAGTCCTACGTGCCGATAGTCCTGCACCTACTCATGGTTTTGTCGGCCCTCCGTGCCGATAATCCTACACCTACTCATGGTTTTGTCAGTCCTACGTGCCGATAGTCCTACACCTACTCATGGTTTTGTCAGTCCTACGTGCCGATAGTTCTGCACCTACTCATGGTTTTGTCAGCCCTCCTTGCCGATAATCCTACACCTACTCATGGTTTTGTCAGTCCTACGTGCCGATAGTCCTACACCTACTCATGGTTTTGTCAGTCCTACGTGCCGATAGTCCTGCACCTACTCATGGTTTTGTCAGCCCTCCGTGCCGATAATCCTACACCTACTCATGGTTTTGTCAGTCCTACGTGCCGATAGTCCTACACCTACTCATGGTTTTGTCAGCCCTCCGTGCCGATAATCCTACACCTACTCGCACAAATATCAAGTGTTTACATAAAAAAATCCCACGTCCATCTTTCGAAGAATAGTAGGCTGTGGCCAGTGGCGTAGAAAAACAGAAATACTGTCGCACGCACCAGAGTGAACAGCAGGGTGTAGGTTTGCACATAAACTAGCGCTTAGCGGCGGTAGATTTTCACGGTTTCCTCCTTCAGCCCTGTGGCGCCATGGGCATTTAAAAAGAGATGGATATCTGATCCAAGGAGAAGTCTACCATACAATACCGAAATAAAGAAAGATTTTAAAAAATCCAGACTGACAGAAAAGAATTGGACTATACATATATAACAGTTTAAATACAAAATCAGTTTTGTTTTTGCGGTGTGTCTCGCAAGAGCATATGCCATACGAACTGCTGATAAAATAATTACGGACCCATCTTTCGACATTATTATCGTGGCTCACAAATGGTTCAGAGCCGCTTGGATGGTGTCTGTCACCACTTAGAAACACGCACATTGACAGGCTGGTAATGTGACAACAGAAGCCGAAACGCGAGTCGAAGAGCACCTCGTCTGCTTCAGCGAGCACGCGTTGACTAGGAAAGCTTCGGGCCGTGACAGTGTTCGTTCGCACGGTCAGCTGGCGTCACTGTGTTGCATTTAGAACACTACTTATTATTAACTCTCTCTGTGCTAAGGTCCCCATATGGGGCCCTCGCTTTCACAACGCTTGGCTGCAGATGTCCCATTTATGGGAACTGCAATATTTTTTTTTTAAAATTCTCATTCATGACATCGTAATGTGCGGAACTAAATACAACGCTAGCAAAACGGGTTTCAGTCAGCCAGTCAAAGGGAAACAACCATCTGTTAGTATACTATTGAGAAAACTTTCAGCAGAGAGAGAGAGAGAGAGAGAGAGAGAGGGTGTTTAACGTCCTTTTCCACCGCGTGGAGAGAGAGAGAGAGAGAGAGAGAGAGAGAGAGAGAGAGAGAGAGAGAGAGAGGGGTATTTGGAGCCCACAGATGAATTCACAACTGTTGTCTGCCGTAAAACCTACAGTGTGGTTCACAATGCTATAGGACTAAAGTTGTGTTTTTTTTTTTTTTTTTTTTAGCAAACATTGGGAGCTGACACTGAAGTATAGAACAGGTATCGAATGGTCTATGATGGGTTTTACTCTCATCATTTTCTGCACGGCAAACTTGCCTCGGCAGTAATGAACTTTTCAGTTTTCAATGTTGAAGTATTGATTAAGTTCGAAGTCGGTCTGTTTTGGGAAACCGGCTTTAGATTTCCTTACTTGTAAAGAGCACGTGTTGCTCGTGCGCGAGCTTTTGAGCGGCGGTACGGCCAAACATGGAGCCACCCAAGCCAAATGTGAGCAGCTCCTAACAGTGTTAGCATTACTGAATTTCTGCTAAATTTTCGATCCTTTGTCCACCGTTACATTTTTGTTTTTTTCATGTAGTGCAGGCACACTCAGCCGCGAATTAGTCTTTGTGGCTTGTGCGGCTTTAAGCCCTAAAAACTCACTCACTCACTCTGCTAAATTTTCGCTTAAAATCTGCTATCGCGATTTAGCAATACAACAGCATATGCTAAATCTATGCTAAAATATTCCAAAATTAATAAGACAATCTCTGCTATTTCACTGCTATTAGTATGCAAATTAACCGTAAATTCTCAGCATATTGTAACCTTTTGCTGCCGAAATGCCAAGACCAGCCCTTTCCATGTTTTATTTATACTAACATATCTTTGTTTTCACAAAACCAACCTAAACCCCCAAACACCCACCCACCCACAAAACCAACCCTGCTGTCTCCTTGTCATGGGGAGCCGGGGTGGCCAAATGGTAGAGCGTTGGACTTTTAATGTTCGAATCCCGGCGGGGGCCAAATATTTGTGCCGGCCTTTTTCTCGTTGCCCCGTCTTTGATATCACCCACACGTGGTGGAAAAGGACGTTAAACTCCCAAACACCCACCCACCCTCTCCTTGTCATGTAACTGACCGTGCATATGGTTCATGCGGCTGAAACAATTTTTCCTGTTTTTCAAACATATCTCATCATGCTGCAGGTGCAGCAATTCAGGTGCAATGAAGGACTCAGACAGGAAGTAATAATATGAGCCTGTGCATTTGATGGGTTGCATACTGTGCTCAGTCTGAAGGAATGCTATATACAAAAAAGGTCCAACTTAGACAAACTTCTGACCTAGAACTGCAAAAATTTGCTTATGCTGAGAGAAGAGTGTCATGCAGAAAACGATGAGAGTAAACCTCATATTATGCCTGGTTAATGCCAGGATATTTGGAAGCGTGGAATGCGGCCCTGTCGCGCAAACCACATGAACCTCCATAGCATCATCATAGAACCATCCTCATCCTCGTGCATAATAAATATTGCCCTAGCTTCCAAGCCCTGCGTGGATTCCACCCCTAGGCTTAGAGGAATACCATTGGAGCTGGCAAAGAACTGTGGCAATTAAGGCTGCTTGATACCTGTTTTGTATTTCAAACTGCGAAGCTCTCAGTATAGGCACAAAAAAGAGTACAAGCGTAAATGTAATCCTCTAGCATTTTGAACCACACTATAGCAGACTATACTGGGTCCTTGTTCATTATGGATATCTCCAGCCTGGAATGTAAACGGAAGAATCCGTATGTGCTGCATTCTACCACTGCTGAAACTGAAGTGTTTATTCTGCTATAGGTTTTGTAATTTGCTTCAGAAGCTCGTAAAGTTTCTCCCAAATTTGATATTAGATTTTGGCTTAGCGGTTAGCTTAGCGGACTTCAGATTCTGAGCGCCCTGGTTTGAATCCCTGCTGGGCAGTTATTTGGTTGGATTTTCATTTCCAAATCGAGTCAAAATCATGTGCAGACTCATTTCAGGGTGCTTGTGTCTCGCACGCACAAATTCAAGTAGGTATGTTAAAAATCCCTTCCCAGACATGGGGGGTCGCGAAATGGAAAATATTAACACACCATGCATGAAAAAAAAGAAGAAAGAAAAGGTGGAGCTGCACAATGGCAATACGCTAAACCTAAAGCCGGCTCTTAACTGGGCACTGCGGAGCGTCACAGTGGTGTCCACAGTTGTGACACAGTTGTGATTTTTTTTTTTTGGGGGGGGGGGGGGGAGGGTCGCTACTGTGGCGTCATCACAGCAACCTGGATTACAAATAGCCACAACTTTGACTGTGGTTTCCACAACAGATTCTGATTGGCTGTGCTACGTCACTCGGCGCGCAAACCATGCATAGCGGATAGTGCATCTTCAATCGGTTTCCCACCGAGCACAGCTGTGTTCACTTTTGTAGTTAGTAGACACACCGAGCGCAACCACTGTGATGTGCACATGTGTGTTTCGTGCGCTGTGCCCAGTTAAGAGCAGGCTTAAGGCAAGGTGTTCCCGAGGTGGAAGTGCAAGAATTTTTGCTCTAACATCGTCCGTCGTCTGACTTTTTGTCAACACTACTGTGGAGTTTGGCTAAATTATCTTAACACGTTTAAGAGTCAGTTAGTTAGTTATTTAGGGCTTAACGCCGCGCAAGCAGCAAAGGCTAATTCGTGGCTAATTAACACGTTTAAGAAATATCACCATTTCAACACAACATGTAAAACTGAAGGTGACCCCTGACTTTATAATAAAAAAAAGTTTATCTGAATTTATCCAAACCACAAAAAAAAACAACATTACACTGGAATGTGCTTTTTACACTTATTTTAATTTTTTTTTAGATTTATTTATGTTTTTTGGGACATATACATATACGTGTACATGCCACAAACATTTATGGACAACAGACCTACATAGATGGACACATCATAAACTCTAAAGAATATCATGTAGAACAAACATATACAACACATAACACACACACACACACACACACACACACACACACACACACACACACACACACACACACACACACAATGATCCAAATAGCAATCCAGATAGTGAGACAATAATACCAGTGTAAACTAATTTTAAACTTTATCTGTTTTCAACATGTTGCGCTTGACAAGACACGGCGTCTTCCACGTACTCCAAGAGAGATTTCCACAATCACCGGGCAAACACAGGTCGAATCGCGGGTGGGAGTCAAACCTTTGTGCTGGCTCTCTCTGTGTTGTCCCCTCTTTGACTTCACCGTTGTATGATTAAACCCTTAAAAACAGGAAAAAAAAAAAACGAAGCGGGGTGGGGGGGGGGGAGCAACATAGGCAACCGTAGAGGCTTGTAGTGTCCAGACAGAAATCATTTTCTTAAACAATGATTTGCGAAACATTTCCCAATTTCTGTACCTTTGACGTTTGGGGAAAGTTATTAAGAAATAAAATTTGTCACGTACGGAGAGACAGACAGACTGACAATAGTCTACGAAGGACTACGTTAGTGCCTAACAACAGAGTAGACTTTAAGTTAGAAAGAACGAAACCCATGCTAGTCTCGCAACACGAACACATTGACAAATGCACTTGACTACAAAAGGACTACAAAGTGGTGCGGTGGTCTAACAGGTAGCGCATCTGATTTAGCCGCTGCGCTACTGAACGGCCGTCACCAATGTCACCAATGCCAGGTCGAGCTTGTGATATGTGATACCGTTTTTTTCCTGGCTACCGAGCTGCTCATCGGGGGTTTCTCTCCGGGTCATCCGGCTTTCCTCCCCCAGCAAAATTGTAAAAGTCATCCCGATTTTCCCGAAAGGGATAATAAAGTAGTAAAAAAAAACAAAAACAAAAAAACACCAAAAACAACCCAACTCCATGGACTATGTGAACGGCATGCTGTTCTGTGACGTTTGAGGCCATACTCACGCACAACCCCCAGACAAAAGTTCATTTGTCACGTGCGGCCTTTTCCACCACGTACGGGTGATATCAAAGACGGGGCAATGACAAAAAGGCCAGCACAAATATTTGGCCCCAGCTGGGATTCGAACTCACGGCCCGAGCATTGAAAGTCCAACGCTCTACCGTTCGGCCACCCTGGCTCCCCCTCCTGCAAGTGTGGATGTTGACCAAAGCATCTGTTTCATGTAATTTCATTGAGGTATTTGTAGCTGACACCAGAGGGCGCAGTGTTCTTTTTTTTTTCCTCGATTATTTTTTTTCTATTTCTCACTTTTTAAGTATGGCTACATAGAAATACAGCCTTCTCAAAAAGTTAAGGACCACTTGCAAATATCATTCAGCTTTTGTGGTGGTGGCATGCTGGTGTAGTGCTGAATATCGCTGAAACGGCGGCTTATGTAGGCAAACAAATGAGCACAGTTCATAACCAGGGATGCATTCTTTGACCTGCATCTCATTTTTGCCGTGCAGAAAGCCCCAGGTGTCGCTCACTGAACACTGAAACTCGGTCTAGTTTGCCGAAATTGCAGATTTTCAAACGCGCCAAGTATGCTGTGTGACGCGCACGTGCCATCCATACAGTGATCGCCATGTTCACCAATTACCCCTTAACCTTTCTACCGAATTTTACGGGGAAAATCTTATTCGTTTATTTTTTTTTCTGATTTATTGAAACTGTCACCCATTATGTTGCCTGGTCCTTAACTTTTTGTGAAGACTGTATATGTTCTCACCAGTCATCATGGTCCCCATCAGTAACTTAAAAAAAAAAAAATGTGACGCATGATACGCATTACTAGGAGACAGTGTATGGTAAGAAAAGTAACTTGTAGTACTAAGTGTTTGCTGGGGGGGGGGGGGGGGGGAGGGGGGGCAATGGACAGTCTACTGTTATTGCTTATGTTACAATGGCGCAGTTTTCTTTTCATCGTGTTAGCAAAACTATCGCGTCGACACTTATGAAACCAGGAATAAAAGACTGTATACCTTTGTTCGTGTTATCCTGCTTCCAGCTGGAAGCCCTGACATGTGATTTCATTGATGTATCTCTAGCTGACACCAAAAGCTGATACCTTTCATCACCGGTCGTCAACGATTCAGAAAACGAAACGAGATGCTGTCTGTTCCGAAACTTGCAGACTGGATAACACAGGAAAAAAACAGCGATGACACATTGACCGCTTTCGGAACACACATTGCAGAAAGCCCATCAGATCCCTCAAGCTATCTAATTCTTGTCCCGTTATATTTCAGGAAATATAACTAGGAAGTAGTTAGATGTTTTACTTCTCAGGATTGGGATATCACAAACCACAGCGTGCTGTATCAGTTGATATAACCTCAAACTGTTTTCTGTTTAGTGACAGATGTGCAGTTCTGCCTGGAGTCAGCTGACACTGACAGAAAAGCCCACATGTTTGACCAGTCGTACTTTTTCCATGTTGAATTCATTGACTATTATCAGAGGCATGCAGAACATGCATTTCTATGCTGTGATTAAAATGATGCATATAATAATAGAAGAGCAAAAAATTAAAAACAACAACAACAACAAAACGATAACAAGTAGAGTCAGCTCTGAAGCTTTGTAATTTTTCTCACTTTTGTTTTAAAAATTTGCTTGTGTGTGTGTATGTGTGTGTGTGTGTGTGTGTGTGTGTGTGTGTGTGTGTGTGTGTGTGTGTGTGTGTGTGTGTGTGTGTGTGTGTGTGTGTGTGTGTGTGTGTGTGTGTCTGTGTGTGTGTGTGCTCACACTTTAGCGCGCTGTAACAGTAAGCAATATGTGTTTTCTGTTTAGATTTGTCTGGGTTTGTTGTTTTCTTAATTTTGTATGGCAAAATACTGACAAGTGCCGAAAAATACTAACATTCGTGTGAAATAGTCCCGGCTAAGGCCAAATGTTTGTGCTGGCTTTTTCATCGTTGCCCCGTCTTTGATATCCCCCTATGTGGTGGAAAAGGACGTTAAACCCCCAAACACCCACCCACCCACCCGTGTGAAATACGCTTTTGGGAGTTGGCTCCTTTGAAAGTTTCAGGTTTGAGCACAGTCTATTGTGGACTGGTGTCATAAATTATGTTGACACGATGAAAGGAATACTGCAACCTCCTCTGACGTCATCTAAAGACACATTTTATGAAATTACATGAAATAAATCATTTGTCACGGATTTATTGTTTAGACTGGTGTCACAAGTTGACGTGATATAGTGTTGGTTTACACGATGAAAAGAATACTGCACCCACTGATATCATCTAAAGAGACATTTTATGAGAAACCGTGACAAGTGATTTAGTTCATGTAATTTCATAAAATGTATCTTAAGATGACACTAGAGGGCTCCTTTCAGGGTGTGAACCAAAACTACATCATGTCAACATTCGACACCAGCCCTCAAAAGACTTTGATCCTGTGTTCGTGATATCAAACAATAAACCGTGACAATTTAGTAAAGATTGTACATATGAGTTCGTAAAATGTATCTTTTGATGACACCAGAGGGTGCAGTGTTCCTATAGTGGTGTGAACAAAAGCTATATCATGTCTACGTAATTATGACACCAGTCCTTAGAACACTATGCTCCTGCAATGTATCTGTAGCTGGCACCAGCTGGCACAGTATTCCTGTAAACTGTGCAGGCAACATATCACATAAAACCATTTCTGCATACTCACGTCATGAAATCGTGGTAAATGATTTGCAGTATGAGGTGGGTGGGTGGGTGTTTAGGGGTTTAACGTCCTTTTCCACCACATAGGGTGATATCAAAGACGGGGCAACGAGGAAAAAGCCAGCACAATATTTGGCCCCAGTCGGGATCGAACTCACGACCCGAGCATTAGAAGTCCAGCGCTCTACCATTCGACCACCCCGGCTTCCGATTTGCATTATGAAGTTTCATATCCCACATAGCAAATTAATACAAACAATACACATGATATTGCAATGAGTCACTATGGATTGTTTTCAGTCTCGTCCTTGCCAAACAGAAGGCCTATCACATAAAACCATTTCTGCATACTCACGTCATGAAATCGTGGTAAATGATTTGCATTTATATGAAGTTTCATATCCCACATAGCAAATTAATACAAACTATAAACGTGATATTGCAAATGAGTCACTACGGATTGTTTTCAGTCTCGTCCTAGCCAAACAGAAGGCCCTTTAATGTGCGTGTTCAGGTCTCCATGCAGGTGTCATTTCAGCCAGACTGTGCTTGTGGAGAGAAGCAGGTTAGCTGAGAGTTTGACTTGTACACCCAGTGCCCCGCCATGTCGTCACGGCTGTTTCACGTCTCGCTTTGCGTTGTCGTCTGTGTCTCAGGTTAGTAGTTTTTCCTGTCTTTTGGAAGTGAACAAAACCCAGTATTTTTTTTTTAATCTGATTATTATTTCTAAAACCAGGGCGTGAGTTTGCAGTGACTTCATTGTGCTTTTGATCAGTGAGCGAGACGCATCGCTACAGCGTCTAGCAGGTGTTTTGTGCTGCACGAGAAGACTCGCCACTGCGATCTTTCTCGCTCAATGTCAAAACGCAAACTGAGCTGTGAAATCAGGTTGCCCTTGGCTTTTATAGGGGTTTCAGAAACGCTGAAAACTCTGTAACTGTGACAGACGTGACTGTGCAGTTTTCACAATCGGATAGTTTTTTTTTTTTTACACACTTTTGTGGCTTTTTGTTGAGATTGCAGACCTTCAACTCATACAAATGTATCAGATTGCTTAGATGCTCCCCCCCCCCCACACACACACCCACCCACCCACCCACCCGCCTCGTCTTTGAAAAAGGACGTTTAACTCCGAGCCCCCGCCCCCAACCCCCGTGTTATATGTGGATTTGTTGTGGTTGTTGTTGTTGCTGTTGTTGTAGGGTGGGGGATTCAAAGGAGAAACTTAAAAGATGGACGTCCCATCTCGTATAACCTCCGCTACCAGTGCACTACACACACACACAAACACACACACACACACACACACACACACACACACACACACACACACACACACACACACACACACACACACACACGCACGCACGCACACCTTTTTGTAGTGGGTTCTGTTAGTCTTGTGATCAAGTCAAGTCAAGTCATTTATTCTTGGCCCTCGAGGGGCATTAGAAAGAAAAACACAAACAACAACAAACAAACAAAAACTTTAAAAAAAACCCTAAAAAACAACAGAACACATACGTCGACGCTAACAATGCATACTAAGTATGATCACCAAAGGGCGTATAACACAAAACACGAGAGAGAGAGAGAGAGAGAGAGGGGGGGGGGGTTAAAATACATCAATGTATACTTACTAGCCATGCACATAGACCTAAAAAAAATAGATAGACCACACCGCCGCACGCTGCCACCGCTGCTTGCGAGTGTCGCTATCGCGGCCATCTTGCGAATACCAGAACTCAAGAGGCTCTGTGTACAGGACGCCTCGTTCGAAATACAAAGTTCTTTAGAAAGACGTCATCAGAAATGTGACGTAAGATAAAGCGGACCAATGCTATGCGCGCTATGTAAACAGCTGATAGCGTCTGGCCAATGCTATGCGCGCTATGTAAACAGCTGATAGCGTCTGGCACTTCCAGGTACTCGCAACATGGCGCGCGGCGGCGTCACACTTCCAGCACCGCAGGGGGTCTATCTTTTTTAGGTCTGTGGCCATGTACAAGCACAGATCTCCCTCTTGCAGCGTCCAATACCCAGTTTCGTTCATTTTGATTGGGATAGTTGTGAACTAATGCAAATATGACGTATGCAAGTATGACGTGTAACTTGGCAGGCTGAAGATCGGGGTTTCTCTGACACAAATCTGTCAGATCAGGGGCAAGAAATCAGACAAATTGCTGGTGTTGCAACATGAGTTATCTACCTTGAGCAACGAAGTGCCATTCTGTGTTGACAACGTGTTCCGCCGCTTGTGGGGCGAATCTCCAGGCCAACGTCACATCCTGTCCCGGGCATGCTGGGATCGTGGTGCCGTCAGGAAGACTTGTATGTGATGTCCACTGCAGAGCCGTAGATGCTAAAGCAAATAAAATTGTACGTGTTCAGATTTGCTGTAGATGAAGATGTGTCTTTTTCATGTAGTATGATGTTCGTACACAAAGTAACGCCTTCACAGCTTCGCCTACAGCCCTGCGGCGTCTTCAGCCTCTCAACAGAGACGGACAAGTTCACCGAGAAAATGCTATCATACTAAAAGTGTGTGTGTGTGTGTGTGTGTGTGTGTGTGTGTGTGTGTGTGTGTGTGTGTGTGTGTGTGTATGTGTGTGTGTGTATGTGTGTGTGTGTGTGTGTGTGTGTGTGTGTGTGTGTGTGTGTATGTGTGTGTGTGTGTGTGTGTGTGTGTGTGTGTGTGTGTGTGTGTGTGTGTGTGTGTGTGTGTGTGCAGCGAGTAAAAAATCTAGGCTGCTACGTCATATCCATCTGTTTTTTTTTTTTTCCTGTTTTCTCTTCTTTTTATCTTTTTGTTCTCTTTTTTCCCCTATTTTTGTCTTTTTCTTTTTCCTTTTTCTTGTCGACAGGATTTACGACTGAATGGGGGGGGGGGGGCGCTGGAAAAATATACTGCCTCCCCCCTCCCCTCCTCTGTTCCGCCACGCTTGAACGCCAAAACAAATAAAGATACACGTGTACCTGAAAACGTACAAGTACTCTTTATCAAAAATGCTTCACCTGCTAGTAGAACGTGTGTTGACTGTTAGTAATAGATTGTAAGTAACATAACAGTAATCAGCTCTTCCACGTAGCCAGCTGCAAGAAAATTTACTTAACGAGCCACAAATTCCAAAACACTTGCACGAAAAACATTCACACACAAGTACCACGGATCATAACCACAACCAAACACTGCGTATCGATTCACTTTCGCGTTGACCACAAAACTCGTTCAACGAGCCTCGGCTTCCAAAACGATAGTGAAGAAAATCGTAAACACGTACCGTGGATGATAACTACAACAGCCAAACACAGCGTAGTCTCGACTGGTGTCGCCATACTGGCTAAAAAGGAGAAGTGAAAATGATTACCGCGTTGACATCTCAAAGAGCATAACAGTCACGCGTACCACGGGGCTTAGTCAAGACTGTGGACAGAGTTTGGGGTCCTACTTTGATTCAAACGTATTGGCGGCGATTCCCCTGAGGGTGTTTGTGAGTTTAACGTCCTTTCCCACCTCGTATAGGTGATATTAAAGACGGGGTAACGAGAAAAAGGCCAGCACAAATATTTGGTTCCAGCCGAACTCACGACCCGAGCACTGAAAGTAAAACGCTGTACCATTCCGCTATCCCGGCTCCCAAACGACTCTCCTGAGGTAAAACCACTTGCTTGAAATATGAACATGCACCAGCGTGTAAGCTTCTTCGCATTATCGCTTTCATGAAGTCGTTTTCTGGTTGATATTCCTGCCCCTTTCTTAATAATAATAATAATAATAATTATAATAAGCGCATTAATATAGGCGCTTTATCCCAGATATTTGGCTCAAAGCGACGCGAGCTAAACCCAACACGCACGCTCATGTCAATCACACGCATTCTCTCACACACTGGACATGAACACGTTACAATCACGTGGTGCGAAGGCCCAGCTCAGCAATTTAAGTTTCGGAAGTTTAGAATTGCATTCATTTTTTTTTATTTTTGAGGCCTGGGCATTTCCAACGCAGAGGGTAAGGAAGCCGGAGTACCCGGAGAGAACCCCCGACGGTCGGCCCGATCAACGGTGCCACATACGAGAAAGATACGGGCCCACAAAGCAAAATCAAGTGAACAGCTGCACAGAGTGTTTCCATTTTCAGATGTAAGCAGCACCAGAAACACGACTTGGATTTTCGTTTTGTCGTTTGAATGAAAGGGACCGTTTATCACCGAGGGTGGGAGGGTGTTTGGGGGTTTAACGTCCTTGTCCACCACATACAGGGTGATATCAAAGACGGGGCAACGATGAAAAAGCTAGCACAAATATTTGGCCCCAGCTGGGATACGAACTCACGACCCGAGCATTAGAAGTCCAACGCTCTACCATTCGACCACCCCGGCTCCCCGTTTATCACCGTAACAACTTCTTTCACCAAAACATACAATATAAAGGTGTGTAATATTAAGAAATAATAATAATGAGTATTGTATAGGCGCTTTACTCAGTTTCATGAATCGCCTCAAAGCGCCGTGAACTGAACCCAACACGCACGCTCACGTGAATCACACACATTCTCTCACACACTGGACATTAAGCACATTACAATCACGTGGTGCGAAGGGTCAGCTCAGCTATTTAAATTTCGGAATTTAGAATTGCATTTCTTTTTCAGATTTGGTGGGCTGAACCTTTCCAAAGCAGAGGGGGAGGAAGCCGGAGTACCCGGAGAGAACCCCCCGACGTGTGCGTTTTTATAGAATTTTCCGAACACATGACTTCACTTGAGAACAACCATTGTCGAAACAAATAGCCAGCCATCTCGACTTATCCCCGAGATCAACGCTATAATCCTGTGTCACGTACGTGACACATGTAACTAGGACTGAGTTGAAAGATAACTGACAGTGACACACACAGGTTCACCCTTGTAAACTACAGTCTCCACAAAAAGTAAAGGACCAGGCAGCATAATGGGTGACAGTTTCAATAAATCAGAAAAAAAAAAAAAATAAACGAATAAGATTTTTCCCGTAAAATTCGGTAGCATGGCTAAGGGGTAATTAGTGAACATGGCAACCACTGTGTGGACGGCACGTGCGCGTCACACAGCATGCTTGGCGCGTTTGAAAATCTGCAATTTCGGCAAAACTAGACCGAGTTTCAGTGTTCAGTGAGCGATACCTAGGGCTTTCTGCACGGCAAAAATGAGATGCAGGTCAAAGAATGCATCCCTGGTTATGAACTGTGCTCATTTCTTTGCCTACATAAGCCGCCGTTTCAGCGATGTTCAGCACTACACCAGCATGCCACCACGACAAAAGTTGAATGATATTTGCAAGTGGTCCTTAACTTTTTGGGAAGGCTGTATGTTCGCGAACACTCCACTAACCCACATTTTTATGTATCGGATAAAATGATACTGACGTTGGTGAAGACGTTTCGCGTTTTGCTATATTACACAAGGGTGTATATAACCAATAATTATCTTTCTGTCGTTTGATATCTCAAGATTCACAAGGGCTGAAATGTTCAAAAGTTCAATGAGGTTATTTACTTCAGACAAGTCCCGCTGCGAAGCTCTGTTGTACTAGTTATCGTCTGTCTCAACCCTGCCCCCCCCCCCCCCATCCCTCCTTCCCCCACTCGCCTCCATTCCCACCACCCCACCCCACCCCACCCCACCCCGTTATTTGATCAAACCTTGTGCTTTTTTGTTCCTTTATTTCTGTTACAGGTATACAAGATTTGTCAATATGTGTATACATCAAAGCTTGACGGACAGACATCCAAGAAAAATGGACAATATCACGCTGTAATTAAATTTACCTACTGTTTGTTAACGTGTGTGCTTTCTCTTTGAGAATATGTTGTAGAGATCGCGAAAAGTCACTGCATTTCGAAATTTCTAGACCATCCCAGAACATGATGGTGCAGTAACGTCAGTAGATTAGGAAACCTTGGAAAGATTCCGTACTTGCCAGTAAGCTGCGGAATGTTCTAGATTTGACCTGGTAGTATATAAAGAGCCCTGCACAGTGTTCTGGGTTGGGGGAGTCGGTGGCTCAACGGTTTGAGCGTTGGACTCGAGATCGAAAGGTCCCGGGTTCGAATCCCGACAGGGTCAAAATTTGTACAGGCCTTTTCACGTTGCCCCACTTCCACTGACTGTGAACTGGATCTGTTTGTGTAACTTGTCCATTACAGTCAAGGATACATAAACTGTGGCCGACCTGGCAGTCTGACTGGATTGGAAAAGTGTTCAGCTGGACTGTACAGTTAGGGTAGCTATCCCCATCCCCCATAACTAGCCCCTTAGGGCCGTCTGCAATCACCTCGTTGTGGCGTGGACGATAAACCCCAGCTAACCAACCAACCAACCGTTCTGGGTTCTTCTTCTTCTTTCATGAGTTTGTTCTCCACGCATCTTCTGTTAATAAAGTATTGGAGTTCTATCCTGTTGTGTCCCGTGTCTTCTCTGCGAGTGCACCGAGAGAGCGACATAGCAGAAGAAAAATACAACAGAATATTTGTACAAGAGTGCGAGAGTGTATGCGTGCCTGTGTATACGTGATTTGATCATATCGATCATGTTACACTGTCACCGCGTGAGCTCCAGACAGCCAGCGTCAGACACGTGATGATAGTGTCGGTGTAGAAAGGGTGAAACTGCGCATATTACAAGAAGACTATATTTCACAGAGAACAACTTTCGCTTTGGAAAAGATGCACATGTGAGTGCACCGCCACGTGCAATACAGTCTATCTTTAATGATAAAGTGATATCTCTCAATGCAATATACCTTAAAGGTCTGCGATCTCAAAAAAAAAAAGAAGCCGCAAACATTGTGGTTTTTAAAACTGTGACTCCTCCGAGTGTGCATAATAATAATAATAATGAGGATTTGTCTGGGGCCCAACCTCCTGCTGGAGCACTGGGCGCCTCACAATAGTAGGGTGATAATAATGCAGGCAACTCTGTCATAGTTGCAGAGTTTTCAGCTCTTCGGAAACCCTTATAAAACCAGAGCGTGAGTTTGTGGTGACTTCATTGTGCTTTTGGTCAGTGAGCGTGACACATCGCTACAGCGTCTAGCTGGCTTTGTTTGCTGCACGAGAAGACTTGCCACTGACATTGTTTTCGCACAGTGTCAAAACGCAAACTGAACTTTGAAACCAGGCCGCCCTTCGTTTTTATTAGGGTTACAAGGACACTGAAAACTCTGTTACTGTGATAAAGTTGAGTGCGTATTTTGCACAGTGGGATAGCTCTCTCTCTCTCTCTTTAACACACTGTCTGTCGCCTTTTGTTGGGACCGCAGAGAGGTTGCCCTCCGGACGTAGGCACAGATTTCAAGCATGCAAGTGAAACAGAATCAAGCTCTTCAACCTCGAATAACTATGTTCTGGCTATTATGACTGTTTTTGTTTGTTGTTTGGTAACGTCTGTCTTCCTGAGCTTTCGACTTTCAATGCTCGGGTCGTGAGTTCGAATCCCGGTCGGGGCCAGATATTTGTGCTGGCCTTATTCTCGTTGCCCCGTCTTTGGTATCACCCCGTAGTTGTTAAAAAAAAGGACGTTAAACTCCCAGACACCCCCTCCCCACTCTTTCTGTTCGTCAGTGCCTTTGGCGGTCACAAAAAAAATTCTAGTACACAGATAATACAAAACAAACACCTGAGCTTGCAGGTGACTGCTCATCACCTAGAGTCAATGCGAAACCCTGTCGTGCTAGTTATCACCTGTCACCACCCCCTAACACCGCCCCCCCTCCCCCCTCCTTTCCATACTCGCCTTGCATACCTGCAATACGCCCTGATAAGAAGTTTTGTCGAAAGGGATTTGTACAAGCAAACATTGCGAGTGTGCCCTTGTGAACTGGGACCGAAGGAGACAAAACTACGAGAGAAGGAAAGAGGAAACTTGTGACATTTTGTACGAAGAGGAGCTCTGTGTCAGGTAGGGGTGTCATCTCTCTCTCTCTCTCTCTCTCTCTCTCAAACATCGTAATTCGTTTTAGATTTGGCATCTCTGAAATTTCCGTATTCACTTCCAGATTTTTGCCACTGACTGAGCGCAACTTGCCTTGTCCACTTTGTGGTGCACCCAGGGAGGATGAGGTGCACTTTGTACTGATTTTTTTGCAGAACTCTGAAAAGAAATCATACAAGAACAGTATACCACGTCACCTAATACCTTCAGACTTGATTGATATCATGAACAACAGGGGATTTGGTCTAGTGGTTAAGGCATCCGACTTCGGATCCTGAGCTGCCTGGTTCGAGTCCCCGGTGGGCAGGAATATGGTGGGATTTTTTCATACCATATCGAGTCAAATCCATGTGCAGACTCGTTTGCGGTGCCTGTCTCGCCTTCGTGTACACACGCACGCACAAATATCAAGTGTGCACGCTAAAAATCCCACGTTCATCTTTCGAAGAAGAGTAGGCTGTGGCCGGTGGCGTGGTAAAACAGAAATACTGTCGCACGCACCAGAGTGAATAGTGGGGTGGAGGTTTCCACATAAAGTAGCGCCTAGCGGCAGCAGGCTTTCCCTACTTCGTCCTCCAGCCTTGCGGCGCCTAGAGCATCTCATTAGAGATGGATACATGCGCCGAGGAGAAGTCTACCATACCTTACCATAACAAATGACAAGGTCATGCAGCGTTTTACAAGCTGAAAAATGCCGAAATCGTGACTACGTGATTTCTGCGCCTGAACCACCAGGCCAAATGATTCCCCTGTAGAATGTTAAATTATTTGCGAGTGTCCGTCGAGCGACGTTACACACCACAACAGACAGACAGTCGATTCAACACATCAGAAGTATATGGTAGAGAGGGGAGAGAAACATAATCGTCACTATGCAAACATCTGTCGCACAGCTGGACAGAATGCGAAAAGCTTTTAACGCAAATGAGTGGTATGCACACTTAAATATATTTTTGATATGTATCAGTACTGAACTTGAAAGGGGAGCCGGGGTGGTCGAATGGTAGAGCGTTGGACTTCTAATGCTCGGGTCGTGAGTTCGATCCCGGCTCGGGCCAAATATTTGTGCTGGCTTTTTCATCGTTGCCCCGTCTTTGATATCACCCTATGTGGTGGAAAAGGACGTTAAACCCTCAAACACCCACCCACCCACTGAACTTGAAAGCCTCTATCATCAGATAAGTGGTATACGCACGTGAAATACATTTTTTTTGTGTGGAATGATTGTGGAATAGCTCTGCAACTTTGAAAGCAAGTAAGCGAGGGATATGCACATCGAGCATTGTTCACATTGCAACTGCTTCTGGTGAGACTTAGGAGCCCATTGCTATCCCAAGCTGTTGTAAGTACGGCATATTGCCACATTCGAATGACATTGTTGTTTGGGGTATGGTTTTGACCTCTGTAATTTGATCTTTTTGGATGTATAAGGACGTATATGTGACTGGGATAAGCTCAACAATTTGACCCCCACGCGTGGCCTAAACGTAGCCCCCCCACAACTTGGGTAAACTGTTGCGTGTATCAGTGTAATCACTTCATATTCAGATCGTTTTCGCGTTCTTTCTCTGCTCGGATAAGTCGTCAGTGTTTTTCTTTATTCGCGACATCAGTTTTGCACTGAAACTGCTTAAAATGACAGACTTTTCAATTCAGTTCAATTCAAAAATTCTTTATTGTCCTCAGGGGGAGGCAGTTTAGTTGCGGCGTAAAAACAGACAACAACCACATATACAATGTAACATCTCACAATAGTTAAATATGTAATATCACAACAGTAGCACACGCACACGCGCACACACACACACACACACACACACACACACACACACACACACACACACACACACACGCACGCACGCACGCACGCACGCACGCACGCACGCACGCACACACACACGCACGCACGCACGCACACACACAGACACACACACAGACACACTCATGCACACACACGCGCACACACACACACACACACACACACGCACGCACGCACGCACACACACGCACACACACAGACACACACACAGACACACACACAGACACACTCATGCACACACACACACACACACACACACACACACACACACACACACGCACACACACACACACACGCATGGCTTTTTGTGTGCAGTAAAGCGTGTGTGGCGGATACTGTCAGTGACGCGTTGTACAAACAGAGAAAACGTCACGTGACGTCGACCCGGAGCTTAAATCTGCGGGGGCCATGGATAAATTTCATTGAAATCTACGAAAAGAATCACCAGAAAAAAAAGAAAGAAAAAAAAAAATTGGTGCTTTTGTCCGGCGTGTAACGATTTTTCTCTAAGGAATCGGACTAGACTCAGGCACAGAGGTATATTACACAGTGGATGTTTGGGTGTTTAACGTCCTTTTCCACCACATAGGGTGATATCAAAGACGGGGCAACGATGAAAAAGCCAGCACAAATAGTTGGCCCCAGCCGGGATCGAACTCACGACCCGAGCATTAGAAGTCCAACGCTCTACCATTCGACCACCCCGGCTCCCCGTATATTACACAGATACACTGCATTACAAAAGTGGCGTCATGCAGTGAGTCATGCTTGCTTTTGTCGGAAAGTAGTTCTTGGCTTTTTATGAAGAGTACAGCCTCGGTGTAACCTTCCGTGCCCTCAATTACAATGGTTGATATTTTCTGTCGTCTGCGTGTTTTGACTGTACAGACTGCCTGCCATCTCTACGAGTGGGAAGAGATACAACTTCACCGAATTCACCGAAGAAGGGGAGGAAGGGGTCAAAAACGGTTCTACCATGGGAGGGAGAGGCGGCGGGCGGGAGTCCGGTTGTCACGTGACCACTGCCGTTGGCTTCGTGCTGGTTCTGCTGTCGGTTCTGGTGGCTGTGGTGGTGGGACTCGTCGTTCATTTCGCTGAGAAGGACAGCTACGACCGTGACGTCATCTGCTCGTTCCCTGACGACGTCATGGCGCTGCTGTCAAAACAAAATGGAGGTACTATTCCATTAAAAAAAACAAAAACAAAAAGAAACTGTATTACAGTGTAACATATTTCGTACCGCGAACGAGTATCCCACGTTTGTGACTCTTCTTTGGTTTTGGCCCTGTATGCAAAAATCAGGCAAGATGAATTCAATTCAATTCAAATTCAATTCAAATGCACTTCATTCATCCCGAAACGGGCAGCTGAGATATAAAACAGGCTCAGTAATTAAGAACAATCAACATTAATCACAGACTCAACTCATAAGATTAATTTAAAATTAAATAGGAATTAAAATAGCGTAGGAGTTCATTCACAAGCTGAACGCTGGGCTGAAAACAGAACACAGGCATTCTTATACTCTCTCTCTCTCTCTCAGTCACACACACACACACACACACACACACACACACACACACACACACACACACACGCACACACACACACACACACACACACACACACACACACACACACACACACACACACACACACACACACACACACACACACTGTTACACACACGGTTCCTTGACGGCTCTCACAGCAGCAAACACGAGTATAATCAAAGTTCCACACTCCTACTGAGCGAAATATAAATCCATGCAGACATAAATTAATTATTTTAGTGGGGCTACTGGTACACAACCCCAAACGTACTTGGTAGGATTAGGGTTTAAGGCCCATTTTCTGAAAATTGTATGCTAACATTTCGTTCTGCTCCTTGGCTGACAACGTCATGGTTCTGCTGTTGAAACAAAATGGAGGCACTGTTTTTTTTTTTGGTTGGTTTTTGTTGTTGTTGTTGTTGTTTTTTTTTTTAACTAGTGTATTAAACGGGTTTTGTGGGTTCAAGCACCCCCCCCCTTCCCAAAATAGAAAATAGCATAAATATGCAAAACTTATCGCACTTTGGATGCTTCAGCACCCCCCCCTCCCTCCCGTAGCACACCTTCCCCCGCAAAAAAAGCATGTGCTATTGAACCTGGTGTCGCACAGCCCCCCCCCCCCCCCCGTTTCCCCGTCCTGCTGAGCGAAAATTCGAGCGCTTGACACCCCCCTCCCCCCCCCTCACACATGTCCGTTTCAGTTTATCGGTCGATGATTTTGCCCCCCCCCCCCCCCTCCAAAAAAAAAAAAAAAAAAAAAAAGAAAAAAAAAAAGAAAAAAGAAAAAAAGAAAATCGTATTCGGGCCTACATTGTCATTTGTGAGAATTCCAGAGAAGAGTCTCTGGATTTTATTTTTCTGTATTGATTAATTGACAATTTCAGGGGACGCTACACCTGCTTCAAAGGGAACAAACTCCCCATCCTCTCAACTGAGTCCAGGCACTACACAGATGCCTGCAACGGCTTCACCCACGAGACTGAAACGACACCGTCTTCCTCCAAACCTCAAACCCATTTACTACGACCTTGAAATCAAGCCAGATTTCTATGGCAACGACCCTTCGACCTTCAGCTTCACCGGACACGTCACCATCCATTTAGAATGCATTTCGCCGACGAACGAAATCGTTCTGAACTCGAAAAACTTGTCGATAGCAAAATCCACGATTCGAGTGACGGAGAAAGCTTCAGGGGCCTTCTCAGAAGTGATGAGTGTTGACCTTGAGGATGACACTGAGGTGATGGTGATCAAGGTGAAAGAGGAGTTGGGCGGAGGCAAGCAATACACGGTGGAGATTCAATTTGAGGGCCCGTTGACTGACGATCTTGCGGGACTGTATCTCAGTTCCTACAAGAGAGGCAACCAGACAGTGTGAGTAAGACTGATTTCTGTCTGTCCTGTCTGTCTGTTTACTTTGTCTGTGTTGTCTTTGTCCTTATTTCTGTCCTTTTCTCTCTGTTTCTCAGGGTGTGTGTGTGTGTGTGTGTGTGTGTGTGTGTGTGTGTGTGTGTGTGTGTGTGTGTGTGTGTGTTTCTTTATTTCTGCCCTTACCTTTGTTTCTCAGGTGTGTGTGTGTGTGTGTGTGTGTGT
The DNA here is from genome assembly GCA_018292915.2 of Batillaria attramentaria. Classification (NCBI taxonomy): domain Eukaryota; kingdom Metazoa; phylum Mollusca; class Gastropoda; family Batillariidae; genus Batillaria; species Batillaria attramentaria. The sequence goes on from JACVVK020000638.1 coordinate 232,826, forward strand.
GTGTGTGTGTGTGTGTGTGTGTGTGTGTGTGTGTGTGTGTGTGTGTGTGTGTGTGCATGCGTTTATAATCCGATAGTATGTTCATACCTCTTAATTATCTAATTAGATATTAATTGTTCAAGGCTGTTCGTATCCAACTTATGCGCCACAGTGCACATCCGAACGCAAAGCTTAAAAAATGCAGATTATTACCTGCATGAGTAGTTCCCCGTGCATACATAGACCCGCAGCAATCAATCATTTTTCGTGGTAGCTTTGTGCTCCGCCGCGAAAAATGCGTGCTTGTTGCGGCAAGGGAGATTATTCATGCCGGTACTAATCTCGAAACAGGCCGAGAATGTACTGGTGCTGGTGAATGCGACAGTTTTCATCGCTTCTGTCCACACTGTGAAATAACACGGGGACTTCAAAGTTGTTCGCAACTGTCCACTTTCCTTGTCACCGAGTAGTTACTAAACTCAGCGCGGTTTCGGTTAGCCCGAGTTTGCGTTGTTGCGGGGTCCAAGAGTAGCGAGGCCCCCGAAACAGGAATGCAATAAAACCCACTCTTGTCAAAATCTACTTATAGACTGTCTTGGCCGCATTCAACCCTAATTACACAATAAGTCGCCTCGTCTTTTAAACCGTTGCGAGAAGCAAAAGTGAAAAGAAAATGTACCGACGGGGTACCCTCATACTGCTGTAATGCCCTCCCCCACTCCCCCCCCCCCCCCACAAGCCTAGCAAAATTATCAGTCTTATCTCTTCAGACTGTCGACTTTCTGTCGGTCCCGGAAACGAATTCCTCCTACCCCGGGTAGCTGCACAACGCGAGGCGAGGACGCGTGCCGATAGGGGTATACTTGTCGGACAATGATGTACACGTCCTGGTTGAGACTAGGTGTCGTTATCAGCCGGAGTGTTAGGGGAGCAGTTGATAGGGTTGACGTCTCATGCTGATCCTGTCTGAACATGTTACGCTGAAGGGTGTTTTGCTGTTGCCCTTGACGCCATAATCTTTGAAGGGATGGTGATTTTGATGATTACCAGGTGCTCAACCCCTTTAAAAAAAGATAGCAACCCCCAGCCCCCCCCCCTACACACACACACACACACACACACACACACACACACACACACACACACACACACACACACACACACACACACGCACGCACGCACGCATGCACACACACGCACACGCACACAGTGCCAGCTTCAAACGCTGCCTTAAAACCCACTTATTTAAAACTGATTACTGATTTACTCTGCCCTTCCACACCGTGTCAGCCTGCTTGTTGTGAGATATTGTTTAACTTTGAATGTTCCCTGTGAGTCTGTGTGCATGAAAGTGGTGTATGTAGTTATGATGTACGGCGCTTAGAGCCTGTTTCATTTCATGTATAGGCGCCTTATAAGTCGTCCTTATTATTACTTATTATTATTAGGCCTACACACACACACACACACTCACACACACACACACACACACACACACACACACACACACACACACACACACACATCAATATGCTATGTTGAAATCTTTCCTCAACCCTTCACACCACTCAGTCCTAACTCGGTCCCTACAGATCTAAATCTTTTCTTCAGGATGACAAAATAATGCGCCGGTAAAATTTATGTGTTTCAGTTACCTAGCAACCACCCAGTTCGAGTCTCCGGACGCTAGAGAGGCGTTTCCGTGTTTTGACGAGCCAGCCCTGAAAGCACACTTCAACGTTACCGTCCTACGGAGACCTGCCCTTGTCTCCTTATCCAACACGCAGATAGCGCGCACAGAAGACAGGTATGCACGGGGAAGGGATGGGTTAAGCACGAGGGATAACCACGTGACATGAAGACATGACGGATTACGAGGGACTTCCTTTAATATAATCAAATTTGATTACTTTAATTACAGCAAGAACAACCAAAGCATTCCATTTTGGTGTCTTGAAGAAGCTTTAAACACATTAACAATAATTGTATATCTAAAACAGAAATAAACTTTAAAAAAAAAGGATTACGAGTAGTCCGGGATTTCCAATGACAAAGAAGTTGAGGCACCGTCCATTGTGTGCGAGGCAGTGCGTGTTACATTAGGGCATGTCTCGCACTATTTAGACGGGCCATCCTCGTGTATGACCGCGCTCCTCGTGCTTCACGTGGCAAGATTACCCTCCGCGCGGTGGTGGCGTTGGTGGTAAGGGGACAGGGTATGTGTGTGGAAAGGGGGGTGGGGTGGGGGGTGGGGATGGTTTGTGCTTGGTTATGCTACGGTCACAACCGGCCGTACGGGCTCCTACGGCGGGTCTACGGCCAAAAATCGTGGCAAATCTTGCGAACGGCGCACGGGCGTCCTGCGAAATTTCGAGGCCGCAAGGATGCCGCAGAGCGCTGCGGCCGGTTTTCGACAAAATCAACAAACTCGACGATCACCTGCGATTTTTTACACACTTGCGTTGGCCGCACGGCCACCGTACGGCCAACGCACGATTGCCGCAAGTGCATCGTATGACCTGGACATCTCCGGGCGAGAAAAATAGGTCACGATGACCGCCCGATGGCCGCACGATGACCGCACGAGTGACGCACGGTTGTCTTGCGTGCTCCCCACGAGGACCGCACGATGGCCGCACGTGATCACAGACCGCAAGTCGGTAGTACGATGTTTCCACGATGCATGCACGTCCTCCGTGCCTGCTCCGCAAGGCGGACGCAAGACGCAGGTGCGGGCCCGGGGGATGTTGGTGTGCAATGTAGAAGTGTTGCAGTGCTGTGTCAGTGTCTGTCAAGTTGTGTACGTGTCCATAGGTTTGTCAAACTCTCTGTTAATAATATCCAAATCCTCTGATGTCTTCTTTCCATAAACAAACTACATATATATATATATATATATATGTAGTTTGTATATATATAGGGGAAGTAAAGCTGAGAGCGCTCCCTGATGAGGGTCCCATTGACCCGAAACCATGGTCGTGAGCGGCTAAAATCACCAATTCATATGGCCTTGGTTGTACCGACCATTTTCCTCCCGGTGGGAGGGGAATGGGGGCCCTATGAATGGTGAGATACCCTTAGATCTGCTAGACGTTTCAGCGGTAGGATGGTAGATTCCCCCCCCCCCTCCACTGTGGCTTGTAGCCAATATAGGGCAAGGCGGACTTGTCCACTGGCATACAAAGCACACATCTCCTAGATCTAGGGAGCGCTCTCAGCTTTACTTACTTCCCCTACTTTCAAATTGACCTGATTGAGCGCTTGTTTTCGGCTTTAGCGACGCCTTTGTTCCTTTTCTATATTATATATATATATATATATATATATATATATATATATATATATATATATATATAGGCTGGTCCCTATATGCATGAAAATCGCGCGTCGGCTATGGCCGTCGAACGACCGACGCACACCACGCGTACAGAGCACTTACGATAGCCGTACGGCGCACGCACGACACCCGTATAGCCCGTGCAAACATCGTCAACATCGGACGAACGTCGTACGAAGGCGTACGACCTCCGTACGATAACTGCGAGGACAACGTACGATCCGTAGGGCCGTCGTACGATTTTTGACCAACTGAAATCGCAAGACGTTACCCGTGCGAGACTTGCGGGGAACGTACGCCATCGCACGTATATCGTACGCACGATTTGCAACCTAAACTCTTTTTTTTCAGATCGTAGAAGCCGCAGGCCGCAGACATTTCGTGGAGATCGCAAGCATAAAAAAATCGTGCGGCCGGTTGTGACCGAGGCCTTAGGTAGTGACCGTTGTGCGTGTTTGAGGAGTGGGGTGGAGAAGGACAGGGGAATGGAAGAGGATTTGTGTGTGTGTGTGTGTGTGTGTGTGTGTGTGTGGAGGGATGGGTAGGTGTCTGTGATCGTTTCGTTTGGTTCCGTTGGGGTATCTGTGTTTGGAGTGGGGTCGAAGGGGAGGATTTGTCTGTGGTGTGTGTGTGTGTGTGTGTGTGTGTGTGTGTGTGTGTGTGTGTGTGTGTGTGGAGGGATGGGTAGGTGTCTGTGATTGTTTCGTTTGGTTCCGTTGGGGTATCTGTGTTTGGAGTGGGGTCGAAGGGGAGGATTTGTCTGTGGTGTGTGTGTGTGTGTGTGTGTGTGTGTGTGTGTGTGTGTGTGTGGTTATAACAACAGTTTTATCTCTCACTTGTGGAGAATATCCCACCGGATCAAAACACTAAGTACCAGACGAACCTCTTTGTTAACAGCATAATAGGTTTCTTTAAACACACACACAAAAAAACCCCTCCCTCACTTCTTTCTGTTTCCCTGACAGAGGCGACGGCTGGATGGCCGATGTGTACGAGACAACACCCAAAATGTCCACCTACCTACTGGCCATCATTGTCTGCGATTTTGGCTTCATTAACGGAACGACGAACAAGTCCGTGGAAGTAAGGAATGGTTGGCTAAATTTAGTCACCCCTCCCTCCTCCTCCCCGAACACACACACACACACACACACATACACACACACACACACACACACACACACACACACACACACACACACACGCACGCACGCACGCACGCACGCACGCACGCACGCACGCACGCACTTTGAACTCATAACAGCCCCTGCAAAAATCGCACTTCCACCTGAAAACTCACTCACTTTTGTTGTTTTTGTTTTTTGATGTGTTTGTACTTACGACTTTTTTCTTATAATAATATATTACATGGCAAAACCATAAATAAAGCTAGATCTTTTGAAGAAGCTCTCTTAATCAGTATTACTTTGTTTCAATGTGTTGTATAGTTTGAGGTGTGGGCCAGAAGGGAACTGTTGAACCAAACACAGTATGCGCTGTATGCGGGAATGAAGATCCTAGATTACTACGGTGATTTCTTTGGCATCGACTTTCCACTCAAGAAGCAAGGTAAGGCACCAATCAGATTTTCTCTGTCTGTGTGCAAGCCTATCTGTGTGTCTGCCTCCTGCCTGTGTTTGTGTTTGTGTCTTTGTGTGTTTGTCTGTCTCTGTGTGTTTGTCTGTCTCTGTGCGTTTGTCTGTCCCTATGTGTTTGTCTCTGTGTGTTTGTCTGTCTCTGTGTTTGTGTGTCTGTCTCTCACTACTGGTGTGTGCATGGAAAGGACTCGTCTTGAGAAGCCAAATATTTGTTAGCATTTCGGCAGCAAGAGATTGGCATAATTAGGCTTACAATTTAATAACGGTTAATTTGCATACGGATAGCAGTGAAAAAGCAAATATTTCCTTCTTTACAAAGTTATCATAGATTTGGCATAAGCTGTTTTATTGCTAAATCGCGATAGCGTACTTGAAGCTGGAATTTAGCATAAATTCAGTAATGCTAACAATGTTAGCAGAGCGTTGGCGTGTGTGTGTGTGTGTGTGTGTGTGTGTGTGTGTGTGTGTGTGTGTGTGTGTGTGTGTGTGTGTGTGTGTGTGACTGTGTTTTAAGCCATGGTCGCCATTCCTGACTTTGCGGCCGGTGCTATGGAGAACTGGGGTCTCATCACGTATCGCGAGACTTACCTCACTGTCCAAGAGGGTGTGACCTCAGAGAGGACCAAGAACCTCGTGACGCTGTATATTGCTCATGAACTCGCTCATCAGGTAACCTTTCCTTGAAGGAGGAGTTGGGGTGGGGGGGGGGGGGGGGTGGGGGTGGGGGGGTTGGGATAAGTTGAGTCTGGTCGTGAAATCTTACAACTTGCATGACCTTACCTGACCCATGCACATGAAGGAGTGGGTCCTTTGACAGCCTTTTCACAATCCCTATGGCCTATGACTGTGTCACGACCACAGACAAAAAAAAAAAAACCCTCTGCGGTGCTGGAAGTGTGACGCCGCCGTGCGCCATGTTGCGACTACCTGGAAGTGCTAGACGCTATCAGCTGTTTACATAGCGCGCATAGCATTGGCCAGGCGCTATCAGCTGTTTACTTAGCGCGCATAGCATTGGTCCGCTTTATCTTACGTCACATTTCTGATGACGTCTTTCTAAAGAACTTTGTATTTCGAACGAGGAGTCCTGTACACAGAGCCTTTGAGTTATGGTATTCGCAAGATGGCCGCGATAGCGACACTTCAAGCAGCGGTGGCAGCGTGCGGCGGTAGGCCTATCTTTTTTTAGGTCTGTGGTCACGACTCTACCCAAATGCTATGTCAGTTTTTGTATGCTCTAGCATACAATGCATGCATGTTGTACTCGTCTTTGTCACGTCACTGTATAACATATAATTATAACAAAAACAGAATTTAGATAAAAGAAGTTTAGTTTGGTTCCTCGTCGTTGTTCACTACACTCTTCAGTTTCCTGAAAGAGGTCAACCTGTTCTATAAATTATAGACTTCAAATATTCAGTCTTTCACTGACCACCTATGTTAAAAAATTTTTTTTTCTCATTTAGACCCGATAGATTTTTCATATTTATTTACATCTTGTTTTAAAGTGGGAATTTTTATGTTTTATAGGACCTGGCAGGAAGGGACTTTCATGAGCCGCGAATTAGCCTTTGTTGCTTGCGCTGCGTTAAGCCCTAAATAACTAACTAACTAACTGTTCACTACACCAAAGACGATTTACGCTTAGTTTTAGTTAGCAGCTACAAGGGAGTGAATGAAAACAAAAAGTGTAACACGAATTCATAGTTTTCGCTCTCTTTCTTTAAATCATGTTTCTTGACGAAATGGGCTGGCTGAAATAGGACGGCAAATATGAAAGGAACACTCGCTCTGTTACTCCTTTCAAAATATGCTTCCCCCCAAATATCAGATAGATATTACGGGTAGTTGGGTGTTCAGGGGTTTAACGTCCTTTTTTCACCACGTAAGGGTGATATCAAAGACGGGGCAACGAGAAAAAGTCCAGCACAAATATTTGGCCCCAGCCGAGATTCTAACTCACGACCCGAGCATTGAGAGTCCAACGCTCTACCATTCGGCCACCCCGGCTCCCCGATATACTTTACGGGAAGAAACCTTCCTAACTGAAGGTAACGATTTCGATAATAGAAATTTTGACTGTGGACATTATTCGCCCTTTGCATCGTTGCATTTGATCTAATCAAAGAAGCGTTGTTGTTTTCCAGTGGTTTGGGAACCTCGTGACCCTGGCATGGTGGGATGACCTCTGGCTGAATGAGGGATTTGCTGAGTTTGTGGAGTACATAGGAATGGACATGATTGACAAGTCGTGGAAAGTGGTCAGTTCACAACACCACCACCACCGCCACCACCACCACCAACAACATCAACACCAGCACCAATAACAATATCCAATGCACAAAAACACACATGCACACAAAACAGCAACAAAGTCTGTCTCAGTTCAGGACTCAGCCCGGCAAAGAAATCACGTGCTCACTTGAGCGCAGCAGGCAGACCACCACAGGCTTGAGTGGGACTTCAAAAGTAACACACACACACACACACACACACACACACACACACACACACACACACACACACACACACACACACACACACACACACACTAACACACACGCACTATAATTCAAAGTGTATGTGTAAATCTAAGAACCTTCATATAAAAACCAATTTCGACAGTTGTCTTTATAAACTGTATAACTTTAACGATTGCACTTCCCATGTTTACATTTGTTTCAGTGGGAGCAATTTGTCGTGGACTCTGTTCAGTATTCGTTCGTCTTGGATCAGCTAGCTACGTCACATCCGCTTTACTCTCCAGTCGAGGCTGTGGAGGATGCAGAACAATATTTCGACGACATCTCATACGAAAAGGTACATTCGTCTACTGTGTAGGGGTTACAAAGTCAGTATACGAAGCTGCGTGAACGAAAGTGTGATAATTGTCTTTTGTTTTGTTTTATTTTTGTTTCATGCACCAATCAGTACTTATGTTATTGTAATACTGGTAATATTCATTGATGATGTTTTTGTGTCTCTGGAATAATTATTCCTTCCCTAAATATATTTATTAGGGCTGTAAGTGTGAACATCAGCAACTAGCGTGAGACAAAATGATAATAAATCAGATTTTTTGCTCCTATATGCCGTAATTCTCTTAAGAGAATTCCCTTAACCCTTTTGCTGCCACACTCACAAAAGTTAAAGAATCACACCTGTAGCCCCTTGTCGAACTTTTTTCAAAATCCACTTGTTCGAGCGTCGAAAAGTTCTTTTGAGCCATGGAAAGTTTGTTTTCCTTGTCAACACCATGCTGTCTGTGAGTGACCAAAATGTTTGTTTTAATGAAAGGGTTAAGAAAGAATGAAGTATTATCGTTAAAAACCAAAATAACAACAAAAAAAAACAAAAAAAAACCCCCAAAAACAACATGATCTGCTCTTCCTGCATGAAGTCAGACAATGATGATGCACTTGGAAATGTCTGAAACTACTCAGTTTCACCAGTGTATGTCTGTCCACTGTTTGTAAAATGTGCGTGAGTGTCGGTGAGTGATTGGCGCATTGAGTTTATGCCAAAGAAATGCGCCCTACAAATGCCATTTATTAACTGATGGTTCACGTGTGTTGTTTCAGGGTGCCTCAGTGATCCGCATGATCCAGTTTTGCATGGGAGAAGACACGTTCCAGCGAGGCATCAAGGTATACATCTAAGCCCGCCCCTATTCTGTTATTTTGTTTTTGGTTAGTTGGTGGGAGAGGTTAGGGGTTGTTCGATGAGGTCAAAGTCAAAGTCAAAGTCAAAAATACTTTATTTATCCCCGTAGGGCAATTCATGCGGGTGAGCATAAGACACATAAAGAAGTTAAGATAAATAAATTCATATAATTGTACTCTCTCTCTCACACACACACACACACACACACACACACACACACACACACACACACACACACACACACACACACACACACACACACACACACACACACACACACACACATATCCTGCACTTGGTGACTAACCGGAGAATTATAAGCATGAGGCAACTAAAAAAAAAAAAAAATCACAGACAAGTATCACAAGCATCACAGAAGCGGAAACAGCAGCTTATTAAAATACATCACAATAATTATGGCACTCAGTGCTTCTCGTTGAGTCAAGTGTGTGTTTGAAAGGGAAAGGGGGTGCGAGTGGGCAGGTGGGGGTATCGACCGTTTCATCACGCAGACACAGACAGTACGGTATAGCCGAGAATTTTGCTTTGTCTGTCTGTCTGTCTGTCTGTCTGTCTGTCTCTCTTTAATGACAGACATGCGTCGTTCATAATTTTGTTGATTTTGTGTTGTTATAATGGACAGTTGATTAAAGGATGTACAAGGTTTTTTTTCCAGTATTTCAAATTATGGTGACTGTCCATGTATGTGTACGTTTGTTTTGTTTTTTATTTTGCAGATTTAAGTTTGCAGCACATTTCTGTTATCTCTCTCCTTCCCCCCCCCTCCCCACCTTTAGCTTACCCTCCTTTTCGATCCTCTCCCCCTCCCATTAATATGTCGTTCTCGTAGTATTTTGTTTGTGTGTCTTTCTTTATTTCGTGGATGTAAGTATTCATGTGTTTGAGTGAGGGCTTATGTTAAAACAGTAAGTGTGGGCAATTTCAGAACCGGGGATCAGATTTTCAGAAGTTCAACATCGTATTCAAACAAAGCACAAATGATTATTTTGTTCTCATTCCCAACCATAAAACAAAGAAGGAAACAAGCTAACAGACAGTCAGACGCACAGGCAGACTATGTTCTTTATGGGTTGTATTGTTTCGCGTACAAAGCCAGAGAGCTCCTCAATCAAAATCACAATTTTCTTTTTCAGAGGTACCTGCAGGCTCACAGTTACGCTAATGCCAACCACACGGATCTATGGAACGCTCTTGCTGCCGTAAGCATCAATTTACATCTCGACATCTTGGATTAAAAAAAAAAAATTGATCAACAGTCATACACTGATCCCTGTCTTTCGCATTTCTCGTTGGAGTTTTCATAACGTGTTTGCAGACTTCTCCAGATCGTAGTTTGCAGAAATGACTAGATACAGTGTGCACTTGGACTACCCTGCCATAAGTCGATTTGATACTGATTTTCACCTAGATGCATATTAGAATTTGAAATTTGATGGTGAAAAAACAACAACAACAACGTATTCCTTCAAGCTGCCACCATAATCGACAACTTCAATTCATTCTTTTGTTATTAACCACCACAATGATTGATTGATTGATTGATTGATTGATTGATTCCTACAGCAAACCGAAACAGAAAACAAAAATCTGGATGGATGGATGGATGGATGGATGGATTTGATTGATTGATTGATTGATTGATTCCTACAGCAAACCGAAACAGAAAACAAAAATCTGGATGGATGGATGGATGGATTGATTTGATTGATTGATTGATTGATTGATTGATTGATTGATTGATTGATTCCTACAGCAAACCGAAACAGAAAACAAAAATCTGGATGGATGGATGGATGGATGGATGGATTTGATTGATTGATTGATTGATTGATTGATTGATTGATTGATTGATTGATTGATTGATTGATTCCTACAGCAAACCGAAGCAGAAAACAAAAATCTTGACATTCCGAGCATCATGAACACGTGGACATTACAAATGGGATTTCCCGTTGTTCACGTGACTCGAGGCGCAGGTGACGTCATGGTAAAGCAGAAAAGGTTCCTGATCAACCCAGACGCAACAGACCCGGGCACTTTTCACAGTCCCTACGGGTAAGGACAGCAGTGATGTTATATGGGGTATTATTCTATGTTAACAGTAATGTGTTTGTGTGTGTGTGCGTGCGTGCGTATGAGAGAGAGAGAGAGAGAGAGAGAGAGAGAGAGAGAGAGAGAGAGAGAGAGAGAGAGAGAGTGTGTGTGTGTGTGGTGTATGGATGTTCTAAATTTAGTTTTTACTTAATTCTTTTAACTGTTTGTTGTTGTTTTTTACGGCGGCGTACAACTTCCCTTTTTGGGATTGATAAAGTATATTGGGTTGCATTGGACTGGAGTGGATTGGAAAGCTTATCAGACCGGTTTCTGAGCGTAGATACGTCAGAGAATAAACCTTATCCGGTGTTCGTGGCTGGTGTACAGAACGCAGGTCCCAAACTAATCACGTGTTGTTAACCTCATTCTAGATACATGTGGCACGTGCCGATTACACTGACATCGAGCGAGGAGAGCCATTTCAACGTGACCGAGAAGGACGTGGTTTGGCTCACGGAGAAGGAAAGTAAGTGAGACAGGAGTTACAGTAATTCGGACAGACCAATACACTGAATGAGAATAGAAAATAAAATAAATTCCTGAGCCACAGTTTATCACAGCCTGAGCATCATCATCATCATCGTCGTCGTCGTCATCATCATCATCATCATCATCATCATCATCATCATCATCATCATCATCATCATCACCATCATCTACGTCGTCGTCGTCATCATCTTACGCGGTAAAAGGACGTTAAACTCCCAAACACCCCCCCCCCACCCACCCCCACGTACCCCACCCCATCCACCCACCCTCGTCGTCGTCGTCATCATCATCATCATCATCATCATCATCATCACCACCACCACCACCACCACCACCACCACCGCCGCCGCCGTCGCCGTCGTCGTCGTCCTCATCATCATCATTGTCGTCGTCGCCGCCATCATCATCTTCGTCATTGTCGTCCATTTCCTCATTATCATCATCAGCGTCGTCGGCATCTTCATAATCAGCGTCGCCCTCATGTCCATCGCCACCATCATCTTCATCGTCTAAAAGATATACCTTCAATGTTATCCCAGAGATGTTCACACCGACAGTGAAGCTAGCGGACCGTGACGACCCGGCTGGGTGGATACTGGCTAACGTGCTGCAGTACGGTTACTACAGGGTCAACTATGATCCACAGAACTGGAACGCTCTCATCAACCAGCTGAAAAGAGGGCACACGGTGTGTGTGTGTGTGTGTGTGTGTGTGTGTGTGTGTGTGTGTGTGTGTGTGTGTGTGTGTGTGAACATATGCGCCGTCTCTGTCTCTCTGTGTGTCTGTTTTTGTCCCTGGCTCCCTCTGTATCTGTCTCTGTGTGTCTGTGTGTCTCTGCTTCTGTCTCTGCCTCTGTGTCTGTGTGTCTGTCTCTGTCTCAGTGTGTCTCTGTCCGTGAGTGTGTGCGTCTGTGTGTCTCTGCTTCTGTCTCTGCCTCTGTGTCTGTCTGTGTGTCTGTCTCTGTCTCAGTGTGTCTTTGTCCGTGAGTGTGTGCGTCTGTGTGTCACTGCATGCATGATATGTGTGTCACTGCATGTGTCTCTACCTCTGTTTCTGTCTGTGCCTGTCTCTGTGTCTGTCTCTGTCTCAGTGTGTCTTTGTCTCTGTGTCACTGTGTCTGTCTCTGTCGCTGCCTGTCTCTGTCGGTGCCTCTCTCTATTCGTCTCTGGCTCTGCCTTTGCCTCTTTCTGCGTCTCTGTCTGCGTCTCTGTCCACGTGTCTCGACGTCTGTCTCTGTCGGTCCCTGTCCGTCTGTGACTCTGCCTTTGCCTCTGTCTGTCTTTGCCTGCCCGTCCGTTCGTCAGTCTGTCTGCGTGTCTGGACTAAGACACTTGTGTAAAACCTTTATGGATAAAACAAAACAAAACAAAACAAAAAAAAGACGTTGTCATTGTCTCTCTTCAAAGTATTTCTAGTTGAAACAGGGAACATCCAAAACCCAAATCATTGAGTACTTGTTTTGCTTTATGAGTCAACGTTAATTCAATGCAGAGACAATAATTATTCTTTTACCGATCATCAGGTTATTCCACCGATCAACAGGGCACAGATTATCGACGATGCATGGAACTTGGCAAGGTAATTGTTCATATATGCGTTGTTTTTTTTTAAGGTTTGTACTTTTTGAGTATTTGTGTCGATTTGACATTGATTTTACTGTCTTTAAGGCTGGGTCAGTTGAACTGAAAGGTTAACCAGCCAAAATCTCGCATTAAGTTTGATCTGTGGATGAAAATTCAGATGTAATATTCTGTTTTGAAACACACATGTACATACTGGAAGACTGGAACGTTTGAAATAAAACGGTTTAACTTTTTTCTTGCAGTGCTGGTGAAACTGAAGTTGATATCGCTCTTGGGACGCTGGAGTACCTGGAAGCGGAAATGGATTACGTCCCTTGGAAGTCAGCCTCGCTTCAAATCGCAGACCTCAAAACGCACATGGTCGACACGTCTGGATTTGGAGCTTTGAACGTAAGACCTTTTGTTTCCAGTCCCCGTGTCATCTCTTGATTTTATTCCGTAACGATAACTTTAAAACTCCCGTGATAGCTGCCGTGTTTGGCGAGCCGGGATGGCCGAATGGTAGCGCGTTGGACTCCCAGTGCTCGGGTCATGAGTTCGAATCCCGGCTGGGGCCAGATATTTGTGCTGGCCTTTTTCTCGTTGCCCCGTCGTTGATATCACCCATGTGTGGTGGAAAAGGACGTTAAACTCCTAAAAACCCACCCACCGACCCGTGTTTGGGGAGCCGGGATGGCCGAATGGTAGCGCGTTGGACTCCCAGTGCTCGGGTCATGAGTTCGAATCCCGGCTGGGGCCAGATATTTGTGCTGGCCTTTTTCTCGTTGCCCCGTCTTTGGTATCACCCATGTGTGGTGGAAAAGGACGTTAAACTCCTAAACACCCACCCACCCGCGACCGTGTTTCACTGAGCTTCCACGTGTTTCCTTTTCGCAGAGATTCATCCAAGACCGAACACGGCCGGTGTTCAGGAAACTCGGACTGAACGACAGAAACGCGGCCGCACTGGAATCGTATGTACATCTACACGATTAGTTCGGTTGCCATCATGCGTATCTTGAGTTGTCATTCGTGTGAGCGCAGCTGGCCCTTAAATTAATATAGTTGTAACTGCCATACCCATAGTCTGAAATCGCATTGTTATTGTTATTGTTGGTGTGGTTGTCCGGATGTTAGACTTTTCCGTTTTCAAATTTCAGAAGAGCTTTCCACCTTTCCACGTTATATTGTGACAGATGATTTTCAGGTACACAAGGGCTACTGTAGCCAGCATTGCATGTGGCGTTGGCCTTCCGGATTGTGTGAACCAGGCTACGCAGCTTTTCAGCCAATGGCGAGACGATCCGGACTCAAACCCGTATGTTTCAGTCACATCTCCCCACCTTGCCTGGAATTCTCTTCCTTATTCTCTCCGTCAGTCACCCTCCCTTGAAGCTTTCAAGAAAAAGCGTAAAACCTATCTGTTATCATCCTTGAACACCATATTTTAATTATTATTATCAGTAAATAAAAGCGACATAAAAGGGACATAAACCATTTAACTTTCACAAGGACGGCACGGGTCAACGGGTCAAGCGGTTTATGTCCCTTTTATGTCGCTTATATTTGCATAACTTGTAACCACTTCGCACTCATTACCGTTTCCTTTTCTATGTGCATCATGTTCAGCATGCGTCAGTAAGTGTCGTTGCGCCTGCATGGGCTCTGACCTTATGGCTCTGATTATTTTGGGATATATTTTTTTCCTCTTCCTTTGTTATTGTACTTTATCTTTAAGCGCTAAGATACGTGGTGGAAAAGGACGTAAAACTCTGAAACACCCATCTCTCTTAAACTCCTAAGTGCTAAGAACTGTTCGTTATCTATAGCTATATAACGTATTGTCATTATTATTAATATTACACTCACTTCACGGGGAGCCGGGGTGGTCGAATGGTAGAGCGTTGGACATCTAATGCTCGGGTCGTGAGTTCGATCCAGGCTGGGGCCAAATATTTGTGCTGGCTTTTTCATCGTTGCCCCGTCTTTGATAACACCCTATATGATGGAAAAGGATGTTAAGCCCCCAAACACCCACCCCACCCACACTTACTTTACTTGTTGTTGATTACCTTTGTACCCAGACCAGTCAGAGCTGAACGAATTGACTCGTGGAACAAAAATACATTTCAAAGATATGTTTGTATACCTTGTTTATATTTCAGAATTTCTCGCTTCGAGTCCAAACTGTTTTAAAGAAGAGAAACGTTACTTAAAAAGGAAGAACAATCTTGCCGATGATAACTGGATCAGACACGTCAATTTTTTTTAAAATCATGGTTGATGGAAACTTGTGTCTCGAGTTTTTATGAATAGTCTTTCTCTCATCTTTTGGGTGGTTGATCTGATCCAACGTGTTGTTTCCACTAATGTTTATCTTGCCCTGTGAATTATCTCAGACGGGTCCCGATATAACGTAAACTGAGTGGGTCATCGTCATGATATAAAAAGTCTGTCAGTCTTTTTCTTTTTTTTTTTCCCCAGGATCTCGCCAGCTCTACGGTCACGTGTGTATTGCACGGCTCTGGAGAAGGGGGATGAAAGTGATTGGTTCTTTGCACTGTCCCGCTACCGCCAGGAGGAATCACCCAATGAGAAACGACTTCTTCTGCGTTCGCTGGCCTGTTCCTCCCGTGTATGGATTCTGAGCACGTAGGTGCACATTTTTGTTTGTTTGTCTGTAATGGTTTAATTATGGAAGTGGAACTGTTGCATCTCGGAGTACAGCTTTCTGCCACAACCCCTCAGTCTGTTGTTCCGAAGCAGGAAAAGGGAAGCGGTCTCGGCTCTCATCTGACCTTACACATTCTGTTCTAACATTTTCTTTGGAAAATAACCGATATGCATCGCACACAATGTTGCTGATTATGTTATAAATGGACAGTCGATTAAAGAATGAACAATCTTTTCCCATTATTTAAAATTATAGTTTCTGTTTATGTATGTGTGCGTTTATTTTTTTTTAATTTCGTAGATTTAAGTTTCTAGCACATTTCTAGTCCCCCCCCCCCAGCTTACTCTCCCCTCTCACCCTTTTCAATCTGGAAGGACATTTTCAGTTTCAATTTATACAGAAAATTCATAACTAAAAAAACAAACAAAAAACATTCTGACGCTTTAGCCATGTTTTCTTATGCACTATGACATTTATTGATATTACAAAGATAGTTTACAAAGAAACTAAAAACAACAACAACAAAAAATTGACGCTTTAACGATGGTTTCCCATGCACTATGACATTTATTGATATTGCAAAGATAGTTTACAAAGAAACTACAAACAACAACAACAAAAAATTGACGCTTTAACGATGTTTTCCCATGCACTATGACATTTATTGATATTACAAAGATAGTTTACAAAGAAACTAAAAAAAAAAAAAGAAAAAAAACAACATTTGACGCTTTAACGATGTTTTCTCATGCACTATGACATTTATTGATAGTACAAAGATCGTTTACAAAGAAACTAAAACAACAACAACAACAACAACAACAACAACATTTGACGCTTTAACGATGTTCTTCCAGGCACTATGACATTTATTGATATTACATATGTGAATAGGAATATATTTTGTTATATCGACTTTGCAGGTTACTTGAGATGTCACTGGAGGGTGTGGACATCAAGCGTGATAACGCGATCAGTGTGATTGGCTGGGTGGCTCAGAACCCTGTTGGGACACGTCTGGCTTGGGACTTTATTCGGGGCCGCTGGGGCACCATCATGAGCGAGTGAGTACATGGTTTTATATGCATGATAGGTTTTGCGAACTTCAAAACTAAAGCCCCAAGGGTCCGATGATTTTGATTTTAGTTTGCGCGCTCTGTCTCTGTCTCTGTCTGTCTGTCTGTCTGTCTCTCTCTCTCTCTCTCAAAACCCAGACCACTCTTGAAGCCTTAGTTTACACAGTATTCGTTTACATTCTTTCCTAACTCACCTATGTAAACACATCGTTTTCCTTATTGCAGTGTGCTTTTTTTTCTGTAACGATTGCTTGTACTGATAGAGGTCATGTTACCTAATCTTTTATCCTTGGAATATAAAGTTCATTTCATTTCTCTCTCTCTCTCTCTCTCTTTCTCTCTCTCTCTCTCTCCCCCCTCTCTCTCTCTCTCACCCACTCTCTCTCTCACTCTCTCTCTCTCTCACTCTCACTCTCTCTCTCTCAAAAACCCAAACCACTTTTGAAGCCTTAGTTTACACAGAAACATCTTGCCAGTCAGAGTATGACTGGAAAGCCCTTCTTCATAAGTTGTTTTTTTTTAATTTTTTTTTAGAATGGTAGGTAAACCAGGCTGTTCATTGGTGCCAATTTTGGGGCAAAAAAAATTACTCTCAAATTTGCAGCCCCAAAGATTTTTCGGGTCCCAATTGGTTTGATAGGCAATTAAGTGATTTGTATTGTTTATGTGTTTGGCTTATATGGCTACACGATCGTGGTCAAAATATACGAGTATTGCTTATCGGTGATACGTGACACTATTGTCCCTGAGATGGGAACATTATCATGCAGCGATGTAAAATTGGTACAGAGGATTTGATATCACAGTCAGATATCGAACACATGAACAACAGTATTTTTTTCTGCTTTGGAAATGTTCAGCCCACCAAATTTTAAAAAATAAATGCAATTCTAAATTCCAAAATTTAAATAGCTGAGCTGACCCTTCGCACCACGTGATTGTAATGTGTTTATGTCCAGTGTGTGAGAGAACGCGTGTGATTCACGTGAGCCTGCGTGTTGGGTTCAGTTCGCGGCGCTTTGAGCCGATTCATGAAATTGGGTAAAGCGCCTATACAATACTCATTATTATTATTAGTATCATTTACAATGACTACGTTATAACTGAGCATTAAACGACTGTTGTTCTTCAGTTTCTCACAGTCGTCATCTCGTCTGAAGTTTATGATCAACGCCATTGCGTCAACTTTCCACGAGGACTTCCATTTGTCAGAGGTAGGTACAGGTTTGAATAGTGAGGTGTAGGTTACTGAGACTGAGACAGCGCGTAGCCGTGCGTAAACCAGTTTGTTTTTTGCAATCGGTAGCAAAGGACCGAAACAGCTGGACTGAAATAAAGGCAGCAATCAATGCGTGTGCGGTGAAAGTCTTGAGAATGGAAAGCAGGTTAAAGAAAACAAATGCACGAGACCTCAAAATGCCTACATATTCCCCTGTTAGCCTCAGGCGTTGTAGGCACCCCCTAGAAATGCTTCAATCTGGGTACAAAAATTACTATGCACAGACCATTCAAAGGCACGTACCTGACAGGACTTTAAAAATGTCACCGCCTTTCCGCACAGGCATCACAGGAGTAATGCTCGTCTACTTTCTGTTTTGGTCAGAGAGCCACTTCACCGAAATCAATCCGCGTCACCTTTGCCTCTGTTGTGCGCAGAAAGTCCCAGCTTCACTGGCAGTTTGCATCCTCTTGCAACCCCCTGGCACACACCTTGCCCTACCAAATACAAAATCCTCGAAAATCAACATTTTTCGTGACAACAAAAATCACTACAGACTAGCACCCTCCCAACACAGGATACTTCAAACAAACACCAAACTTGAGCCCACGCTCAGTATGTGTCCTTACGCCTGTCAGCTCGCATCTAATGTAACAACAAACCAGCTAACGTGTCATTATTATTTGTCTTTTTCATCTTTCTCAGCTGCAAGATTTCATGCAAGAAGCAGACGATCTCGGACCAGCCGAGCAGGCTCTGAATCAAGCAGTCGAGACGGTGGAGTTCAACCTGAAGTGGTACAAGGACTCCTATCCCAAAATCGTGCAGTGGCTGAACGACAAGGGATACCACGGTAAGGATCGACCAGAGACAACAGTAAGGGGTGGGATGGGTAGGTGTTTGGGAGTTTAAGTCCCTTTTCCACCACATACAGGATGACATTAAAATCGGGGCAACGAGAAAAAGGCCAGCACAAATATTTGGTCCCAGCCGGGATTCGAACTCACGACCCGAGCATTGAGAGTCCAACGCTCTGTCATTCGGCCATCCCAGCTCCCCGACAACAGAAAGAATGGTCGTTTATCCTTTCCTCACTGCGACTACAGTTAAGGAGAAGTAGGAGATTTGTTCAGATCTGTTGCTTCCTTCAACGCTATCCATGAACAACCCTACCGTGTGTAATATTTTGTAACACTGTCTTTTAACACATTCCGTACCGCACACGGGTATCCCACGATTTGGGGGGGGGGGGGGGGGGGGGGGGGGGGGAGCCGGGGTGGTCGAATGGTAGAGTGTTGGACTTCTAATGCTGGGGTCGTGAGTTCGATCCCGGCTGGGGCCAAATATTTGTGCTGGCTTTTTCATCGTTGCCCCGTCTTTGATATCACCCTATGTGGTGGAAAAGGACGTTAAACCCCCCCCCCCCCCCCGCGATTTTGACTCTTTTCTGTTTTGGTCCTGCGAAAATCAGGCGAGGTTAACGATTTTCTTGTTGCAGCAAACATGAGAATAATCAAATTACAACACTCCCATTGAGCCAATTTTAAAATCCACACAGACATAAATTAATTACGATTGTTTTAAAAATGGAGCCACTGGTGCACATTGCCAAACGGACTTGGTAGGAACAGAATTCATGATGAATTCTCCAATTTCCGGGGCTACAGTAACAGCTGTTTAATTCATTAATCCTATGGCACGCTTCTTCGTGTGTGTGTGTGTGTGTGTGTGTGTGTGTGTGTGTGTGTGTGTGTGTGTGTGTGTGGTGTTGTGTGTGTGTGTGTGTGTGTGTGTGTGTGTGTGTGTGTGTGTGTGTGTGTGTGTGTGATTTTAAACAGAATTTGAAGGCGGCGAAACTGCTGAACGCACACTTACCAAAGAGGATATTCTTCTTCCGACTGATATCCGACCTCTGCACTATGACCTCAGAATCGAGCCCCTGATGTATGGTGATGACCCCGGAAAGTTCACCTTCAACGGCACTTTGACCATGACCTTTAACTGTGTCAAGGCCACGGACCAGATCGTGCTCCACGCAAACGAGGTGAATACAGAGATTTAATTGTATTTAAACAAAGCATAAAGCACCTCGGGTCAGTGCAGCTTTATCCAGCTCTAAGCTGCAAATGCCTCATAGTAAAATTAATGGTGCCAGGGAGTTCATCTCGTGGGTTACACTAGCTGGGGGGGGGGGGGGTAGAAGCACACACCTACCTCCACCAACAAGTCAATCAGAACTGACCACCCGACTTCTACGTATGTCCGTTGCTGTGTGTGTGTGTGTGTGTGTGTGTGTGTGTGTGTGTGTGTGTGTGTGTGTGTGTGTGTGTGTGTTTGTGTGTGTGTTTTGTGGGGTTTTTTTTTCCAATTTCAGCTTGAAGTGGACAACTTTATCTTAGACACAACAGGGAAAACTGCTCCAGCCGTCATTTCCAGCCGGACGGAAGAAGACAAACAGTTCCTGATCATAAGACTAGATGCTCAGCTCACCGCAGGCCAAAACTACAGCGTCAAGATGGACTTCAGAGGTCCTCTGGACAAGGATCTGGACGGGTTGTATCTCAGCTCTTACAAGGACGGGAACAGAACGGTGTAAGTGGAACGACAACGACGAACGACAACAGCAACCACAACAACAAGAAGAACAGTAACCCCAGCAAACACACAACAGCAACAACAATACTAGCAGCAGTAGCGGCAGCAACAACAACGAAATGAAATGCGGAAGCAGCAGAAACAACAAAATCAAGAGCAACAACAACAACGACTATATAATCCCAAAGGTGTTAGGGTTTTGCCTAGTTGTCCATCTTCACTTGATCAGTGTACACATAATCATCATCATCATCATCATCATCATCATCATTTTACTACTAATAATATTAATAATCATTATCATCATCTAGCGCTTAATCTCGCAGCAAAGCAACTCATAGCCACACACACACACACACACACACACACACACACACACACACACACACAGATGATGATGATGATGACGACGACGACGACGATAGTTTTGATGATGTTAGTAACGAGGACGATGATTATGACGACGTGGACTACGACGATTCAGATGAGGATGACATGATGATGATGATGATGATGACGATGACGATGATGATGATGACGAAGAAGTTGACGATTGTGTTCTAGGTACATGGCAACGACTCAATTCGAGCCTGTAGCAGCCCGCAAGGCGTTCCCGTGTATGGACGAACCACAGCTGAAAGCCACATTCAGCACAACGATCGTGAGGCGAACTAGAAACATTGCGCTGTCCAACATGCCGGTTCAAAGTTCTGTAGACTTGTGAGTTATGCTGGAAACCTTTCCTCACTGTCTGTCTGTCTGCCTGTCTCTCTCTCTCTCTCTCTCGCGTGCGTGCGTGCGCGCGCGCGCGCGCGTGTGTGTGTGTGTGGGGGGGGGGGGGCAAGGACAGACAGTTAGAGAGACCTGTGCGTCTATGTTCTTATCCTTGGAAAATAAAGTTTCAGTCAGTCAGTCAGTCAGTCTCTCTCTCTCTCTCTCTCTCTCCCTCTCTCTCTCTCTCTCTCTAACACGGGGCAACGTTAAAAAGGCACAAGTATTTGGCCATAATCGGGACTTGAAATCATAGAAAGACCCGATCATGGAAAGAACAGCGCACTACCATTCAGCTATCCAGGCTCCCTGGATTACGCAGGTAGCCTTTGAAACTTTACATGCATAGTATTTGTGTTGACCCCCCCCCCCCCAAAAAAAAAAAAAAAAACCTAATCAGCACAGGGTTTATGGACAATAGATGTTTCTTATAGATAGGAAATGGCAGACAAACAAGGCTTAAAGACCGCGGGCATTAAGGACAGTTTGCCAGCTGATCGGTTACTGGCGCCTAGATAATACTGAATCACGTGCAGCTCGCACATCTTACTCACCTTCCCGCGCCCTGTAAGATCTAAGTTCAGCATTGACAATGCACATAGTTTTATCCTTTTAATTCTTCCTCCTGACCACCTTCAGATACTGAGTCACACCGCAGAGTTAAAGAAGAAGAAAAAGAAAAAGAAGACAGTTGAAGGACGTTTGTCAATTTTCAGGGGAGAGGATCGAGTCGTCGATAAGTTCGAGACTTCTCTGCCCATGTCCACCTACCTGGTGGCGCTGATTGTGTGCGAGTTCGAAAACAAGACGAAGTACACGAGTGGACACAACATTAGGGTGTGTGTTTTTTTTTCTGCCCACCTCTTTTTCATATTGATTGTATCAAAGACGTTGCAACGTAATACAAACGTATCAAGAAACAAATGTATAAAGAAACAAACCCCAAACGAACTAAACTACAACAAAACTACCCCCCCCCCCCCCGGAAAAAAAAACCCCAAAAAACAAAAACAAAAACAACCAAACAAACAAACAAAAAACAACAACAAACAAACAAACAAAAAACAAACAACAACAAAAAAACAAAAACAAACAA
>JACVVK020000638.1:257500-284344 GCA_018292915.2 Batillaria attramentaria
GATAAAACTGCAGTAATATTTAACTTTAGTATTGTATATATATATATATATTTAAAAAAAAAACAAAAAACATTTTGATCTTACTGGTACTTTTCTACCAGGTGTAACTAGCAGATTTAAAGTCGTACAAAGTACAATCAACCAGCCATTTTCGTTTTGTCCTTTCAGTGGGATCGGTTTGTGACGGATGTAGTGCACAGTGGGATGCAAATGGACGGTTTTGTGTCGTCACATCCGGTCTATGTGCCAGTGGCAACACCGGCAGAGATTAATGAAGTGTTTGACTCTATTTCCTACGACAAGGTAACTCGTAAGATAATAGTGTGTGTGTGTGTGTGGGGGGGGGGGGGGGGGTCGGTGGGTGTGAATGATCATATCAAATTCTTAGTTTAATTTTTTTCAAAACTTATTTATGGGAATATACGAATAAATCAAAGAGCAAACAGAAAAAATCGTACCGAATTTTAAATTACAACTTCTGTACCCTACTCTCTCTCACTTACTGTACTGTACCGTATGACCATGGATTTTACCACCTCAATGTATATAAAAAATATTCTTGAACAAATAGGGAAAGAATTTGAACGAAGTTAACGCAGTTTTAATTCTCCCCAAAACCATTCAGAAAATTGAAAGGGCAACTGGCATGCAAAAAAAAAAAAAACAAAAACCCAAAAACAAAAACAAAAAACAAAACACACACACACACACACACACACACACACACACACACACACACACACACACACACACACACACACACACAGCTGATAACTTACCTTTGTAGGTTACGATATATGTATTATTTCCCAGGGAGCGTCCATCATCAGAATGATCAGACACGCCATTGGCCAGGACACGTTTAAGAACGGAATTACGGTATGTATATTAATACACATTATTTTCAGATTGTCCACATTTCACATTCTAATATTAAACGTAAAACGACAATAAAACGTCTCAAAAATCTGTCGCCGTTTCTCTCCCTTTTTTTTCCCCTTCTTTTTCCGGTTTGATAACACATCCCTTTCTAAGGTCGTTATTTTAGTCTCCATCTTCGTTCCTGGAGTTTTTCCTGCAAGCAAATCAACTATTTTTGTGGCTTGTTTCCAGTCTTGTACAGCTGGAGTTTTGCATTCGACATTCATGGAGTTTTTTTGTTCGTTTGTTTGTTGTTGTTTTTTAAATGTTGAATACGTTCTTGCATTCCTGGCGAAGTTATTTAGCCGTCGACCTTCCACCTTCGTAAAAAAGAATATTATAAATATTACATTATGTTACATTACTTGACTCTAATGTAACGTTGTTTATTTAGTTAATTCTAAGTGTGTTGTTCATCATTTCACGTGTATGTGTGTGTGTTATGATTATATCATCTTATGTTATTTAGTTAATTCTAAGTGTGTTGTTCATCATTTCACGTGTATGTGTGTGTGTTATGATTATATCATCTTATGTTATTTAGTTAATTCTAAGTGTGTTGTTCATCATTTCACGTGTATGTGTGTGTGTGTGTGTGTATGTGTGTGTGTGTGTGTGTGTATGTGTGTGTGTGTGTGTGTGTATGTGTGTGCGTGTGTGTGTGTTATGATTATATCATCTTATGTTATTTATTAGTTATTTAATATTAATGTGCTCTTATATATTTTATAATGAGTCATAATGAGTCATAATGAACCCGTCCGAAGATGAATTGCCCCTTGTCGGATAAATAAAGTGTTTCGACGACTTGACTTGACTTGACTTGACATTGACTCTTAAGAGCCCAACACCGACCACCTTCTGCCCACTTTACGAAAATACTGGTTATAAAAGAAACAAAATCACTACACATCAGTAGGAGCCACATCAAGCCAGTACTACACAAGGCGTGGACCTTCCCCGCTAGGCCCGAAACGGCTGCAGACTGCCTAATGGTGGCTTGAAGTGGCTCCTAGTGATCTGAAGATCTGAAGTAAAATTGCAATTTATGCATGGGCTTTTAAGAGTGAACGCCTAAAACTGAATAGAAAATTGTGCAAGTCACTCTAATTGCAGAACTACCTGAACAAACTTAGATACAGGAATGCCAACCACACGGACCTGTGGAACGCTCTGAACGACGTACGTATTCAGTTCTCTTTGAAAAGTAACAGGGTAGTAACGCACATTTCTTACAGCCTTGACACCCCCGCCTCTCTCTCTCTCTCGCCCCCCCCCCCCACCAGCCCCCGTCTCTGTCCCTCTGCGGTCTCTCGGGGTGTCGCAGTGCATGGTGTGTGTGTGTGTGTGTGTGTGTGTGTGTGTGTGTGTGTGTGTGTGTGTGTGTGGTCGAAGGGGGGGGGGTGTAGTATGTGGGGTGTCATGGAGTAGTAAGTGGTGTACCGTTCTGTCATATATGGGGAATCAAGGTGTATTTCGTATGTTGAGTGTTGTTGTGCAGTGTTAGGAGTGTCATTATGTAAACTCTTTGGTATAGTGTCGTTATGTCGTTTGTGGCGTGTCGTGGTGTCTCATGAGGCGCGAATGGTGACAGGAGTTGAAAATGTAGAGGGAATAATTCTTGTCTTCGCACAGAACTCTTGTCAGATTTTGCTCGACTTTATTTGCAGCAAGCAAAGCGAGATGGGGAATCTGTTAATGTCGGTGACGTCATGGACACGTGGACGCTTCAGATGAACTACCCTGTCGTTATGGTGGCCCGTCAGGGACAGAACCTAACCCTAAAGCAACAGCGATTTCTGAAAGACCCAACTGCCAAAGACCCAGAGAAATTTATTTCTCCTTTCGGGTAAAGAGTTCCCCGAGTCTTTCAGTTCATACTCGAATTCCATGAACTCAACGTTGAAAACATAATTATGTTTGTCTGTCTGTCTCCGTACCTGTCTTTGCCTGTCTGCGTCTGTCTGTCTGCCTGTCTGTCGGTGTGTGTGTGTGTGTGTGTGTGTGTGTGTGTGTGTGTGTGTGTGTGTGTGTGTGTGTGTGTGTGTGTGTGTGTGTGGTGAAACTGACGTCACAGCTTACGAGTAGCAGAAAGAAGTAAGAGAATGGTCTAAACATCCTCTGAAGTTGTTTCTGAAATACAATGAGAGAGAGAGAGAGAGAGAGAGAGAGAGAGAGAGAGAGACAGACAGACAGACAGAGAGAGAGAGAGAGAGACAGAGAGAGAGAGAGAGAAATCATTTGACTTTTTCCCTTTCAATTCAGCTATACCTGGGAGATCCCTTTCACATTCACCACCAGTGCACAGCGAGATTTCAACGAAACGAAAGCTAATATCACTTGGATGAAGAGAAACGCTCCGCAGGGTAAGATGATTTGTTCTTTTAAAATTTGTTAATATTTTAGGAAGATATGACTGTAGCTCATGACCTGAAAATTTGAACTATACACACATACATGACGCAGCGTATGTGAAATGGTTAGTGAAATTGCTGGACAAAAAGTATCGAAATGAGCCTGAAATATGCCTCCCGAAAGTCTCCTGTGACGATAGGCATGTTTAGTAGGCGTATCTCTCTACGCCAAAACATCATTCTCTGACGTCACTCTTTCCCCAACTCACAAAGGTTTTTTTTTTTTTTTTTTTTTTTTTTAAGAGGACTTCGCTGAGCAGCGTAAATTAGGCACGTTAGGGGCACCCTTAGCTAATTGTAGCGCGTTAGCCGCTTGCTGCGTCTGCCGTGTGAGCCTAATTTACGTGAAAATGGGTAATACGGCTCAGCGAAGTCCTCCTTACGAAGTCCTACTGAATGACGTGAAAGCTTGTCTCGCTCATTAAATGGCGTGCACTATAAAAGAAAACCTTTCTGAGTTAGTGGGGAAAGAGTGACATCAGAGAATGTTTATTTGGCATAGATAGGTACGCTCTTTGAGCAGGGCCTGTCAGGTATACACACACACACACACACACACACACACACACACACACACACACACACACACACACACACACACACACACACACACACACACACACACACGCGCGCACGCACGCACCACACATACACACACACACACACACACACACACACACACACCCTCCCCCCCCCCCCCCCCCCACACACACACACACACATACCCCCCCCCACACACACACATACACACACGCACACACACACACACACACACACACACACACACACACACACACACACACACACACACACACACACACACACAAGGGGTAAAAATATCGTTGGTGACTGCATCCCAAACTCACTACTAGTGCAAACTGATTTTTCTTGCCTGTGCGTCCAGTGACAATACAGCTGCAAGCGTCCTTGCCGGCTGATGGTTGGGTGCTTGGTAACGTGAAGGAGGTCGGTTACTATCGCGTCAACTACGATGACGACAACTGGCATAGACTGTCCCAGCAGCTTACGTCAGACCACACGGTAACCAAATCCTTTGTTTGTTTGTTTGTTTTCCTTTTTATTGTGTTTTGATCCCATACCCAGCCGAGACGCTCTCCCAATTTTTTTTTCTGTCTTAAATTCTTCTTCTTTTTTTTTTTTCGTCATTCTTTGTTTCCTCGTACTGTCTTCCTTTCTTTTTCTGTCTTTCTTTCTTTCCTTCTTTCCTTTTTGGCTCACTTGTGTAACAAAGTGAGTCTATGTAATAACCCTCCGTCGTCTGTGTGTGTGTGTGTGTGTGTGTGTGTGTGTGTGTGTGTGTGTGTGTCTGTGTGTCTGTGTGTCCGCAGTAAACCTTAACATTGGCCTTTTCTCAGAATCTACAAAAAGCAGAGACACCAAAATTAATCTGCTAGTAGACAGCCATAAGACCTTTCAAAATATACCATTATTATTGACCTTGACCCAAGGTCAAGGTCACTAAAGCTGTCTGTTTGGAAAGTTTACATTGGCATTTTCTCAGAATCTAGAAAAGCCAGATACATCAAACTTTGCATGATGATGGACATTGACAATACCTTTACCGGCCTGTCTATATTTGGTGACTTTGAGTCAAGGTCAAGGCCATGCAAGTTGTTTTGCGGAAAGCCTGATGAAACCTTAACATTGGCATTTTCTCAGAAACAATGAACAGCAGATGCACCAAACGTGACACGCTGGTAGTCAGCCGTAAAACCTTTCAATAAATACCATAGTGATTGACCTTGACCCAAGGTCAAGGTCACTAAAGCTGTCTGTTTGGAAAGTTTACATTGGCATTTTCTCGGAGTCTAAAAAAGCCAGAGACATCAAACTCTGCATGGTGATGGACATTGACAACACCTTTACTGACATACCTGTACTTAGTGACTTTTAGTCAAGGTCAAGGCCATGCAAGCTGTTTTGCGGAAAACCTTCCGAAACCTTAACATTGGCATTTTCTCAGAAACAATGAACATCAGAGACACCAAACTCGGCACGCTGATAGACAACTATAAGACCTTTCAAAACATACCATAACGATTGACCTTGACGCAAGGTCAAGGTCACTAAAGCTGTCTGTTAGGAAATTTTACATTGGCAATTTTTAAGAATCTAGGAAAGCCAGAGACATCAAACTTTGCAAGATGATAGACATTGACAACACCTTCACTGACATACCTGTATTCAGTGACTTTGAATCAAGGTCAAGGCCACACAAGCAGTTTTGCGGAAAACCTTCGAAAACCTTAACATTTGCAGTCTCTCAGAAACAATAAACAGCAGTAGCACCAAACCTGGCTTGCTGATAAACAGTAGTAAGACCTTTCAAGAAATATCATTTTGAATAACCTTGACTAAAGGTCAAGGTCATCAATAGCTGTCACATTGGAAATTAAAATTGCCGTTTTCTCAGAATGTAGGGGAACCAGAGGCATCAAACTTTGCATGATGATAGACATTGACAAAACCTGTACTGGCATGCTTGTATTCAATTTCCTTGAATCAAGGTCAAGGCCATTCAACATGTTTTGTGGAGACTTTAACGTTAGCATTTTCTTGGAAACAACAAACAGCAGATGCACCAAACAAGGCACAGAGATAGACAGCAATGAGACCTATGCAGACATAGCCTTTTGAATGACCTTGGCTCAAGGTCAAGGTCATTACAGCTGTCTGTTGTGAAATTTTACATTACCACTTGTACAGAAACTACAAAAACTAGAGCTGTCAAACTTGGCATAATGATGATTACTGATAAGCTCTTCACTTACAGATCTCATTTGAATGACCCTAACCTTAGGTCAAGGTCATAGAAGCTGTCCTGGGAAAACTGTTATTTCGCCATTTGCCGTTTTCTTAGGAACTATGAACACAAGAGACACCCTACTTCAGGATAGCTAGTGGTAGGAGCTTTACAAACATACTCTTTTGAATGACCTTGACCCATCTCACAAGTGAGCCAAGGAAGCTTTGCTCCTCTAGTTTTTAAATGGAAACGTGCGAGTTCTGCAGCTTTCTGCTAACTGTGGTCATCAAGACGATTTGGTGTAGTGGTTAAGGTATCCGACTTGGGATCCTGAGCCGCCGGGTTCGAATCCCTTGTGGGCATGAATTTGAATGGTTTTCCCCTTTCCAAATCGAGTCAAGATCACGTGCGGACTTGTTCACGGTGCCTGTACCGCCCTGGTGTACACACGCACGCACAAATATCAAGAGTGCGCGCTAAAAAATCCCACGTCCACCATTTGAAGAAGAGTAGGCTGTGGCCGGTGGCGTGGAAAACAAAATTAATACTGTCCTACGCACCAGAGTGAATAGCAGGGTGAAGTTTTGCACATAAAGTAGCGCTTAGCGGCAGCAGGCTCTCGCTTCTTCGTCCTCCAGCCCTGCGGCGCCATGAGCATTTCAGAAATGTGCGCCGAGGAAAAGTCTACCATACCATACCATACCATACCATACCATACCATACCATACCATACCATACCATACCATACCATCAACAGGTTTTTAGTGCTGTTTTGTGTGGATTGTCTTGCAGGTTATTGATCCAGTCAACAGGGCACAAATCATCAATGACGCCTGGAACTTAGCAGGGTTTGTATTCTATACTAGTAGTGGATGATATGAGTAGTAGTAGTAGTAGTAGCAGTAGTAGTAGTGGTAGTAGTAGGGGTGGTAGTAGTATAGCTGCAGTAGAAATGGAAGTAGCAGCAGTAGTAGAAGTAGTATAGTAGTAAAATACAGTAGTACAGTAGCAGGGGTTTTTGTGTTGTTTTTAAAAGTGATTTCTACAATATTCGGATAGATTTTTATTTGTGTTGTCCTTCTCTGTGGCTTTCGATATTTTGACAGGCACTAGAATCCGTAGGATTAAATGGCCCTCTGTGTGTGTGTGTGTGTGTGTGTGTGTGTGTGTGTGTGTGTGTGTGTGTGTGTGTGTGTGTGTGGGTCGTGTGCCTGTGTATGTGTGCAGGGGAGGTTATCTAAACCAGAGCATCGCCCTGAGTGTGGTGGAGTATCTCGATAAGGAGGAGGATTACGTCCCTTGGACCGCAGCGTCTGCTGAGCTCGGCTACGTGAAGACTATGCTGGCTACCACAGAGCTTCTTGGTGCCTTCAAGGTAAGTGAATACATTAAACTGCTTCCCCAGCTGCCACCTGTTACCGTTTTTTATTTTTTTTATTTTTTTCAATATGATTTTTTTTAACACTACAACTGAAGGCAAATCATATCTATACGGCATCACTGACAGTGTAGTGTAAAACAATACAGAATGTCAACGATACATGGTCACAGTAGTATATAAATCGAGGGTTCCCTGTCATCGGTACAAACAGAAAGAAGAGAAATAGGACGATGTGGCAGGGAACCCTCGAATACTCACTCCAACAGACAGCCGAAAAGAGTCCGTGTGCGCTCCGCGACCGGTCATGCGCGACCCGTGCTAGGTCATGGGTGGTGGGTGGGTGGGTGTTTTGGGGGTTTCACGGGTTGTTTTTTTTCCACCACATACGGGTAATATCAAAGACGGAGCAACGATGAAAAAGCCAGCACAAATATTTGGCTCCGGCAAGAGGCCGAAATTGGTCATGAGCGACATGTGAATGTTGTGAGCGACTGGTCATGAGCGACCGGTCATGGGCGACTGGCCATGAACTACCGGCGGCAGGTCGTAGGCGACCCGCGGTTGGTCATTGGTGGCAGGCGACTGATCAAAATTGGTCATGCGCAACTGGCGGTGACCCGTACAATTAAAAAGGGCTGTGTTCTGGAGTTGTACGTCCTTTTACACCGCGTATGGGTGATATCAAAGATGGGGCAATGAGAAAAGTACAATTAAAAACACAAGAAGTGTAGCGAAAGAAAAAGCGCACCCACAAGCAATCTTAAAACATATGTTGACTCATCCATCTGCTGTTTCTGTGTTTCAAAAGGTAGGTGGCTTGCGTCCTCGCATCGTGCTCAGCGTAAGGCCTCCCACGTTTTTGCTGCCCAAAGCTGTGCTGATGACACAAACAATAGGCGGCCAGTCGGTTTGCGCCGTTGATCGGTTATACTAGCGTGTGGTGACACCGCGGATAGAATAAGACAATAACCTAACATTGCACTTGGTTGAATGACATGTTCAGGTGTCATACACTAGGTCTCAGACTACATTAATTGACATGAGGCAATAGGCCGTGATAATACTCATTTGCATACAACCAATGACATACAGTCTGACTTGGCTTGCGTGGTGACTGGACACTTAGCCAGTACGACCAACCGCGGGTCGCGTATAGCCAGTCGCCCGTCGTCATTGACGGGTCGCATCTACCCGCGGGTAGAGTATGATTAGTCGCCGATCGCCGCGGTTTGTCGCCCTATCGCAAGTCGCATAGGACCAGTCGCGTGGCGCGCATGGAGCCTGTTTGGCCGGGTTTGTTGTATGCTGTCGGAGTAGTGGCTGCACTGCGACTAGTCGCACGACTTGTCAAACAGAATCTGGCTGCACGTCAGTGTCAATCTCACTTTGTTTTCAGACATTCCTTGCTGACAAGACCAAGGGACAGTACAGGAAACTCGGCATGAACAACTCCGAAGCGTCTTTTCAAGAATCGTATGTATTGGCATGATTAACCCACCCCCCCCCTCACACACACACACACACACACACACACACACACACACACACACACACACACACACACACACACACACACAAAACTACCCTTGTTTCTTGATTCTGTCATGGGTAAAAAATGCCGTTGGGAAAATGGCAGACAATACAATGTAAAATGATATGATGGTGTGATGTGGTGTGATCTGATGTGGTATGGTACGGTACGGTACAGTACGGTATGGTTTATTTGGCGCGGTATGGTATGGTATGGCTTAATTGGTACGGTACGGTACGGTACGGTACGGTATGGTATGGTATGGTATGGTATGGTATGGTATGGTATGGTACGCGGGGAAGGGAGCAATACCATTATGATAAGAACGAACAAAAGCAAATGCCATCGAACTGTGCGTTTGATTTCAAAGAAACACGTCACGACTATTCCCAGATTCACAAGAGCCCTTATCGTGAGCATCGCCTGTGCAAATGACGTCGATGACTGTGTCAACGAATCCAAACGCCTCTTCAGTGAGTGGAAAACTACAGACAAAAACCCGTGAGTCGCCAGATGCCGCATGATCTTCTTCTCGATCACTCTGTTACACTTTTTGTACCGCGCACGGGTATTCCACGTTTTTGACTTTTCTCTTCGGTTTTGAGCCTGTATGCCAAAATCAGACAAGGTTAATGGTTCCTTAATTTAACAGTCCTTACTACAACAGACACTTGTATTATCAAAGTGCAACACCCCCACTAATGATAATAATAATTATAATGAGTATTGTGTAGGCACTTTACCAAGTTTCATGAATCGGCTCAAAGCGCCGCGAACTGAACCCAGCACGCACGCTCACGTGAATCACACGCATTCTCTCACACACTGGACATAAACACAATCACGTGGTGCGAAGGGTCAGCTCAGCTATTTGAATTTCAGAATTTAGAATTGCATTTATTTTTCAATTTTGGTGGGCTGAACATTTCCAAAGCAGAGGGGGGAAGAAGCCGGAGTACCCGGAGAGAACCCCCGACGATCGGCCGGAATGAACGGTGCCACATACGAGACGGAAACATTCTTCGAGCCCCTGACCACTAGTACTGGTGACGATAAATCACTGCAGACTATAAAGTAAAGAATTATGAACTATGAATTAATTATGATACTATTTCGTGAGGCTACGGGTGCACAACCCCAAACTTACTTGGTAGGAATTGAGTTGATTTACTTTCCTGTTCCCCAAGCAAAGGCAGCTTTGCGCTGAAGCTCCTCAAGGAAGCCCCCTTGTTCACAGTAACTTTTTACGTTACACTTCCTCGTCATATGCATTTCTTGTTCTATCTTTCTCCAGTATAGGGGCAAAAGGAAATCAAAACTTTGAATCTTTGAAGCATTGCAGTAAGATGGGGAAGTGAGAAATTTGTAGGGATTACAGTGATTGGTTGGTGATCTAGTGGTTTAAGACTCTGCCACCAATGGGAGAGGTTGTACGTTCAGGCCCTGCTTGAGGCATCCAGTTTTTCTCTCTCGTATGTGCCTATTGTCTGGGGTTCTCGTGCTTGCTCTTCCTTTGCTTTGGATATTTTCAGACCACAGAACTTAAAAAAAATAAAAAATAAACGCAGTTCTAAATTCCGAAATTTAAAAGCTGAGCTGACCTTTCGCACCACCTGATTGTAATGTGCTGATGTCCTGTTGTGTATGAATGTGTGGTTCATGTGAACGTGCGTGCTGAGTTCAGTTCGCGGTGCTTTGCGCAGAGAAACCGGGTAAAACGCCTTTACAAAACACTTTACCGCTATTACAGGTCGTGGTTTAAAAATCCGCAACTAACCACGCAACGTTTAACGTTGTACCCATAACAACCACACGTGAATTAGTGATGCACATAAAAAGTGCACAGCAGTGTGTTCTGGCTAAAGGATCTACGTCACAATATGACGCGAAAAGCGACTAAAGAATAATTTACCTCACGAAATGACGCGGTTCGGCTTCAAACGGGAATGGGGACGAAGAAGCTTTGCCGGTCGCTTGAGGTGAAATTGTTGATCTTTTGCTGCGTTTTATCCGCGATCGGTCGTGTTTGTGGCAATCGTGAGCCTTGTTCCAGTTCTCTGCTCAGACGGAGGCTTTGGAATGGCCCTGTGGACTTCTCAAATCCTATAGACAAAGCGAAGTAAAGCACCTCAGTCAGAGATGCCGAGTGAAGCATTTTGCATTTCCAGTCTATGTCAGCTTTCAAATCAAAGAAATGCAGGTATTCGTAAGTGGTATAAATAGTTTTACCAATGTGGTGCCCCCAGTGACGTAAAATACTACACAAGCATTTGTTGATTTCGACCGAAAAACTGCTCGTTAAAACACTCAAATTTTAAGTAGAAATCAACAAACTCGTGTGTTGTATTTTCCGTAATCGGGGGCACCTCATTGTGAAAACTTGATTTATAATACGCATGATGATGCTGATGCTGATAATGACTGCGGTACATGCGGTTCCAGAATCCTACGGTAGTTTGTTCGTTGTGGAAAGTAGGAATCGATCCGCTTGCAATGTTTCGAGTGGTACTTTTCGCATGAATATGACACACAATCACTTGTGTAAAGATCAGACATTGTAAGTATAAGAACATGAAAGTCTTTTTCATGTTCTTATACTTACAATAGAATTGAAAGGTGTTATTTTATTAATTGAAAGGTGTTATCTTCTTACCAAAGGCAAACATTCGGGAAAGAGAGCTGACAATTTCGGACTTAAAAGGAGAATTAAAGGAATTATTCAACCCAACTTTTTAATATTTTTTTTTATTTAGACCCACTGGATTTTTTTTAACAGTCATGATAGTTTGATAGTCATAAAGAGTACAGTTGGAGTTATCACGTTTTGAAATTCAAAACACGAGATAAGAATGACTTCCCTTAGCCTCGTGTTTTTTTTTGTTTTTTGTTTTTTTCGTGTGTGTGTGTGTGTGTGTGTGTGTGTGTGTGTGTGTGTGTGTGTGTGTGTATGTGTGTGTGTGTATGTGTGTGTGTGTGTGTGTGTGTGTGTGTGTGTGTGTGTGTGTGTGTGTGTGTGTGTGTGTTTCATCTTCGACCGCGTCTTGCTTGAACTTATTTCTTCATTAAAAAAAATCGTTACAGAATCGCCCCGGAGCTACGGTCTACAGTGTATTGTACAGCTATCCGGCATGGATCAACAGAAGACTGGGACTTCCTGTACGACAAATTTCAGAAAGAGGCTAATGTTAATGAGAAGAACAGACAGATGTACAGACTTGCGTGCAGCAGGGAGCAGTGGATTCTGAGCAGGTTTGTTTGTTTGTTTTGTTAAGTTTGTTGTTTGTAAAGAAAATCGAAGAAAACATTCAGAAAGAACACCGAATGTTTTCTTGTAATGGGCGGCCGTCATATTTTTTGCGTAGTTTGCCGTTTCGGCAACATTTTGTGAGTGTGGTATTCAAAAATAAATAAGCGTACTCACTAAGTCCTCTGCCTCCGCAGCGAATTATCAGCGATAAAGCCCCAGCCGGGATTCAAACTCACGACCCGAGCATTCAAAGTCCAACGCTCTACTTTCCGCTATTCCCGGCTTCCATTTCCAGAGAGAGAGAGAGAGAGAGAGAGAGAGAGAGAGAGAGAGAGAGATGATGATGATGATGATGATGATGAAACTTTATTTATCAGGGGTAAAAGTTTTGACAGAAATTCGCCAGTTTGCAAGCTTGCCTTTGCTAAAGCTACAGAGACCATCTACTGACATAAAAGAAAATTTTAAATCATGACAGAAACTTAAACACTAAACTGCTAGAAACAAGATCATAGAGAAATCATCCATAAACGCATTCACACACGCACTACCTTTGTAAATACAAATCATGTCATGAAAAAGTATACGAGAGACGGCGGGGGAAGAGGGGGGTGGAGGGGGGGGTGAGAAAGACAGATTATCTCCTGTAATCTCTGCCTGTTCTGTTTCAGACTCTTGAACCGGGCCATGTTTTCCGGCGACATCCGATCCCAAGATGCTCTCGGTATCGTACAGTATGTGGCTCAGAACCCAGCTGGTAGGTCCGTTGCCTGGCAGTTCATCCGGGATTCTTGGGACACCATATTTGACAGGTCTGTGGGTTCGTTCTGTCATTTACCCATCACTAAGTCGCTTCTCTGGTCTGTTATGGGCCACTCGCAATTTCTGTACCCCCCACCCAGTGTTCCCTGTGACGTGAAAATACCAGGGTCCTTGGGACATGCACTCTCTCCATATTGTTTTTTAGGGCCCATGGTATTTGGCATGAGACGTCTGAAAGTTAAAAGCATTTGCTATTGTAGGTGTTTACAAGAGTGTTGAAGTAGGAGAGATGTATGTGAATTGTAATGTGTCAACCATCGCGAATTGGCAAGGCGAGGAATAATAATAATAATAATAATAATGTATAGGCGCTTTGCCCAATATCATGAATCGGCTCAAAGCGCCGCGAACTGAACCCAACACGCACGCTCACGTAAATCACACGCATTCTCTCACACACTGGACATAAACACGTCACAATCATCTGGTGCGAAGGGTCATCTCAGCTATTTAAATTTCGGAATTTAGAATTGCATTTATTTTTCAAATTTGGTGGGCTGAACATTTCCAAAGCAGAGGGGGAGGAAGCCAGAGTACCCGGAGAGAACCTTCGGCCCAAATGAACGGTGCCACATATGAGAAGGAAAAATTCTTTGCCGCGGTTGGGGCTCGAACCCCTGACCTCTCGCATTGGTAACAAGTCCCGTAACCACTAGACCGCCGACTACCCGCACGCTAAACTGGCTGCATCAAAAACTTATCGCCGATTATTGTCGGCATTGCAGCCCGAAACGCACTAAACATAAAGACTACTACTACTTCTACTACTACTACTACTAATGATAATGACAGTACTTAGAAACGCGCTACTAGTTCTATCTAGTTCTAAACAGTTCTAAGCGCTTAAAAAAAGAAAAAAAAAAGAAAAGAAAAGTGGATAGGAAGACATATATGTAGGCCTATATATACAAAAATTTACAAAGCCATAAGGTCAGGGCACACACACACACACACACACACACACACACACACACACGATGCAAACCAGACCAGTCAAATGTTGATATGGGCAGAAAACAGGTGGGTTTTGAGGTTTTTCTTGAAAGTTTCAAGGGAGGGTGCTTGGCGGAATGAATGGGGGAGGGGATTCCAGGCTAAAGGACCAGTGTAGGAGAATGCTTTAGTGCTTAATTTACGGTAAACCTTTTTCTCACCACCCTGATTGCAGATACAATGAGGATATTTTCGCGCTCAGCAACCTGTTGGGTTCCCTGGGACGCTTATTCAATAGTCCCATTCAGCTGCAGGAGATGGAGGCCTTTGTGCAGTCGCATCCTGACCTTGGCACGGGTGCACGTGCTTCCCAAGCTGCACTGGAGTCTGTCCGTAGCAACATTCGCTGGATGGACAACAACTATGCCATCGTCCAGCAGTGGCTTGCTACACTTGGCTATTACAAGGCTTGAATTATTTTGGGAGTTGCCTTTAAACTGCTTGACAGATAAGTCTCAGGTCTGAATGAAATATGAGAGGCACAGATTAGTTCTGTTTTTGTTTTGCGTTGCCATGTTTTACACCACCTTGGCTTATAACTCCCAGCCACTTAATAATAATAATAATAATAATAATAATAATAATAATAATGCATCATACTTATGAGGCGCCCGTCTCTGAAGGACAGACTCAGAGCGCACACACCTACACCCCCCCCCCCACACACACACATGAACATGGACAGAGGGTCCCAGTTATCAATGGAAAGCCTGACGGAAGAGGTATGTTTTGAGTTGTGATTTAACCCTTTCGCTGCCAAACACTGTTTTTCGGACACTCACTGATTAATTACACTCCTTCAGATCAGATGTCGTAAAACTGGAAGAGAAACAAAGCCTGCCTCGTAGATTTCGACCTCTCAAACGCCTTGATCAGCTTTGAACAGTTTTGACAAAGGGGCTACAAGTACAAGACATGACATCTGCGACAATGGCAGTGAAAGGGTTAAAGGCTGACAGTGTGGGGCCATCACGGAGGGCAGAAGGCAGCTTAAAGATACCTCTCGCAGGTTGATCAACTCCCACTGTGTCAAAAAAGTGTTTCGCACAGACGCCGCCACTGTTGGACCAGTGGTCTTCCCCAGGGCTATCTTAGAGCTCGGTAAACTTGTAATGTTGCCATCGACCCCATGTGGCTGTACTCGATCTCTACCCGAATTTATCGTAGTATCGACTACAGCAGCGGCCATTAGGATTCGTCTGCTTCACGCTACCGTAATGAGCAAGACAAAGGGGGGCAAGCGCCGTAAGTAAGTCAGACTGACCGCATGGGCTTGGCGCTGACCTGTGACTACACGGGACTGAACCAGAAAGCCATGCCAGCCCGCATCGTGCATGTGTTTACACTACAGTTTTAGGGTAATTAGGTGTTACGTGATACCAATGACCATGTATGCATGGCTCTACACAGTCACTGTAATGCATAGTAGCCGATAGACTTGCATTTTGGCTCATATCTTAGCAACGACGGCCCAGAATGGGTACAGGTGTTGCTCACATGTAAATGAGGCTATATTCTTGTCACCATAATAAGCTTAGGTCGATCTGTGAGCTGAAACAAGCTGCGGTATATATCTTTAACTCTGCCGTGACTGGGGTTGTTGCTATGTGTATACGGCGGATGTAATCCCATGATTCGCCCACATCCAAACACGGGCGCCTGGTAGAGGTGAACAAACTCGACAGTTTGACTTCATCTGACGCAAAATCCCCGATGTGCACGGCAAAACCTACAGCATTATACAGTAAAATACAAAACTGTATATATATATATATCAAAATATGCTTTTTGTGCTTATAGACTTTTCATAAGTGAATAGTTTCAGAGTTGTCTTAAAGCAACAACAACAACACTAAACAAAACAAAACAAAAAACCCAACAGAAAACACACACACACACACACACACACACACACACACACACACACACCACCACCACCAACAACAACAAACAAACCTGCAAACGTACTATGCGATCTGAGATATACTACCAAAACAGCACAGAACCATCTGTGACTTTGCTCTTATCTGTATAACAGTGACTCAGTCAACGTCTATAAACATAATCATTTTGTTTTGCTTTTTGAAAATACCAGCTTTGTGCTTATATTATACCCGATACATGTACATTTTATACTCCTTTACAATATGTCTTTTGTCGGAACCATACCTTTTTGTAGGTGTACACACTGCACATTGTTGAGAACAGTACTGACAAAGGATCGTAGCGATGTACTTTGAATTATACAATTTAATAGTGTTCCCTGTGATTCGAAAATACAAGGGTCCCTGGGACTCTCTCTACATATTTTTGAGTGTCCTTTTGTAAATTTTGAGGGTCCGTGGTCTGTTGGCGTAAAATGTCAGAAAGTTAAAACCATTCATTCTTGTTGTTTACAAAAGTATTCAAGTAGGAAAGATGTATGTGAATTGTCGCGTAACAGCCATAGTGAATGGGAACGGCGAGGAACCCGCACGCTGACCAAATACAGCATTTTGATTGGACAAAAAGTGTCCCACAGTGGCTAAGCCAATCAGATTCTGTCTGTTATGAGAAATGGCTCAGCGGAAATGCGATGCGACAAGTGTCTGCTGCTGATTACAGATTGCTTTTTGTTCATCGAGTTTTATGGGAGAGTTGGTGGAAAAATAGTTTTTGTCACGGCGAGACGGAAGACGTGCGTACCCTTTGACGCGCCGTTCTCAAATTTGTGTGTCAATTTAAAAGTTTCAAATACGCACACCTGTGCGTAATCGGGAACAGCGTGTGTGTGTGTGTGTGTGTGTGTGTGTGTGTGTGTGTGTGTGTGTGTGTGTGTGTGTGTGTGAGAGAGAGAGAGAGAGAGAGGAACTTCCCATGCGAAGGACCCGACCCACAAGCTTTCTTCATTCCCAATGCGCTTCCTCAACAAACATTTTGCATGCTCGAACACATGCACGCACAGTTCGAAAGCACGACATAGAATTTATTTGCCTGAAAAACCTCAAGGCTCCATTAAAAAATAATCATAATATAAAAAAAAAATCCGATCAATATTCCAGGATAAATATTCCTCTCTGGACAATATAAAATAAAACATGAAAATGATGTACATTTCTTTCAAAATCCTTCCAATCACTGAGAGTTCCCAACGTATGTGCTCCTAATTAACCTTCGCCGAAAGTCGTGGGTGTAAACACATCCGTACATTAAACAAGAAAACTTCCACGCTGTACATCGCCATCTTTTAAAAGAAGAAGAAGAACGACGACGACGGTTAACCGGTTACATAGGGTTCAAAATCATTTTCCATCTTCTTGCGGAATTCCACGTTTAGCTAAACATTTTCCTTCCCTTCAAAAAGTGTGTTTCCTCATCTGAAGCACTTAGACTCATGCCAAAATGCACCAAATTACACAGATTTTAGTCTAATTTTTGAAGGAAAAAAAATTCCAGGGGAGCATGTCTCCAAATACCCTTAGATAAATGTGTCTTGCAGACGCGCGCTTGTATCTTTGCCACTTCGTCACTGAACGCAACATACGTTTCCTCCTTGGAATCATGCACCTGAATACAACATTTAAAAAAAAAAAACACATATATCGTGCTTTTCACTTATTTTGCCGGGACTGATCTCATCATCGCAGCAGATGCGCTTTTCAAATTGCGGCGACATTCATTTGGTCACACAGATATCTGTTGATATTTCTGTTCGTTTCTTTTCAGTGCCCCATAGGATTCGAAACTACAAGGGTCCTTGGGACCCTCTCTACATATATTTGAGGGTCCTTTTGTAAATGTTGAGGGTCCTTTTGTAAATTTTGAGGGTCCTTTTGTAAATATTGAGGGTTCATGGTCTTTTGGTATAAAAAGTCTGAAAGTCAAAACCATTTGTTGTTGTGGCATGTTTACAAAAGTATCCAAGTGGGAGAGATGTATGTGAATTGTAGTTTGTCAGCCATAGCGATTTGGCAATGCGAGGAACCCGCACGCTTACCAGGGAGCCGGGGTGGCCGAATGGTAGAGCGTTGGACTCTCAATGCTCGGGTCGTGAGTTGGAATCCCGCCGGCTGGGGCCAAATATTTGTGCTGGCCTTTTTTCTCGTTGCCCCGTCTTTGATATCACCCTTATGTGGTGGAAAAGGACGTTAAACTCCCAAACACCCATCCACCCACCCACCACGCTTACCAAACAGAGCGTTATGATTGGACAAAAAGTGTCCCAGAGTGCTGAAGCCAGTTCGGGAGAGTGCTGGAAAAATACGGCGAGGCGAAAAACGGGCGTCCCCTGTGACGCACTGTTCTTAAATTCGTGCGTCAATTTAGGAGTTTTGTGCGTACAAATACGCACACCTGTGCGTAATCGGGAACACTGCTTCCCCCCCCCCCCCCCCTGTGTATTAGCTTTACAGTTACACTTATTTTTTGCCGGACTCTACCCTCGAAATTCCTTCTTAATAAGTGTGGGTGGTTTTGTACCCACGACGTACGGGGAGGGATATTATCAAATGTTTTCCTTCTTTTATACTATGGGTCGTTCTTTACCCACAATATACGGCGTGCAAAGTTTCCTCCTTAAAAGCATGGGTAGTTTTGTACCCACGATGTATTACACATAGAGGTATTACACAGCGTTCTCGTTGTTTATTTATTTGTTTGTTAAAAAAAAAAAAATCTCGAGTCTGGGGAGCATTTGGCAAATACCCTTATTGACAAAGTTATGATGTTTCGTGGAACTAGCTTGAAATTTGACTGAGCGACGGAAGTTTGAAAGTGTGCGTGCAATTCACGACGTACGACGAATGTTAAATAAAAGCAGAATCAACCTTAGAAAAAAAAAAGAAAAGATATTGCTCAGCGTCACATGCAGAATCCAAAAGTGAACTACTGACTGCAAAGATCATTATTGTTAGAGAATAAAACCTTGCGTATCAAAAGGTGCATATTTTCCATGAACAAAATGAACAGCCCAGGGATGGTCTTTTATGAAGCGCACTGTGCTAGAATAGACACGTACAGATCTCAGCGGGCGGTTTTCCACTTTGATTAATTTTCATTTGTCTTTCTTCCTCTTCTTTTTTCCTTAGGAGCATGTTGCCTTCACTTATATGTCTTAGGGAAAAAAAAATACAGGCGGTTTCTGTCATCCTACCCAAACATCATCAACAACAACAACAACAACGTATCACGGAGTACATTCTCCAAGAGGCAGATAAAAGCAAAAAAAGCCAACAACAACAAACAACAACAGGAATAACAACAAGAACAACAACCTGGGGAGTTAGTGGGGCAGCCATCCACTTCGGCCACATGGAGAAAACAATTAACAACAACGACCCCCCCCCCCCCACCCCACACACACACCCCTAAAAAAAACAAAGAAAAACAAGGAGGAACGGTCCCGTCCTACAAAGTTGTTTCTCCAAACTTCATTTTATTTTGTCTGTTTTGTTGTTATTGTTGCCGGTTCTCCCCTCTCCAAGTTCTACCCTGCCGCGAATTAGTCTTTGTCGCTGACGCGGCGTTAAGCCTTAAAATACTCACTCACTCACTCCAAGTTCTACCAATGACACTAGATCCTCTACGACCTCGACCGATTAGCCACGTGACTGGGGGTGGGGCCGGGTGGGGGAAAAGGGGGGGAGAGAGAGAGAGAGAGAGAGAGAGAGAGAGGCAGAGAGAGAGAGGGTGAGTGGGTGGGTGTGATAAGATGTGTTCACTACGCACACCATATGTGATGGCCTGTGGTACCGGCCGGCCGTATACACATGATAGACACAGGTCAATGTTTTGTCAGATCAAGTGTATTTCGAGCATGTTTCGCATTCATTGCCGGGACTGCTCTCATCAGCGTACCAACCCGTATATATTTGGTAATGGTGTTCATTTCGTCATTATTTAAGTTCGCTTTACAGCTTCTTAATGACGGGTGACGTTCATTTCGTCTTATGGGGGGGGGGGGGGAGGAGAAGCAACGGCTGGCGTAGATGTGCTCAATCTCTCCGCGTTTTGTGTTTACGCGCGCCTGCCGGCATTAGTTGCTCAATGTGTGCGGTTGCGGCTCGCGTACCCCTTCCTTCCACGGGGTACTGCCGACTGGAACTGAGACGGCCTTCACGCTCCCTCTTTCGGGCGCGCGAGCGCCCCATGTCCAGGGCCAATGGGATGGCGTGTGTCTTCTGGCTCTCTGTCCGGTGTGATCTGGTTGGCTGATTTCTCCCCTCGGCGCGCGTCTGTTTCCCTGGTCTCCTCTGAGTGTGGTTTGTGCGTTGAATCCTGCCTGTTCCATGCTCCAGTGTGTGGTACTTGGCGTCCGCCCGTTGATCTCCGTCTCTTGGTCCTTTTTCTTCCCGATTGTCCCTCCTTGAATAAATCGTCTGGTATACCCTAGTGGGTTTCCCCTTGTGCGTTCGTCTGTTTATTTGTTTGTTCGTTTGTTTGGATACAGGAGCGACTTGTGGGTGCGTTCCTGTTTATGTGGTATGTGTGTGCCTATCATCCAATGTTGATAGCCCATCACACTCCTCCGTCTGATAC
This sequence comes from Batillaria attramentaria, assembly GCA_018292915.2. NCBI lineage: Eukaryota > Metazoa > Mollusca > Gastropoda > Batillariidae > Batillaria > Batillaria attramentaria. The sequence continues at coordinate 278,093 of JACVVK020000638.1, forward strand.
AGTCAGACCGTATCATCCCGGCGTTTGTTTGTTTATTTGTTTGTTCGTTTGTTTGGGTGCAGGAGCGACTTGTGGATGCGTCCCTGTTTATGTGGTATGTGTGTGTCTATCATCCAAAGTTGATAGCCCATCACACTCCTCCGTCTGATACAGTCAGACCGTATCATCCCGGCGTTTGTTTATTTGTTTGTTCGTTTGTTTGGGTGCAGGGGCGACTTGTGGATGCGTCCCTGTTTATGTGGTATGTGTGTGTCTATCATCCAAGGTTGATAGCCCATCACACTCCTCCGTCTGATACAGTCAGACCGTATCATCCCGGCGTTTGTTTATTTGTTTGTTCGTTTGTTTGGGTGCAGGAGCGACTTGTGGATGCGTCCCTGTTTATGTGGTATGTGTGTGTCTATCATCCAAAGTTGATAGCCCATCACACTCCTCCGTCTGATACAGTCAGACCGTATCATCCCGGCGTTTGTTTATTTGTTTGTTCGTTTGTTTGGGTGCAGGAGCGACTTGTGGATGCGTCCCTGTTTATGTGGTATGTGTGTGTCTATCATCCAAAGTTGATAGCCCATCACACTCCTCCGTCTGATACAGTCAGACCGTATCATCCCGGCGTTTGTTTATTTGTTTGTTCGTTTGTTTGGGTGCAGGAGCGACTTGTGGATGCGTCCCTGTTATGTGGTATGTGTGTGTCTATCATCCAAAGTTGATAGCCCATCACACTCCTCCGGCACACACACACACGCACGCACACACACACACACACACACACACACACACACACACAACGAAATGAACGGCAACCCCCCACCCCCCACCCCCCGACATCAGACTCGGAGCGAACCGGGCCCAACACTGACGAACGAAAACGTCAAAGCGAACGCGAATACGCGTGAAAGCCCTGACAGAGACGGAAGACACGAAAACGGACCAAGAAAGAAGGTCCAAGAGGACACCAAGGCAGACAAAGCGTCGCCATCCAAAAACAGGGACGTCTAGACACCAACGAATGGTGTAACCGACAATACCGCCCCCCCCCCCCCCCCCCCGCTTCAACCACCGGGAACACGTAACCACACACGTGCACCGACCAGCCCCACCAGCCCCGAGGTCAAAGACCGGGTATTGGAATAACAAACGCCGGGATGATACGGTCTGACTGTATCAGACGGAGGAGTGTGATGGGCTATCAACTTTGGATGATAGACACACACATACCACATAAACAGGGACGCATCCACAAGTCGCTCCTGCACCCAAACAAACGAACAAACAAATAAACAAACGCCGGGATGATACGGTCTGACTGTATCAGACGGAGGAGTGTGATGGGCTATCAACTTTGGATGATAGACACACACATACCACATAAACAGGGACGCATCCACAAGTCGCTCCTGCACCCAAACAAACGAACAAACAAATAAACAAACGCCGGGATGATACGGTCTGACTGTATCAGACGGAGGAGTGTGATGGGCTATCAACTTTGGATGATAGACACACACATACCACATAAACAGGGACGCATCCACAAGTCGCTCCTGCACCCAAACAAACGAACAAACAAATAAACAAACAAACGCCGGGATGATACGGTCTGACTGTATCAGACGGAGGAGTGTGATGGGCTATCAACATTGGATGATAGGCACACACATACCACATAAACAGGAACGCACCCACAAGTCGCTCCTGGATCCAAACAAACGAACAAACAAATAAACAGACAAACGCACAAAGGGGAAACCCACTAGGGTATACCAGACGATTTATTCAAGGAGGAACAATCGGGAAGAAAAAGGACCAAGAGACGGAGATCAACGGGCGGACGCCAAGTACCACACACGGACACACTGGAGCATGGAACAGGCAGGATTCAACGCACAAACCACACTCAGAGGAGACCAGGGAAACAGACGCGCGCCGAGGGGAGAAATCAGCCAACCAGATCACACCGGACAGAGAGCCAGAAGACACACGCCATCCCATTGGCCCTGGACATGGGGCGCTCGCGCGCCCGAAAGAGGGAGCGTGAAGGCCGTCTCAGTTCCAGTCGGCAGTACCCCGTGGAAGGAAGGGGAACGCGAGCCGCAACCGCACACATTGAGCAACTAATGCCGGCAGGCGCGCGTAAACACAAAACGCGGAGAGATTGAGCACATCTACGCCAGCCGGTGCTTCTTCCCCTACCCCCCCCCCCCCCCCCCCCATAAGACGAAATGAACGTCACCCGTCATTAAGAAGCTGTAAAGCGAACTTAAATAATGACGAAATGAACACCATTACCAAATATATACGGGTTGGTACGCTGATGAGAGCAGTCCCGGCAATGAATGCGAAACATGCTCGAAATACACTTGATCTGACAAAACATTGACCTGTGTCTGTCATGTGTATACGGCCGGCCGGCACCACAGGCCATCACATATGGTGTGCGTAGTGAACACATCTTATCACACGTCTGATAGGGGTCTAGCCCCAACCGTGTTCTTCCGCTTTCAGGTCGGACTCTTCTGATCCGCTATCATGCGATGGACTGTGCCTGGCTGGTCAAAACACTAAGACACAGGTCCTCTACCCAAACAAATAAACAAATTTACGCCGGTATGATACGGTCTGACTGTATCAGACGGAGGAGTGTGTAAGCAATCTGTCCACCCTCAAGGACAGACACACACATACCACACAAAAAGGAACGCACCCACAAGTCGATCCTTTACCCAAACAAACAAACGAACGAACGAACAAACAAACGAACGCCGGTATGACACAGTCTGACTGTGTCGGACGGAGGAGTGTGTTACTGACCTATCAACCTACTATGATAGGCACACACATACCACCTAAAAAGGGACGCAGCACAAGTCGTTCCTTTACCCAAACAAACGAACAAACAAATAAATGAACGCCGGGCTGATACGGTCTAACTGTATCAGACGGAGGAGTGTGTCCTTGGCCTATCAATCTTGCATGATAGGTACACACATACCAAATAAACAGGAACGCAGCCACAAAGTCGTGCCTGTACCCAACAAACGAACAAACAAACAAACAAACAAACGAACGCCGGGATGATACGGTTCTGACTGTGTCGAACGGAGGAGTGTGTTCTTGACCTATCAACCTTGCATGATAGGCACACACATACCAAATAAATAGGAACGCAGCCACAAGTCGCTCCTATACCCAAAGCAACCACAACCCGGCACCACCAATACAAGTGAAATACGGGTAAACTCTCAACACACACACACACACACACACACCACACACACACACACACACACACACCACGCACGCACACACACACACACACACACACACACATCACACACACAACGAAATGAACGGCAACCCCCCCACCCCCCACCCCCCGACATCAGACTCGGAGCGAACGGCCCAACACTGACGAACGGAAAACGTCAAAGCGAACGCGAATACGCGTGAAAGCCCTGACAGAGACGGAAGACACGAAAACGGACCAAGAAAGAAGGTCCAAGAGGACACCAAGGCAGACAAAGCGTCGCCATCCAAAAACAGGGACGTCTAGACACCAACGAATGGTGTAACCGACAATACCGCCCCCCCCCCCCCCCCCCCCGCTTCAACTACCGGGAACACGTAAACCACACACGTGCACCGACCAGCCCCACCAGCCCCGAGGTCAAAGACCGGGTATTGGAATAACAAACGCCGGGATGATACGGTCTGACTGTATCAGACGGAGGAGTGTGATGGGCTATCAACTTTGGATGATAGACACACACATACCACATAAACAGGGACGCATCCACAAGTCGCTCCTGCACCCAAACAAACGAACAAACAAATAAACAAACGCCGGGATGATACGGTCTGACTGTATCAGACGGAGGAGTGTGATGGGCTATCAACTTTGGATGATAGACACACACATACCACATAAACAGGGACGCATCCACAAGTCGCTCCTGCACCCAAACAAACGAACAAACAAATAAACAAACGCCGGGATGATACGGTCTGACTGTATCAGACGGAGGAGTGTGATGGGCTATCAACTTTGGATGATAGACACACACATACCACATAAACAGGGACGCATCCACAAGTCGCTCCTGCACCCAAACAAACAAACCAACGAACAAACAACAAACGCCGGGATGACACGGTCTAACTGTGTCAGACGGAGGAGTGTGATGGGCTATCAACATTGGATGATAGGCACACACATACCACATAAACAGGAACGCACCCACAAGTCGCTCCTGGATCCAAACAAACGAACAAACAAATAAACAGACAAACGCACAAGGGGAAACCCACTAGGGTATACCAGACGATTTATTCAAGGAGGAACAATCGGGAAGAAAAAGGACCAAGAGACGGAGATCAACGGGCGGACGCCAAGTACCACACACGGACACACTGGAGCATGGAACAGGCAGGAATCAACATACGAACCACAATCAGAGGAGACCAGGGAAACAGACGCGCGCCGAGGGGAGAAATCAGCCAACCAGATCACACCGGACAGAGAGCCAGAAGACACACGGCCATCCCATTGGCCCTGGACATGGGGCGCTCGCGCGCCCGAAAGAGGGAGCGTGAAGGCCGTCTCAGTTCCAGTCGGCAGTACCCCGTGGAAGGAAGGGGACGCGAGCCGCAACCGCACACATTGAGCAACTAATGCCGGCAGGCGCGCGTAAACACAAAACGCGGAGAGATTGAAGCACATCTACGCCAGCCGGTGCTTCTTCCCCTACCCCCCCCCCCCCCCCCATAAGACGAAATGAACGTCACCCGTCATTAAGAAGCTGTAAAGCGAACTTAAATAATGACGAAATGAACACCATTACCAAATAATATACGGGTTGGTACGCTGATGAGAGCAGTCCCGGCAATGAATGCGAAACATGCTCGAAATACACTTGATCTGACAAAACATTGACCTGTGTCTATCATGTGTATACGGCCGGCCGGTCACCACAGGCCATCACATATGGTGTGCGTAGTGAACACATCTTATGACACGTTTTAATAGTTGTTGAGGTTGATGATGTAATAGTAGTTGTTGCTGGTTGTGATGGTGGTGGCGATGGTGGTTTTGGTGTGTGTGTGTGTGGTGTGTGTGTGTGAGAGAGAGAGAGAGAGAGGAACTTCCCATGCGACGGACCCGACCCACAAGCTTTCTTCATTCCCTATGCGCTTCCTCAACAAACATTTTGCATGCTCGAACACACGCACGCACAGTTCGAAAGCACGACATAGAATTTATTTGCCTGAAAAACCTCAAGGCTCCATTAAAAAATAATCACAATATTAAAAAAATCCGATCAATATTCCAGGATAAATATTCCTCTCTGGACAATAAAAATAAACATGAAAATGATGTACATTTCTTTCAAAATCCTTCCAAACACTGAGAGTTCCCAACGTATGTGCTCCTAATTAACCTTCGCCGAAAGTCGTGGGTGTAAACACATCCGTACTTTAAACAAGAAAACTTCCACGCTGTACATCGCCATGTTTTAAAAGAAGAAGAAGAACGACGACGACGGTTAACCGGTTACATAGGGTTCAAAATCATTTTCCATCTTCTTGCGGAATTCCACGTTTAGCTAAACATTTTCCTTCCCTTCAAAAAGTGTGTTTCCTCATCTGAAGCACTTAGACTCATGCCAAAATGCACCAAATTACACAGATTTTAGTCTAATTTTTGAAGGAAAAAAAATTCCAGGGGAGCATGTCTCCAAATACCCTTAGAAAAATGTGTCTTGCAGACGCGCGCTTGTATCTTTGCCACTTCGTCACTGAACGCAACATACGTTTCCTCCTTGGAATCATGCACCTGAATACAACATTTAAAAAAAACAAACACATATATCGTGCTTTTCACTTATTTTGCCGGGACTGATCTCATCATCGCAGCAGATGCGCTTTTCAAATTGCGGCGACATTCATTTGGTCACACAGATATCTGTTGATATTTCTGTTCGTTTCTTTTCAGTGCCCCATAGGATTCGAAACTACAAGGGTCCTTGGGACCCTCTCTACATATATTTGAGGGTCCTTTTGTAAATGTTGAGGGTCCTTTTGTAAATATTGAGGGTCCTTTTGTAAATATTGAGGGTCCTTTTGTAAATATTGAGGGTCCATGGTCTTTTGGTATAAAAAGTCTGAAAGTCAAAACCATTTGTTGTTGTGGCATGTTTACAAAAGTATCCAAGTGGGAGAGATGTATGTGAATTGTAGTTTGTCAGCCATAGC
>JACVVK020000639.1:0-30000 GCA_018292915.2 Batillaria attramentaria
GCTCTCGTGAATCACGCGCACTCTCTCACCCACTGGACATGAATACATTACAATCACGTGGTGCGAAGGGTCAGCTCAGCAGTTTAGGAATTCAGAACTACATTTATTTTCAATTTTTTAATGACTGAACATTTCCAATGCGGGCTGGGGTGGGGGTGGGGTGGGGGGGCGGGAGGAACCCGGAGTGCCCGGAAGGAACCCCTGACAATCGGCCAGTATGTACGCGGTGCCGCGTCCCAGAATTCAAAATTCTTTGCCCCCAAGCGGGCCACAAACCTGACCTTGCGCCGGCATTGGTAACGAAGTCTTAACCGCCAGACTACCGACCGCCCCTAGCTACGTCTCAGACTAGTATAGTTTCTTATCCTGCATCAAACCCCAGGTATACTGCTACACTGAGACCTCACTAATGGCTTGAGAAGAAAAGACATCAGCACAAATTGCCACAACAGTTCATGTGAAATAAAATAAAAATAAAATAAAAAAACAACACCCCCCCCCAAAAAAAAAAAACAAAAAAAAAACAAGGAGGAACGGCCCCGTCCTACAAAGTTGTTTCTCCAAACTTCATTTTATTTTGTCTTTGTTGTTATTGTTGCCGGTTCTCCCCTCTCCAAGTTCTACCAATGACACTAGATCCTCTACGACCTCGACCGATTAGCCACGTGACTGGGGGTGGGGCCGGGTGGGGGAAGAAGGGAGGGAGAGAGAGAGAGGCAGAGAGAGAGGGTGGGTGGGTGGGTGAGTGGGTGGGTGTTTATGAGTTTAACGTCCTTTTCCCCCACATAAGGGTGACATCAAAGACGGGGCAACGAGAAAAAGGCCAGCACAAATATTTGGCCCCAGCGGCCAGGATTCGAACTCTCGGCCCAAGCATTGAAAGTCCAACGCTCTACCATTCGGCCACCCTGGCTCCCCAGAGAGAGAGAGAGAGAGAGAGAGAGAGAGAGAGAGAGAGAGAGAGTGAGAGAGAGAGAGAGAGACGTCAGTTCCGTGATCCAAACATTTGACGTCAGCCTCAGGCAGGTCGTCATACAGAGAGAGAGAGAGATGACGTCAATTCCGTGAAATAAACTTTCGACGTCAGCCTCTAGCACTGAGATGGTCTGAGGATGCTTGTTCATGTCTTGTGATTTCCCTGTTGGCTTTGTGACTTCTCCGACTGAATTATTTTTCACATGAAATCTGGAATATCTAGAGGGCTGATGAAATGTCGGAAGCAGTGGCGATACTTGCAGATTTTGTCTGTGAACCAAACATTTGACGTCAGCCTCACGCTGCTCGTCTGACAGATGATACTTCTACATATCTTGTGATTTCCTTGTTGCTTTTGTGACTTCCGTGACTGAATTAATTTTGACATAAAATCTGGAAGATCTAGAGAGCTGATGAAACGTGGACTTAAGTGCCTTGGTTTGTACTTACGAAATTGCAAAATTGGAACTTTTTTGACCGGCGCTTCTCGCAGAAACGTGAAAAATGTGTTTATCTAAAAGCTCTGCTATTCTTAATACTAAAGCTATAATAATGCAGTAGTTCATGTCATATGTGCAGTTGGCACAAGTGACAACAATACCGGAATGATGAGTAATTTGAAGGAGTCTTTTCATAGATATTTGGCCTTATATGCAAACCACCCCTACCTCGGAAATATTTTTCTTACACAAAACCTGTCAGAGCTACATAGCTGTGCTACGAAAACATGCAGTATAATTGGACGATCTTCCCAATTTCAGAAAATGAAGCCATTTGAACATTTTTTTCGAAAAAATTCGTAACATGACCGATTTTTAAAAATCGGCGATAACTCTTTTGAAAATGCAGTAGGCTAAAAATCGTGAAAAATAGGTCTGGAGAAGGTGAATTCCCATTTTTATCTCAAAGTAAAAAAGGCCTCCAACGAGGTGGTTTAGGAGATAGCCATCATTACATCCGTCCACACACACACACACACACACACACGTCATTCCCGCCAAAAAGAACGCAGCAGCAAAGTGTGCACGTAAGGTGTCTATGACGCAGATTTCGTTACGTCACTGTGTGCGTGAAAGTAAGTATTGTGTGGAGAAACGTCACAGTCTTGTTTCGTATCACTGAAACTTGCTGCTGCGCGTAGCAAAATCTGCCCCGTCTCATAAAGTTGTTTCTCTATAGAGAAACAACTTAAAAAAGAAGAAGAAAAAGTGTACATCTCTTCCTCTCGGGCAACGTTCGCGAGGAGAGCCAAGATTCATCGACGCAGAAAATAATTCTGACAACTGTGGAATGGAGAAAAAAAATACAAAACGACTTTCGGAGATCAAGTATCACAGGACTGCGGAAAAAAGCGCGTTACAAGAAATGAAGGCAAAATAACAAGAGCGAGAGAAAAACAATCCAACAGTGTGCGAGATTTGAGACAAAGCAACAGTTAACATAGCGATGGGACTTACGCCTGTTTTCAATATATAGATATTCAAGCAAACTTACTTTGTTAAACCAAAGTGAAATACATTTCATAGGGAAACAGAAATATTGCCGGCGTATTTGCAACTTGGCGCGGATGAAAGAACGAATTTTTTTCCAATTTATCAACAAAATAAACATTTTGTTTTCAAAGAAAACAAACTATGAAAATTACGTTAGTGGGGAAAAAATATCAATCACAGTTTTCCTTACAAGAAAATATTTCGTTCTCTTCTCGTTGTGAACAAAATAGGTAAGGGGGTGGGTGGGGGTGTGATGGGGGGGGGATGGGGGGGGGGGGGGTTGGGCTGTTCGCGGTTTGGAACCGTCAAAACAAAATAGAGTCAGTACAGCAGATATAAAAAGGTCTGGATTAGACTAGACATACATGAATGCCACTGCAGATGTTTTCTAGCACATTCTAAACTTAATGAGGAAACCGCACTTGATACACTGTCAACAAGGTACAAAACAATCAAGTTGAAGTCATGAAGCGTGTTTTGAGAGATTTCACACAAATTAATGCCGTGTAATAGTATATTAAGCTGATCGTGGTTAAGATCTCGTCGCCAAAATGTTAGTTTTAACTTGAACCACACGGCATTTGTGTGTTCGTGAGTGCTCGCGTGCTTGTGTGTGTGTGTGTGTGTGTGTGTGTGTGTGTGTGTGTGTGTGTGTGTGTGCGCGCGTGCGTGCGTGCGTGCGTGTGGGTGGGTGGGTGTTCACGCCTTTGCCAGCGTGATGGTATACTTTAAATAAATCGTGACTTCCGAAACAAACATCGAAACATAAGCATATTAGCACTCTGTAAACCGATCAAGATTTGATTTGATTTTTAACCGTGAAAACAAACATAATACCTACATTTAATGACTCGATCCTCATAAACGGAAACACCACAGTCACACAGCCTACAGCTAACGCTCTCTCGCACGATCAAGTTACACCAATCGCCAGACTGAGTTCTCAAATCCGGGTGGAAATTCAAAACTTATTTCAGGTGGGCAAACCGCTTACAGATGAAGATACATCTATTTTCAAACAATGTTCGGCGAGTGATCTGATGACATATATCGGCGTGACCCTGATAGTCCCGCTTAAACGCTAATCCGAGTTCTCACGAATACGATAAATTGCTGAGAGTGCGAGAGAGAGAGAGAGAGAAAAAAAGAAGAAGTAATTACCAAATTGACGTCACTGCAGTCAAAGTTGTTTGAAGGGAAACGGGTGTGCGTGCGAAAACGGATTACTACACCGACAAACTAAAACTAATAGGTGTGTATACACTTACGCAGATCCACAGTCGCATTTAAACGCAAAGGGGCTAATGAGGAATAAGCAGATCAGCAGTGTCACTTATGCCGTCAGTCAGCCTCTAAATCGCATTAGCAAACTAATTACTCTCCATTATTGTGTTGAAGAGCTACAAATGCCGCGAGGGAAAACCAGCGTGAGGTGAGGCGGCTGAAACGACCACGCTCTCAACTGGAGTGCATGAACACTCTGGCAGAGAACAGGTATGATACTGAAAAAAAAAAAAAAAACCCAAACAAAACAAAAAACCACCAACAAAAAACAGAAAACGTGCGCCATTAACTGCATTGTTTCGCAGTGCATTCTTACAAAACTGAATGTTTTACTTGCACACTAGAGGTCACATGCATGGTTCTGTTTGTCAAGCGACTGGACTGAAAAACAAACGAACAGGCAAATACAAGCACACAAGTAGGAAAGTCAGACAGTTCCTACCTAGGTCGGCTCCTACCCAGAGCGCGTGTGCTATGGGCCAAATGGGGGAGGCTGTTGCCACACAGCCGAGATTCACACACTTCACGGGTGCGACTTTGGGGGCGCTTCCCTTGGTTATGATACGTCTTATGATGTGGATGATTACACGGCCGGCACCGCAGGTGACGTTGTTCCCGGGCCTGGTTAGTTATGATAGGAAGCGTGATATTTATGACAGGAAGCGTGGGATGCGGCCCTGTCCCGCAGTCCCAAAACACACGGACCTCCATAGCATCATCTTACCATCATCCTCATCTTCAGCATCATGCATAACAAAAAATGCCCCAGCTTTCACAGAACCTAACAATAACTGTGAAAGAACTGTGGAGACAGTACACGAGTAACAATTACGCCTGTATAAAGCCCACAACCTCAGTTTCAACGAATATATAAACATATCCAAAAACACAAGTATTCGAGTATTGAGACAATAACATTCTCTAAAAAGTAGAACACACAAACAATAGTTTTGGTTTTACCAGCACTGTGTGCCTGTGAATGAAAGAAAGACAACTGAAAAGTAAACATTTGCCAAAGCAAAAACGCAGGAGTGTGTTTGAGTATCTTTAAAAAAAAAATGCTAATATACATATATATATTTAGCACCATTCCTATATCTGAAAGCTTTCGGATTGAAGAAACAAACCAGGTGTCCGGCCGATGCAGACACTACTCTTCTGCCCCGACAACTTAAAAAAAAAGTCGAGTGCCTGTGAGAAAAATCCATACAAATCGCGGATCCAGTGTTCGGCGATGGGATAGCAGAGTGAGGAGAGGGGATGAGAAAATCGGGGGGGGGGGGGGGGGGGGGGGGGGGGGGGGGGGGGGGGGGGGGGGGGGGGGGGAGACAAAACGTAAATTAGATAAATGCCACATGGATACCTAACAGGCGTTGTACAAGCACTCACAATGCGCTTTGGTATCAAAATCACCACCCTTTGAAAACATACACAGCTTACCAAGGAGCGGTACATGGGTTCAGAAGCTGACAAAAGAAGAACATAATTAGCTCTTATCGTAGTCTTGGAACGCAGAAGAAGTCGCGTCAAAGCGCTTGACTCAAAGACGGTGCTTTTTCGTACAGGGAACAAATCAAAACAAAGCACACTCTCTGGCATGCACAAAAGTGTTTAGAGCAGAGTGCAAATGTACCGAGTTTGAAATTTATCAGCGCAGACTTAACCAGTCACGTGACTGCGTTTACGCCACCTGCAGGCAAGCAGAGTATCATACGAGTTTTACATATACATACATACAGCGTACAAAGCACGTGCTATTGGTAATATCCACCGAGTTACACTTCCATAGACTAAAACAAGGAACAGATCTGGAGTTTTTTTCACAAGAAGCTGACAAGGGGTCAGTTTGGATTAACTCTGTTTTAGAGTAGGCGTGCCTGTGACTATGAGTAATACATGTGATCAGAGTAAAACACCGGCTGTGCTCTTAGTTTAGATCCCCATCACCACAACCGCCAAGTCCACTTGCCACGGGGCACCAAACTCCGCCACAGTGTGGGATGCCGGTGCCTCCTGGAGAAAATGAGGTGATGGACATGGGCGCGGTGGAGACTGATTGTCCCTCCTCCTCCTCTTGCAGCGCTGGACGTTGTGTGGCAGATGCAGAGGTGCACAACAGTGCAACTTTCGTCATAAGGTTTGTTCGAAGTCGCTTCCTGAACGCAGACGGTTTACTTCCGGTCATGTGACAGATGAGGCGGCGACGAGCCTGTGGTAGAGGCCGGGGTTGAACTCGAGTAAGTAGAGGCTCATCTTCCCCAGCTGTCTGTGCCCGTCTTTCACACCTGGTCAGAGAAGCGAAAGAGGGGGACAAGTCAGTGCCGATGAACACACGCAATGAAGAATGGTTTCAAAACAGGTCTCAACGTTAGCTTCAGTCAAAATTATGGCACGTAACGATCGCATGCACATTTTGAAAAATAAAACTCAAGATAAGTCAGTAGCATACACATGGAAGAATAAGCCCATTGAGAATTCAACTTACTTAACAGAAAAAAACAATACATATCGCATATCACGCTACAGACTGCTGAAGAATTATGAATATACCCTCATGAATTATGAATATAACACTGTGTCAAAACGTAATTCAAATACCATCATTTGTCAGGTTTTTCTTTTTGGTTTGTACGGGGGAGCAGACGCTCTCATTCTCTTGTCGCTCAATTTATTAAATAAGATGCAAACCAATGTGCAGGCATTTCTATTTCTTTTGGGATGGGACAAACCTACCACGAATGCACAGTATTCACTTGCAAAAAAAATCTTAATCCAGTGAAGAGAAGTTTTAAGGAGAGTTTTCTTTTTGAACAGACAGCAACAGGCAAATCAAGTGGCAGAATTATGTGCAAAAGCAGCAAAGCGAACTGAAAACTGTTTCAAAGTTAAGCGCTAGGCACATCACGAAAAGAAATATAAAGCGTATAAGGCACTACAAGGAGTCCTACACAGGCACACAGTTAGCTGGAGTTAAAAAGAAAAAAGAAAAAGAAAAAAAGGTGTTAGTGTACAACATTTAGTTAGCTCCAAGAAATTACTGGTGTACAAGCACACTGCTACGATGTGTCTCCGGTTCATAACTACTATAGAACCGGTGGCTGGCGTGGAATAAATAAATAAATATTAACACATATGCTCGTGCAACAGTTAGAACTGAAACTAAAACGTCAACCAGATTTTGAACTCTTTGGCTCCCATCTAGTACAGAGAGATGATGATGGTGATGATGAAAAGTTTCTTTTAATTCAGGATAGAGCATTTCGGCATTGCTGCCTGTCTTACAAGCTGTCCTGCAGAGAGAGAGAGAGAGAGAGAGAGTTTCACAAAACTGCTAGTCTGGAAACAAGGCGTTGGACGTAGGAGTGGGGGTAGGGAAGAGAAGGGGATGGAGGGGAAAAGAGGAGAGTAGGAGAAGGGGGGGGGGGGGGGGGGGGGACTGGGAGGTAAGGAGCTGGTATATCGAAGAAGATGAAAAATAGAATGAGAAGAATAGAAAATTACTTGGCCTGTAAGATGGATATTCGAGGTTCACCGGGGTCTAGGAATCGTTTTTGCGGGCTGACATTTTTCCAATTTCAATTTTCAGCTAATTAACCCAGGCGAGGCGCTAAGTACGCCTCTGTCGGCCTTCCTGGTAATTACGTCGGCCGGCCCGCGCTCTCGCAAGTAATAAGCTGTCACCAGCCCGAATCTCGCCACATTGATTTCCCGACAGCAGACTGAAAGTTTTCCAGCAATTAGCCGCAATTTAATTGTCTCTGCAATACCTCCCGTAATTTTTCCTAAGTGGAAGAAACTCGCCAAGAGCGCGCGGCTTCAGAAGGACGGTGATTGCTCGGCGGCCGCTTGATGGACAGGCCGCTGAATTACTAACTGCGCCATTTTTCTCTGATCTACTCGACTTGAAAGATTCTCTGATGGGGGGAGGACCTCTGGCCCTAAGGGAGGGTACAGAAGCTGGGCTAGGCTGGGCTGGGCAGAGCTCCGGGACAAGTGGATGGCCCAACAGCACTACTGGGCGAGCACGGGCAACAGGCTTTCGTGGCGGAGATGTCGGACAACCTGTTACACAGCGCGCTTAGCTGCAGGACACTCGGGGGGGGGGGGGGGGGGGGGGTTATTGGGCTGAGACGAGAACCAATTCGTTCTTGGCTTGTGCTTGAGATTAGCGTGGTACATCGCCAGGCTTCTAATTACTGTCCCTTCCAGCACAAGTTCCGATGCTCAGCGTTCGATTTTTCTGTTGTTGTTGTTGTTGCTATTTTTTCCTTTTTATCTTTTCCTCTGCTTTTCGTCTCCCCCCCCCCCCCCCCCCCCCCCAGGGAGCTGGGGTGGGTGAATGGTAGAGCGTTGGACTTCTGAAGCTCGGGTCCAGAGTTCGTATCACGGCTGGGGCCAAATATTTGTGCTGGCATTTTCATCGTTGCCCCGTCTTTGATATCACCCGTATGTGGTGGAAAAGGACGTAAAACCCTCAAATACCCCCCCTCCCCCCCCCCCCCCCCACGATCTCTCTCTCTTGTTTTTGTTCTTTTCGTGACGCATGCAAGTCTCATCCAAGCCGTCTCGTGATTATCCCCGCGAGAGTTACGCGTGTAATTTTCATGTCTGAACTAAACTCTGACATACACTCACCCGCTGGTAATAAAGTACAGAAGACATACAGTTTCCATAGTAACCAATTAGGACTAAATTAGCGGGCTTTCTGGAGCCTACAGTGGACGACATCTTATGGCATTATCTTTCAGGATCAGACTCTGTCTGGATGTCACTCACCCACTCGGCTGCTCCCTTGTTCCTTCAATAAGATGAATCATTCCAACAAACAAACTTACATTGTATAATCTAAGTAAAATTGATTTTCCTGCACGCATCTTGGGTGATTTCGAGTTTGATGAAAGAAATGGAGACACAGGCTCGTATTGTTCTAGAAGTCGGGAAGTCCGTCTGTAATGCTGATTATTATTAATAATAACGACAACAATAACAATACTACTACTACTACTAATTATTATTATTATTTTAAGCGCGTGGAGACAGGGAGGGGGAGTGGATGGAGGGAGTCGTCCTCTGCTGCTTTCCACAGCCTTAAACAACTTAGGTGAAAATCCACTCCTGTAACTCTGGGAAAAAAAAGCACAAAAAAAAATAAAATAAATAAAAAGCAAGCAGGTTGGAAAAAGGGGGAAGAAACGGAACAATATTTTTCTGTCTGACCTCGCGTAAAATAATTCCCAACCGCATCCCCTTTTTAGCCGAAATTAACGGATGCTGCCGGCCACAAAAAATCAATAGTCCCGAAGACCTGGTGTGTTTGTGGGTCAAAAACTGTTGTATGCCTTGACGAGTACGCCGCCTAGGCGGAGAACATTGGGGGCAGGGGTGGTGGATGGGGGGGGGGGGGGGGGGCGCATGCGCTTTACTCAAATCTGGACAGAGAGAGAGAGAGGCGCAGATTTTGTGAGATCAAAACCTTCACAGCATGGTAAACTTTCTGCCGAACTGAACATGAGGTCGATGTTTGTTTAGCAAAGACAATGAGCCCCCCCCCCCCCCGCCCCCCAACACACACACACACACACACACACACACACACACACACACACACACACACACACACAATGCTCACACACACACACACACACACACACACACACACACACACACACACACACACACACACACACACACACACACACAGAGTCCCTATGTGGCACTTCTGCGAGACTG
The DNA here is from genome assembly GCA_018292915.2 of Batillaria attramentaria. NCBI lineage: Eukaryota > Metazoa > Mollusca > Gastropoda > Batillariidae > Batillaria > Batillaria attramentaria. The sequence continues at coordinate 9,483 of JACVVK020000639.1, forward strand.
CTTTGCCTGCACCGGTGAATGCATTATCTGTTTCAGAATATTATTAGGGACAACGAGAGGGACCCCTCCAAAACAACAACAACAAAACACAAACCAAACCAAACCAAACCAAACCAAAACAACAACAATCAGGGACAAGCAAAAGAAAACACGCGAGTCAAACGTATGAAGACGCTAAAGTGATAAAAAGTAGCTATGTTGCCGTGGTCAAGCCTAATTTACATCGCACAAAGCAAACACATTATGTGAACACGGTAACTCGTGCTATCAGCGTTCTGATTCCACCCAGAGAAGCAACTCAAGAAGTGCAAGCTTTCAAAGTCAGACCTACACTAACTAGCAAAAAATAACTGGAATACTACTACTACTACTACTACTACTACTACTACTACTACTACTACTACTAACAATGGCTGAGTCTTTACCCAAACACTGTATGTGCAATATATGATAATCACACTGACACACAGCGCATGCAAAAACTGGCAAAGATGTCGACTGTGTCCAGGGTCATTTCATTAATGTCACGCCAAAGTGAAAGTGAACCGAAACAAGCAAAGCTGTTAGTCAACAACACAAGAGCTACTGAGAACCTCTGACTGCCCTAACCCATGCCCAGTATTTGTTGAAGACAGGTTTGAAGAGCTTTGTCTAGGACAGACAAACCTTACGATGACTGCCATGCCAGTGTGAAAGTTAAGCACAGAAGGATCCGGCTATGCAATAGCAGTTTGTAGATTAGTAAGCGGAAGCAAGCAAACATGTTAGGCAACAGCACCAGAGACGCTGAGAACCTCTGACTGCACCAGCCCATGCCGGGTATTTTGTTCAAGTAAAGAACTTCGGCTGAAGACAGTTTTGAACGAACTGTGTGCAGGATGAGCAACCTTACAGTTATTGCAGTTACAAATCGGTGACAGCATCATGCAATACGACAGAGAGAAAGATTTAGTGTACATGATTTCATGCATTTCAGGGCGTTTTTTTTTTTTTTTTTTACCTGTCAATTTACAAAAGCCTCAACGGACACAGCCCTGAAACAAGAAGTGCACTGAATCAGCAAAGGGACCAGAAAATCAACGAGGTTAGTGTACATGGACAATTGCTACGACCAAGCACTGCAGCACTCAAGTTATTAATTAGTTCATCAAGGCAACACATCTGAAGCAATTTCAAACGAAACAGTGCAAGTTTCTGTTTGATGTGGTTAAGTATGTGCACAGATTGCGGGCTCTCTCGGTGTCACATGTCAACAACTTTCACGAGAAAGTGCAATGCAACAAACTTGAAAGCTCTGCTGGTTTTGCAGTTTGAGAACGTGGGTGTCCAACAAGTCTAGAGTTCAGCCCGAAGAATCACGCGCTATCTGGTGCATAGCGCGGGTTTAGGGACAACACGCAATCTCCTCACGTATGAGGGAACTGTTCGGGGTGAAGCACGAGCTGAGAACATGTTTGAGGACAGTCTGGGCGGATTGCTAATCACGTGCGATCGGTGAGCTAATGGATGAGGCTGAAGCGGTTTTGGCTTGACCAGCTACAGGAAAGAAGTATACGCACTTATTACATTGTCACACTTTACAGAATTAGACATACATGTGTGTCTAGCGGGGAATGGAAGAGCGGGGGGTTTGGGTGATGGGGTAAGGTGGCCGATGGCATCTGATGGGGTTTGGGTGGTGGAGTAGGTGGGCAGTGACATCTGATCAGTGAGGGATGGGCGTTGTGTGTCGTGTTCGAATGGGAAAGAAACGTATGCACAGTACAATGCAAAGGACTTGTGTTTACATGCGACTCTGGCTACGGACCTTTAAACACAGCGTGCGCGCGTGCGTGTGCGTAGGTGTGTGTGTGTGTGTGAACCGAAGAATTCCGCCGAGCACTATAGGCCTCATCAACAGAAATCCGCGTCTATCCGGTAACCAGGACGACTAGACTGTGGCCAGATTGCGTCTACCCGCGCAAGCAATGCGCTAATGAACACAGCCGTGTGACGCCATCAAAAAAACATACCATCTTTCTGTCGGACTCCGGTTCAATCCGAGAACATTTTCCGCATGTGCGGTTCCTGATGCGCGGTTTAGCATCCTACCCAGTTCACGGGGCTTGTTATTTCCCCGTCTTGGACAGGCCCTGCACTTTGCCTTTCACACCGCGCTGACCCGGCCACATTATCCCGCAATCAGGCCCCGGCCAAATATTAGATGCATACTGATGGGCAAAATTAAGCATTGCCCGGGAAAATTGCAAGAGTTCCATCTGCTATCAATCACGGCGCATCTTGTCAGCCTGCCCGCCCAGCCATGATAGTGGATGATAAATACCTCGTTCGGGGGCCCATTCCACCCGGGACCCGCGGACCCTGCCCCCCTGCACTCATTAAGCAAAACAAGGCAACAGCTATCAGCAAAACGCAAGTGCCGGCTTTACAATGGCACGGCTGTCTGCACAGCGCAGATCTATAGGTCTGGGGGCTGATCTTTGATATGCCAGCACTCCTGGGGCATTTTGTCCGATTTTTTAAACGAGGAGGGGTGACGGAGAGACGGGGGAGCGGTAGGTGGGGGGTTGAGGTGACTCCTACAGGGAGAGCGGGAAGGGGGGGGGGGGAAGGAGGGGGAGGGAGGGGGTGCCGGAGGTAATGGAGGACAAAACATTTCTTTATCATCAGGCTGGTTCCTAACTTGTGCTGACGTTTGCAGCATACGCTTTATCTGAGCACGCAGCGAACCATCTGTACAACAGCACCCCTCGACATCTCACGATTTCAAGTCGACGCCGAGACAGGATCGGTGACGTTGAGATAACCTATATGACGTCACTCTGGGCGACAAATGACACGCATGGTTGAACTGACGCCCACTGAAGTTGATTATTTTATACTACGGAAGCGCTTCCGTAATTTCAAGTCTTCACCCTAAGTTACTCCTTCCTCGGGTTAAGTCTGTTTATTGTCCAACAAATTCAGTCGACCAGAATGCAACCATTACAATATTAAAAAAAGCATTTCCATGTGAAAAAAATGTTCATATCTGAAACCTACACATTTCCCCTTCTTTTAGTTACCGCTTTTGTTTGTCGCGTTATTTGAAATCGTTCAGTCGCTCATTCTTCGTGCGCAAAACTATTTATTTTTATAATATTCATCTTCAAACTCTAGCTGCCCGCATTACTGAAGAAAAAAAATGACATCTGCAAAAAGTTTCTGTGCGGAAATGTCGAATGTATAGGTCATATGTTGAGCCGGGATAGTTGAGCAGTAGAGCGTTGGACTTTCAATGCTCGGGTCGTGAGTTCGATTGCCAACTGGGGCCAAATATTTGTGCTGACCTTTTTCTCACTGCCCCGTCGTTGGTATCACCCGTATGAGGTGGAAAATGACGTTAAATCCTCAAACACCCACCCCACGCACCCTATGTATCACATTTGTGGAATGTTCGTACATGTACTAACAAGGCATTCGTCAACTCTGCAAATGCCACTACGCATTACTACCAGGAAGAAACCTTTGACCATCCCTACTTCCAATGACAGATTCCCTCTTGTCAGTCCTGCAGTCCTACACTACGACGGCATCCAGTTTCAACAGGTTTCTACATCAAGCACGAGGTGGTGTGACGTGCCAGGTCCGTGACTACCGCCGGAGTGTGTGAAAAGAGAGAGAGAGAGAGAGAGAGAGAGAGAGAGAGATGTCCTCAAAAGTCATCTTTTCATATTTCTTTTATGCCAATACACGCTCTCCTCACTCCCCCCCCCCCCCGCCCCCTACATATTGCCCCACCCCAAAGAACTCCTCCCCCCCCCCCCCTTTCGTTCATCCCAGCAAACAGAGAAACGGAGGCTTGCAATCTAAACGTTGACCTGCGCGCCCTCTCCCCACTCTATCCCCCGAGTAGCGTCACGCAAGCAGGGCCAGTGTCCCGGCTTTCTAATTACCGCTTGCCCGCCTCCCATTATGGGAACTGTCAAAATATGCTGCCATCAATATGGCCCATGCGCGATGCAATCTCTCCCGTGCCCCTAATATTGGGGCCACGGGCCTGTGCAGGGCTAGGATTTTCAATTCCTTCGTCAACTCGCCCCGGCTCTGCCGGCCTTCAAGACTAATTGTTGCACAAGTTCCACAGAGCAGTTCGGGTTTTTTTTTTCTTCCCTTTTATTCCCTTCTCTCTCTCTCTCTCTCTCCCCCCCCCCCCCTCTCTCTCTCTCTTTCTCCCTTCCTGCCATTATTTTATATCTCCGTGCCGCCTAATGCTTGGATGAACTTATATCCTGGCCAGGCGTTCCGACGTGCATTTGCATAATCAAATCAGTTCCAATAAAACGCCGGCTGTAATACACATTTTGCTCAAAATCTTGTTTGAATTGCCCGAGTAATTATGATTGATTGTGGTATTTTCTCATTGCTCTGTCTTGGAGCGGCGCGGTGATGTTTCATTTGTATGCACCCCGCAAATAGCCCCCGCATCAAACAACTGCTTAATTTTGCGCACCATTTCCATATCGGTGGCCGTACGGCGGAATTAAACCCTATTCACCATCTCGCCGGCACTCGTGTAATCTTCATCAATCGTATTACGTCTATCCATTATACGGGCCTGATGAAATTTGCATACAGATGCCCGCCGGGCATTTTTTGCCATCCACTTGTTGCATAAAACACAAAGTGATGCTACTACCACCCAACAGCACCCCACCCCTCCGTTCTCCGCCCGAAGACTGCGGACCGCGACACATAAACGACCCCTCCCCCCAAGCTTGACGTCAGATCCCGGCACAAATAGCCGTTCAAAATATGGTGGTTCTGAAAACCTCACAAAATGATTACTCATTGTTTTTTTATGTTTTGTTGTTGTCGAGGCGAAGGGCAGGTCTTGCTGCGGTTTGGTTTAACGGTATCGTCAGTCGGCCTGTCAATAGGGAGAAATGAAAGGCTTGAAATGATTTTCCAATTAATTTTTTTGGTCTTGCGGTGGTCTTGGGTTTCACGTCTCCAGGGTCGTGCCAGTGGTTTAAATGGGAAACTCCGTGCGTGGAAAACTGAGCCCCGTGGCTTCCGTATTGTTTCTTGTATTGATTTTTTAATTCCGAGAAACAGCGTTCGGGGCCGTCAAACTGCTGTAGGGGACACGGAACGGAGAGAAGGGGGAAAAAAAAAAACAAAAAAAAAACACTAGCAGGCAACCTGTGCGCCAATCACAGTTAACCGTTACCGATTGTTGTCATCGAGGTTTCGTGGTCCCGTCCGTGTTAATTACGACCGAGCAGGCGAACTCTCGATTTAAGCTTCAACAGAATGATAAAGAAAACACTGCATTATTCATACCAAGCGTTCGAGCACTGTTGTGTGCGTCTCTCTAGTGTCTCCCGGGTGACGTGAAGTTTAACTACATGTACTACGTAGCTACTGTTATACACGTCTTGCACAGTTTTACTCTGTGTATTTTAGTTGCTTCTCTCCCACCCACACCCCCCTCCCCCCCCCTCCCCTCTCGGAAAGGGCAGCACAGCGTAAGCTTCGTTATCTTGCAGATCCTGGTTCTAACAGTCTTCTAACAGTCTTATTTTGATCCAGCTTCTAGCACAAAAACTCACATTCCCACCCTCCCCTTTTCCTGTTCTTTCCATAGCGACTACCGGAAAGGTCATGTCTATGACTTCTATGGGTGGGTGGGTGGGTGTTTGGGGGTTTAACGTCCTTTTCCACCACATAGGGTGATATCAAAGACGGGGCAACGATGAAAAAGCCAGCACAAATATCTGGCCCCAGCCGGGATCGAACTCACGACCCGAGCATTAGAAGTCCAACGCTCTATCATTCGACCACCCCGGCTCCCCCTATGACTTCTATGAGCTGTGGAATGAATGCATGTTAGCGACACATAGCAAGCAAAACAATAACGGGTTTAGGCGAGATGTGTTGACCAACACGACGGGGAAATGCTTTACGTGTTTCTGGATGTGAGTTTGCGTCTCAAAAAAAAAAAAAAAAAAAGCGTGTAAAGCGTTAGCACTGAAATTTCAATCAATCGCTTTAGTCACAGACGCAACTCCCTTCTGAATTTCCCATTTTGCAAACACTGCATCTCAATCAAACTGCAATCCTTGTCTATACAGAATCCCCGGATTCTTATCCTTGTTCTAAGCTGCACCCCTCAGCCACCCATGAAATTCATTCTGAATCATTTACACCTTATCATACCTAGCTGCTCAGCGACATCGCTGACCGTCTTCAAAGCCTTGGGCACGTCCTCCGGAGAGGCAGCCATGACCTCAATCTCCCCCACGCGGAAGCCGTGGTCGGTCAGGTCAAGGTCGATGGTGCAGTCTTGCAGCTTGTAGGAGCGCCGCGTGGTGGTGAATCTCGCAAACTCGGCCAGCCCCACCGCCTGGACAAGAAGATCCACTGGGTCACCGCGCAGCCACGAGTCCAGGTGGAGGCGGTCCACCAGCCAGGCTGAGATCTCCTTCTCGTCCGTCAGCTCGCGGTACTGGGTGGACGGCTTGTCCACGGCGTTGCTCCCGTCGGCAGACGTAACCGGCATTTTCACCTCCCACGCATCGTTGCGACGTCGGAGCCAGCAGTCCGTCAGAATGAGTGCATAGTCATCGTTGTCATAGTAAACGTCCGTGAAGACCTTCTCCTTCTGCAGCTGTGCTCCAAGCTCCTGCAGTCTCTTCTCTGTGTCGTCTGTGATGGTGAACTTGCGCTCCACCTCCACAGGGTTCGATGGGGGCCGTGGCCGAGAGGTCGTGTCGTCGGTACACTGCATCAGGAGCTGACCCATGGCCGTGCGACTTCCTGACGTCTCTGACGCTGTCATTACGGTCGTAGTCTCGGACATGGTCAGCTGCGACATGCCCATTTCCGACGACCAGTTCTGCAGGGTGTCGGCGGCAGACCTAGTGACGTTCTCAGTGTTGTGGGACACGTCGAGTTCTGGGGATGTTCTCTTCTCTTTCAGATCCTCCAAGGTCAGAGTGCGAATGGCCAGACCCGGGCTGTACTCCGAGACTTCCTTCTCCTCAGCTTCTGTAGACGCGGTGGATGTCTCCGTAACGTTGTGACCTTGCACTGACTCTTGATTTGTGTTTTCTTCTGCGCCACCGATCTCTCCAGACTCACGGCTTTGGCTGTGGACGCTAAGACCTGAAGCGAGGACCGCCGCATCTCCCTGGGCCCGCTCAGTGGTGCTGAGACCTGATGCCGGGATACCGCCGTCGTCTCTAGCCTCTTGGGCGTAGCTTTGCACGGCGCTAGAATCCACCCCTGAAAACATGTCCGCTTCTTGTGTGAACTGTAACGTGTTAGGACCCGATTCCAGCAAGCTGTCACCTCTCATTTCCTGATTCTGGCTGTACGTGTTCGGACCCTGTTCTGATACACGATGCTCGTTTGCCTCTTGGGAGAATCCTACGGTGTTGAGTTCAGACGCGCGAATGGTGTCTCCTCGTGATTCTTGGCTGCTGTCATGGGAAGGAAGGTCTGTACTGGACGCGCTACTGTCTTCCGCCTCCTGGCTGTAAAGATTATCCTGAGCTGAAACTGCACCAGTTTCCTCCCTCGGCGGTTGGCTAACGTCTTCTGTCCGTAACTCACCGACCGAGACGCTATCTTCTCTTCTCGCCTGGTCGTTAGCGTTGGAGACGAAAGCATTATCATCTCCAACGTCTTGGCTGGAGGTCTCCTGCGCACTAGCTCCAGACACGGAGAAACTGCATTCCGAGAGGTGACGCTCTTTGGTGGCGCCGTCGCTGAACTCTGTGGTGGTGGTGGTGGTGTTGGACGTCGTGTCGACCGTCTTGCCGAACATTTTGGAGTACACTGTAGTGGTGCTGGAGCTCACACCTGCCGCTACAGACACCGCAATGCTGCAGACCTCGGTAGGGGACGTGGGCGTCTCTTGGGTGCCCGCTGGCGTCCCATCCCCGCTCCCGCTTTCGTGGTTGGGACGCACGACGTGTATCTCTCCTGCCCTCTCTCCGTCAAAAAAGACTTTTGAGGACGGCCCAAACACGAAGCCTTCCTTTGGGATCACTTCCTCGCTCGTTCGCTCCGCTCTCTCAGTGAAGACAGCACCATCTGAGTCAGCGTCACCGCCTCCCTGCTCAGACGTCAGCAGTGAGGTCTCTGAAGAGCTGGATGATGACCTTCCGCTGATCCTCTGCGTGTAAATGGTGGTTACGTGTTTCTTGACAGTGGTGGTGGTTCTCGACGACTCCTGAGCGGAGATGTGTGTGGTGGTGGTGGTGGTGTTGGTGGTGACGTGTGACTGCGTGGCGAGTTCTGACTGGCTGGGCTGATCATCTTCTGGCTGTGTGATCTCCGCCCCGGAGGAGCTGAGTTGGCGGGGCCGCGGGACCTGTATCTGCGTCTCCTTGTGGTCGATGAAGACGTCGGCAACGTCGTCATTTTCCATCCTCAGTGTAGTTGTCTGCTCACTAACCCGGGCAGGTACTACTGAAACACACAGAGACCAGCATGCAGAAGTGATTTGAACTGTATGAGATACCAAACATCAGCGAGTGCAGTATGCATGAGGACGCTGAACATTCCCACCTCTTGGCATTTGAATCTCGTGATTTTGCTATTTGTTTGTGAGTTTATAAGCCAGTTATTTCCCTATGCATTCCTCGTAATGCTTTTACTTCTCGTCTGATAACATTACGGGGAATGTTCTGGGAAACGTAATGCTTTCACAAACTTAGAATCCTTGAGTAATGGCCCAGTCACATGACCCAAATGCCCGTGGAGGTTCTAGTGTATACGCTGAACAAGAAGACATGGAAATGCTGAACAAGAAGAAGCAGAAATATATTTAACAAATTAATACAAGCATCGTGATACTGGGAACTTTCTCTGTGATTAACACTGGACAATCTGATACAAAACAGCACCAAAGAATGCAGTGTATTCTGTGACACCAGAAGGGTCACGTAAAAAAGACAATGACTTGACAAGTTTGGGCATCCAGATGAACTCAACGCTCAAGAGAGTCAAGAAATCTCTCTCTCTCTCTCTCTCATCTGTTTTCAGCCAGCATGGCTTTGGTTTGGCCAAGTAACGCCAACCAAACAGACAAATGACAAACAACAGGACAGAGAAAAGAAAAGTGATCAATGGGGAAATCAACACGTGTTTGTCACTTTACTTTTTTTTACCCTCTCTTGTACAAGATGGACCTGACGCTTAGATCCTCATTATTATTAACACTGTATGCTCACTTCGGGAGAATTTGCGGACATTGTGGTCTTTGAGAGAGAGAGAGAAAGAGAGAGAGAGAGAGAGAGAGATGAAAACGTGAATGTGTCAAAAAACGTTAAGCGTACATGCCCATCAACTTGACCCCCTAGTTTGGTAACGGGTCACTGGTCTGTAAAACAGCTTGTCAGTAACTTTCATAGTCACGAGGGTTGTTTAAAAACCAAACTGTTTAGACCGAAGTGGGACGCAAAAGACAGACTCGCGCATGTATAATTTATACATTACATACATACAAGCTCGTGTGGGTTTTGGAGAATCAACAAGTTCACGGGGCCAAACTGCCCCGACAGAACTGACTTCATTTTCATACTGATGTGCGGATCTCACCCGCGCGGTATGCATACAGATCGCGACTTCCTACGGCGCCTCACCAGCCACGTTACACCAGGGAAGATTCGTTCCTTAGCAACGGCAATTAAAATGTTCGACACTGTACTGTGTTTCTCCTGTTTAGTGATGTACGCAGTCCCTATTTTTTTTCTCTTTGTTCCTCCTTCGCTCTTTCTCTACCTCTGTCTGTGGGCGCCACAAAAGCGGTACACTGTGGCGAGCCCTTTCGGCCCCACTCTGCGTGCGTTAATTTGCATTTTGTGTCGGCATAAAGCATCTGCGGTTGTCGTTTGCACGTGAAAGTGCTAATCAGACATTATGGGATTGACTGGTCGGATTCCCAGGGCAGGGCGCCGCCTGGCGGTTAAACTCCCGGGGTCTTATCTTTGCATCAAGTCTCAGTCTCCGCTGACATTAAGATGGAAATATCCAACCTGGTCGGCCCGGGGATCAACTTTCCCGGCCGTAATAAACGGCCTTTAATGAATCCTTTTTACGGCCGAGGGTGGGGGGGGGTGGTGGTGGTGGTAGATGGGGGAAAGGGGGGGGGGGGCAGGTAGGTAGGCAGCTGACTTGGAGGGGGCGGGGGGGGGGGGGGGGGGTCTTAAGGGTCTCACGATCAAGGGATGGCGGACAGAGCACTTCAAAGTGGCCCCCATTGTCCTTGGTTGGGGGGGATGATAAATTCCCAAAATCATTATTGTCCGTGTTCCCCGCTGCGTGGACCAAAGCCTGGCCTACAATAAACGCCCATTGGGAACATGTTTACACTCCCTACGTCCACCCATCCATAACGTCAGCCAGCGTCGTTAAAACTCCGTAATGAATTTAGCGGAATGTCCAACATGGCCGCGCTCCCAGTTCAGCAACTACTGAACTGCCTGAAGACGCCTGTGAGAACCCAAGACAAGTTGATGCGGTAGGCACATTGGGGGTGAGGGGGGGGGGTGAGGGGGGATTGGCATGGAGCTGGGTGAGGTCCACCATGACAGAGCCTATGTGAAGGTAAAGACTGGCGACAGACGATGAAGAGATAGCTGGTGGCGGTAGAACTGTATTCAGGCTGGGGAATTGCTGAAGGAAAACAAGACTGAAGCCTAGGCCGGGGTGCAGCAGTAGCACACTACTGTGGGACCATAGGGGCAACGCCCCACTTAAGAAAACAAATTTTAGCAGTTTTAAAGGCCTTTAGTAGCCTCTTCTAGCACCTAAAAGTTAAATTCATACTGCCTTGGTACTGACATGCACGCCTTCAAAAGTTCCATATAGAATTACATGTATCATGGTATATACGAATAACTGTGTCTGCAACCTTTTCCCCCTTCCTTTTCTTCGGATGAAACTTGGCCTTTTGGGGCTGACAGGACTGGACATTTGGCTGAAAACTGCCAAATGACTGCCCATTCCCCAACTTGTGTATTAGTCTCAAGGAAACCGGTGCTACTGGAATGGGGCATTCAAGCACAAGAACTGCTTGACAGCAAGGAACAATGTACCAGATGAAAGTGAGAAATGAGTACAGTTACAACAGAGAATGTGGCGCAGACTCGAGCAAGCGGGATCAAACGTCAGAAGACACAGTCGAGCATACAATGCTTCTGTACAAAAATCTGACATCGTGTTGGACACAGTTTGAAGACAACCAAGGACAGACATGGTCCATCACTTGGGTTAGGACATTTCGAACTGTTACAGCGTGAATTTGCCTTTCCTCAAATTGATCCTGTTTCTGGACACTTCATACTGATTTAAAGGTTAATTACGTTGACGGCATCTCTGGATTCACGGTGGTTGCCGCGGTCACACATCCAGAGCTCCAAAAACAGTTAATCAGGCCCGGACTATTCACACCAGGACTTAAATCACTGAGCACCCTTGGGGTCACACACAACACCAGCATTCTCTGGCCGCCCCTGAGCCATCGCGGCCCCTGCTTCCATGATGAAGGCATTCCTGTGGCCGAGGTGCTCATTAAACGGACCAGAGCCGAGCGAAGGGATCGGGCGGTCATGCGACAAACTGTCTTTTCACCTTCCCCTCCCCCTGCTGTTACTCCGAACGGCCATGTGAATTTCATATCGCCAACAACAGACCTAAGACCCCAAACTGGAAAAGAACAAAAAGAGCAGCGAACAAAAACTGTAAAGGGTAAGGGTGTGTGTGTGGGGGGGGGGGGGGCGGATGGGGGGCTGGGGTTGGGCATCAAACGAACGTAATTCAAGTCCTTGACTACCTCGGGAGCATGCCTGACCCTGGCAGTGACACGAGCCGAAGTGTCTCCGAGAGGAGCGCCTGAACAGGGGATACACCTGAGCTGTTGATGACAAATCACCTCTCCTCCCGTCCGTTTCTCCAAAGAAAAACAACAACAACAAAAAACGACCGGCCAACCACTGGCCAAAAACAGCTACCGATTACGCTGACGAAGAGCTGATCTCAAACTACCTGACGCTGACCGGCAGATCATTGTCGATGTATGAACTATTAAAGGTGAATAGCCAGACTGTGTCTCGCTGCGGACACGAACTAACTGATGAAGGGCTTTGCCAAACGTTTGCATGTCCAGATTCAGAGCTCGCCTGAAGTGAACGGTGTTTAGGTGACAGGTGCGGTGTAGCTGCCCAGTCAAGGAGTTCATGAACCAAGGAACCTGCCTGTCTGGGTCGATCTTGTGGCCAAGACACTGAACTCAATAACCAAGCAGTCAGCACTTTTTACTTTCTTTATCAACTGGCCAGCGGGACTCTCTCATCTCATTGCAACTCGTAACCCAACTGCTGCCACCATTGTAAGACGACGTGCGTCTCTAACCCCCCCCCCCCCCCCCCACACACACCTTCCACCCAAGCCCGCCTCCCCCCCTCCCCCACTCCTGTTCTTAGCGTGCTTTGAGGCGTGGCAAAGTAAGCTGGCAGGGGTACAATTATGGAAACACAGCTCCCTTTGTCTGGCGCACTTTTCATACTCGGCTGTGATTTTTAATTGGCAACATTTCCTCAATTATATACAGGGGCCGATTTCTATCGGGGGTCCGCTCCGCCAGGTCCCGGGCCTCGGGAGGGGCAAGTGCGCCATCACACGACGCACAAAGGGGGATCGAGATGGGAATAAATTCACCTGACATGATACCACCTTTTCCCTCTCACCCTCCTTCCACCCTCCTCTCTTGTTTCCAGCACTGTCTGTGTGCCCCCCACCACCCCCCCCCCCCACTTCGCCTCCCTCCCAGCCACCACCACCACCACCACTCAGTCCAACCCTTTCAGGTCTTTATGCAGCCAGGCTTTTTATCTGAAGGAATCTGACAGGCAGCTTTTGTCCGAGTTAATAATCGCGGCCACTGTGAGGGCCGGCATACCTGGGCATGCTATTCTCTCAAGCTGCGGGCCACGCTATGTACTCTTTGTTGACAGGGCAAAGAAACTTAATTACTAGCCTTTCCTCCCTTCGCGGCTGGCCCTCTGTCTCTCTCCAAACAGGTCCCAGGGACTCTCCCCCCCTCCCCCCCTTCATTCCCCCTTACGTCCCTGTCTCTGTCTCGCTGTTTCCCTCAACCCCCTACCACAGGTGGGCAGGAAACGCAAAAGTGTTTGTTTCAGGTGTGCTTCACTCCGGCGACTTTGCCCGACATGATCAGGAGAAAAGAGAGTGGAGCTGCGCACACCGAAGGGGTGGGCACATACCAATATCGGTTATGACGATTCTCTTCATCACGTTGGCCTGGTCATTACAATACTCGAGGAATGAGGAGGGTGAAGGGTGGGAATGAAAACGGGTGGGGGGTGGGGGTTGGGGGGGGGGAGGTTGTTTGTGTGTCGTCATCATGATATAGCGGGTGATAAGTGGGGTTTCTTCACTCGTGAGATATAACAAGCACTCAGTTCCCTCCCTCGCTATCTCAATCAGTGCTGTCGAAGGTGAATTATCTCTCATTCGGTCCCGGTACTGTCAGCGTGGACCGGCGAGTCTCTCTCCCTCTCTCTCTCACACACACACACACACACACACACACACACACACACACACACACAGACACACACACACACAATCTTTTTACACACTGGGTTGCCTCCCTTACATTGCTAACCCCCTTCTTGGAAACGCCTGAGGTCAGTTACCTGCCACCTTTTTTCTGAAACTGTCAAAGAAACGGCAAAACAAGCCAGACCATGGCAGACTGCCGACAACCAGCATACAAATATATTCTTTTCCCCCTCAAAGCTGGCACTCTGATCGTGTCTGCTATTGGCATTTTTTCGCACAGGTGTGTGAATTATACATGTACCGTGTGCCTCGCATTAATGAGCTTGAGCTTCGCGGTACCCCTTCCCCCTCCCCTTCCCTCCTTTCCAGTCAAGCTGAGGTGCCGCTCGCCACATTATGTTTTATCTGTATCTTGCATTGTACCTGGCACAATCACCGCCGCTGTTCCCACACAGAAAAAAAGGCCCCTTGTTTAATCATCTTGAGTTTCACCTGTCTTGCTGGGATGGGTGGGAGGGTAAGGGGCTGGAGTGAAGGGGGGGGGGGTTGGCTGGGTAGATGGGTGGACGGGGGAGGGGGTCTGAATAAATGATGAAGTACTGGAAGGTGAAGAAGAGAATTAGGGCGGGGGAAAGGGGGGGAGGGGGGAGGGGGAGGGGAGGATTCGTGGAGGGTGGTGCAAATGAACTGAGCGTGCAGCTATGTCCCCGATGTGCTAATATCCAGTTCTGTGTTTGCTCTTTGTCAGGTGCGGAATCTATGGCATAATTATATGCAGCGCTATTAAGGCCAGCTCTTTCTTACTGCCTCTACCCGGGGTGGCCCGAGAAGCGGCAAGTACGGGGTTGAAGGGGTGGGTGCTGGGGGGGGGGGGTATGGGGGGACGGCAAGTAGGTCGTGCCCAGGGTTCCTGGCGACCTTTTGTGACCCTGGCGGTAATTACATACAGAAATCACAAGGTGATTAAACCTGGGGAAACACGCACCGGCCGCCCGCGTGACAAAATCTCAAGTACCCGACAGATCTCATAAAGGGGAAACTGGGAGAACACCGATAGTGAAGAGTGGTTCAACTGACACCTGACTCACAAGATAGAATTATACAGTACGGCAGGTCTTCCATCTACTCCACACCGCTGTACAGCGATAGAACGCCTCTAAAACGTATCATGATAATAAAAGAAATGTCGCAATTTCTACTAGAAGTAGACGTCAGAAGTTTCCTAACTAGCAAAGCTCAAAAAAATGCTCATTCATCTAATGAAAATGGCTTTCAGTTTCTGCGCGTGTAGGAAGTTCCACCATGGAAATACGACGTGTGTTCTGATCAGAGAGACGCAGAACCGAGAGTTATGACAGAAACAGGACATCTTCTGAACGTCTAAAATCACCCTCCACGCAGTACACGCTTTACAGCTGTATATTCTTGAAAAGTCGTAACCTGCAGTCCACCCCTGAGTCACCATTTTTGGGGCGACCATTTCTCAGACCACCCACTGTCAGATAGCGTGAACACTTTTCAGTAAGTTAGTCCGAGCGGTTTTAAAGAAATACCTCTTCAGCTCCCTTACAGGTTTTTAATTACAAATTTCTAGCAATACAAAAACTGCGCACAATTCCCGTCCCACTCTGACAACTCAACTCAATTCAATTCAACGCCTGGCTTGAACAATGTGATGTCTGTGCTGAAGAACACCACCGGTGGTTATTTTTCACCCAGGCAGCCACGCTGAGCCGTGACTGAGGACGGCACAAACAGAAGACAACCCGGTAACGATGCTCTGAACCGCAGGTGCTTGTCCCTGGCGGTGGAACGTCACCCGCAATCAACCAACTGTCTTAATACGTGTTGGAAATCAAGGTTATTGCAGCGTCCATTGTATCCCTCTTAGGGACCCTTCAACCCCGCCCCAAAACCCCCCACCCCAGTCCCTCTACCCCGCCCTTACCCCTCCTGGTCCCTTGCATGCAAGACTTTGATGGCCCCGAGGTTTCTATAGCGCTGAGACTTGATTGCGAAGAATGTGGCCCTTCCAACAACCCGGCCCATGCACTAATTATAAAGTCAGGAGATAAGTGCTGTAACAGGCCCACTCTCAACCCCCCTCCCCTCCTCCTTCCCCCACCCCCAAAAGCCTGCGACAGGAAGCGGAGATTATGGGTCCCCTATTATCAGCGGTATAGCGGGGCCAGGATTAGGCGGGGGTCGCTATTATCAGGGGGGGGGGGGGGTGTAGTCAAGGGGGGCTGTGTGCTGTGTGTTGAGCATGAAAATCGAGTTAAGCTGTAAACTCCGCTGTCTTAGGCGCCCATCAAAACAGTGGTCCGGGCTTTGATTGGGCTCTAATACCAAGGGGTCGTAAATTTCAAGCAAAGCACACCGGGGCCCGCGTGGGTGACACTTTAAATTCTCCGCTAACGGGCTTCACTGGGGTCCGACAAACAAAGCCCCTAGGACAGGGACAAGAGTGCAATGAATGCAACAGGGTCCCCCCACATCTGATCCCGGGTATCAAACGTTACACGTTAATTAAACATTCCAGCTCCAGGGAGCAGCAAAAGGACAGCGGGTGCTAATTAAAGACCCGACAAACCACGGGACCTGACCTCGGTTAAGGCCTTCTGACGTAAGGGGAAAGACACCCTACTCGAGAAATGTCGTTACTGCTTTCATTCCCAAGAAATCGAAGCCCTGTTTGCATTCCAGTGTTTGTCCCCTACTCGTTCTCCCCTCCTCCCATGACCGCCCCCCCCCCCCCACACACACCCCCCCTACCCCCCGTTCTTTCTCTCCCCTGATGAATTCAGTTTCTATTTTATGCAGATACCCACGGTTCCATTTATCTTCGTCAGTTATTCTTGGTCATCACGATAAGGAGCGGCTTGTTCAGTCTGTCCGGGATACCATCCGCTATCCGACGTGGAAGAACAATAAGGGAGACGTTTGCTCGACTTAGGACGAAATGTAATTTACACCAAGGTGTCAAATGCTGGGCTCTGGCTCTCGTCGTGTTGTCACCCAATGATCAGCCCCACATAGTTCTCCAGGTTTATTGAGCTTTTCTTTTCTTTCTTTCGTTTTTATTTCCAAACCTCTTCTCACTATATTGCGTTTCTGTTCCCTCCCCCTTGTGTAGGCAGATCAGATTCTCAGAGTATGACATGATGGCTAATGAAATCGTTCTCTCATATAAATTCCCAATACCTAAGCTATCTAAACAGCCATTGAGACGAACACTTGTGGTTTCGCATTTACTGCGCCCAAGTTATTGCAGGCAATGAAACTCTCCTTGAAGTGGCGATCTTCCTAAATAAGGAAGGGCTGGCGTATTCTATTCTTCTTATTGGTGGTTGTGGAGAGGGGACGGGGTGGAAGGGGGAAGGGGGGGGGGGCGGAGCAGGGGACAGATGATTGCCATCAGAAGTCAAGCCAAAGTTGGGTCACAAAGTACAGACAGTTGTGCAATTCTCCATCTGGATCGGACCTGACTTCGTGAAACTGTTGCAGCAAACCAAAGTTTCTGTATCTTGCTTATTATCTGTTAGCCGACACCTAAGTCTCTGGACGAAGGAAAGAAAAATAAGTAAGAATCTCTCTCTGGGCTGTGGCAACTGTCAAACGTCAGCTGAAGACATCATAATGGCTCGAAATACTGAACAACAACAACAACGACAAAATCTGACGGTGTGTTAAGATGCTACGCAAGAGGCGTTCCGGGGCAACTTTCCAGTCTTTTCATTGTCATTGTTATTATTGCGCTGCCGGTATGCTGTGACAGTATTCGCCGTACTACGTTGTGGATGTTCACAGGCGGAGGCTATATATACAGGCTTCTGGACTCTTGCCACCGCCTGAATACTTGTTTGTGTAAACTGAACAGCGAAATAAAATCATCTTTAAATCAACTTTCGCGTATGCAGGATCGACACGGTTATGGCATACGTCAGCAAAAGCTGGTGGCCATTTTACCAGCCTATAGGTGTTTAGTAATTCTCGTTGTCCGAAGAACAGCGGCGAAAGTTGATTGCGTAGCACACTGGTTGGCAAAACTTGCATGAAGAAACTCACCAACGACAGCTCAAATTTCAAGACTGTCATGTATCGACAAACAGTTATGACAACGGTAGGGGAGGGGGGGGGGGGGGGGTCACAAACGACAGCAGTTTGTAGAGGCCTTGACGCCAACTGTGCAGAGTCCTTCAAAAGGACATGAAAATGTGAACGTGTCGATTCTTTACTGGGTAATTAAACGTGTAGCTGTCAGGACGAAACGTTAGAGCGATTTACCGAAACCGAGGGCAAATCTCCTGTCGAACGGATAATCTTTAAGCAGCTGCGTGGCATAAACATGGCGGGTGTCACGGGCCAGACAAGTCAATCCGGCAGGGGAGAGAAGAAGTGTGCGTGCAACCACATTCTTCATAATAAAAACATCAATGCAGTAAAAATTATATGAATATTTATGTGGGGAGATGAGAGTAGCTGGTGCGTAATAGCACGCAACATCCTTGATTGCTGACAGGCTCCGGTGGTCTCTTTCACACGGAACGCGCAACACGACAAGGCCTGAACTATGGCAAGCGGCATCCGGTAAATACGGCGTTACCTCTTGGCGAAATACAATTGCGCCTGGAAGCAATTCTTGTCAATCGCAGCTTCCACATCGATACACCTGGGCCCGCATGTAAAAGTCGGGGGTAGGGAGCTTAGCCCCGGGTTTGAATTTACCCTCGAACGGTTAAATGTTCTGTTGTTTGTTTGTTTGTTTTTTAAATCAGGAAGCGGGTCCATTCCAGCAATTTGCCTATGCCGTTATAGAAGGATTTTTGTCTTTGTTTCTTCGCTTCCTTTTTCATTTAATTTTGTTTTAGCGTTTCTTTTGTCCTAGTCTGGGGTTGGGCCCGTAGCCGTGGGTTAAATTAACCTCGAGTTTAACATACGGGCCCTGACCACTAATTTGAAGTGCAACGAGGCGTTAGTTCCTAGCGGGTGTTTTGGACCAATCAGGGCTTGTACTGCTGGAGTAAGTACGCAACACTCCATCTGATTGGTGAAAATACAAAACTGCTCAAACCACAATAATATAACGACAACAGAGAAAAAAATCAGATCTTTTCCTAACACGCTGGCTCGCCTTTTCGTTCTGACAACTTGCTCTGAATGGCTACAGGCAGCCCTATGTGGTAATAACCATAACCGTCAAGACCCTAATTCCTTTATGTGTTATGTACCCATTTCTGCCGCACAGAAGTGATCACCTTAGCTTACAATTCTCCGTGTTCTTTGGTAATTTGACGTTCCTGCAAGCCCAGTGATTGGGGACATGGGATATACATATGAATGCCAAGGGTGGAGGGTTGAGGGGAGGGGGGATGGGGAATGAGAGAGACTGGTCCGAGAAAAGGCTTTTCATACTGAACGAAGACATGACCATTTCCGGACAAGCGTCTTACAAGCCTGGCCGCGAGATAGTCAGACCACGCACACCGAAGAAGAGGCCTTGGGGTTGGGGTGGTGGTGGCGGTGGTGGTGAAGGTCCGCTACTGCCTTTCAGTATCGCCAATGATTTTATCGGCATGATTTTTAATTACGGTCATGTTTTGCACGGTGGCTGATGGTTTAACGGCCACGCACCTGGTTTGTCATTACCCAGGTCGTCATCACATGGCGACACTTTTACTGCCCTCATCAAAGCTTTACGCCGCCCTGTGTCCGGTACACTTTTCCCTTCATCAACCTTTCACCGCAGCTTGATTTGTGTGTCGGCCTGGGTGCTACTGCCGTGCTGCGTGAGTGCGGACTTTTCTTTTCAGCCGAGAGGGAATGGTTTCTTCCTTGTCTTTCTTGATTCTATTTGTTTGTTTGCCTGTTTGTTTGCTGGAAGGCAGCAATCTCGGTCTGTATCCTGAGCACTGTTTCTTCTTTTAGTAAAGTAGGGGAGCCGGGTGGGTGGGTGGGTGTTTGGGGGTTTAACGTCCTTTTCCGCCACATACGAGTGATATCAAAGACGGGGCAACGATGAAAAAGCCAGCACAAATATTTGACCCCAGCCGGGATACGAACTCACGACCCGAGCATTAGAAGTTCAACGCTCTAGGGGAGCCGGGACGGTCGAGGGTAGACCAGTGGATTTCAATGCTCGGGTCGTGAGTTCGATTCCCGATTGGGGCCAAATATTTCTACTGGCCGTTCCTCTCATTGCCCAGTCTTTGATATCACTCATATGTGGCGGAAAAAAGACCCTTAAACGCCCTCCTTGGCAAAGAAGGGTTTAAGCGTGACGGACGAACTTCAAGAGGCACACAACTACACTAGATACCTGCACACTGTTTGTTTGTTTATTTGTTTTTTGGGGAGGCAGCAGTCTCGGACTTTGTCCTAAGTAAGCATTATTTCCTTCGTGACAATGAAGGGTCTGAGAATCTAAGTGTAACGGGTGAACTTCAAGAGACACATAAGCTGAACTAGATACATGTATGTTCAGTTTGTTTGTTTGTTGGGAGGTGAACAGTTCGGTCTGCATCCTAACTGAACACTGGCGAAGGCAGGTTTGAGATTCCAACTGTGATAGATAAACTTCAAAAGGCAAACAAGGTAAATTTGACTCGATAATGTTTCGCTATTGGCCTGTTGCACTGTCAATAATCTTGTATTAGATACAATAGCTCAGATGGTTAAACATGTGGCTTTTTCAAGTCGGCTTTGTGTTGAGAACGGTTCGGAGGGTCTCCTTGGAAGCAGAGGTGTAAAGATGGGTGACACGCACGCGGCGGAGGACAGGGGGTGAGGGATGGGAGGACTTTTTTTGGGTTATGTCCCCCCCCCCCCGGGGGGGGGGGGGGTACAAAAGAGGGTGGGTGTTGGACATGTGCATATATTGCAGGCAAGGCATAAAGTCAAGGGCCCATTCCTGCCGATGCGTCACATGATTCAAGGGACA
>JACVVK020000639.1:35000-72500 GCA_018292915.2 Batillaria attramentaria
TCTTGGAGGCTATCAGTCGAGAGACTGAGAAAAGAGGGTGCTGGGAGGGGGAGGGGGGGGGGGGTAAGGGGTGAAAGAGCTGGAGTTAAGAGTTGAGGCACTATGGCTGGTAACAATTTGTCCATCTCGGTGTCGGCCCGCGCCCTGCACTGACCCCCGGCTCGCCTCTGTCCACACGGCCCGGGCCAGCAATTAACGGTCGGCACCCGATTGTCGGCGACAGTTCATCAACGGGAGCCCCGGCTAATAACTCAACACTCCCCCCCCCCCCCCCAACAACCCACCCCCTTCTTGCCATCTCTCTACACTACACCCCCGCCTCCCGATCTCAGACCCCGGCGTTGTGCAGGGCTGGGACCCCGAGTGCCATCACTCTCCGCCAGAGATAAGGAGTTGTGAAAATTAAAATTCTCCCCGAAAGCCCAGACAGGAAAGTGGGGTAGAGGCAGGGGTAGGGGTAAGAAGGGGGGGGGGGGGTAAGAAAACGATGGGTGGGAGGAGTTTTTGTGTCTCAGTCTGTCCTGTCTTGTGCCCTCAGCATCCAGTAAATGGCACTCGCTGTGTTGGATGGCTTAATTTAACGTACCGCTACAAACTCCTCATGTCCATGTCAGCCAGCCTCTACGAACTGAAGTGGACGGAACAGGTATATGTGGTCTCTGTGGCGAGTCTTTTGGGTGCTTCGTCTTTTGTTGCTGGTGGTGTTGTGTGTGTGTGTGTGTGTGTGTGTGTGTGTGTGTGTGTGTGTGTGTGTGTGTGTGTGTGTGTGTGTTTTAACTCAGTTTTTTTACTAGTGGTCGGGAAGAAGCCGCTACTGGCTAGTTTTGTCGAGTTTTACTTTCGCTAACATTTAATCAGTCTTACGACATTAAAGCCATGAATCTGTTGCCTGGGGTTGTTGTTGTGAATGCCGTCTCACTAGCATTGCCCCTGTTCGATCCTTTCAGCTTCTACAACACTGGGTTTCTGGACAGTGACTGCTTGACACCCGGGCAGTGACAAACAATTTTCCAATCAATCGATTAAAAATAATTAAGTCCTTAGAAAAAGTATATTTAGTTTACAAGTCACCGATTTTAAAACAAAAGGGTGGTGGTGGTGGTGGTAGTGGTGATGATGATGGTGGTGGTGGTGGTGGTGTATACAGATTGCTTGGTAGTGCTGTAACGACGCGCTTCCCACAAGAGGGAATAGCCTGTCATCCCCCCCTCCCCCCTCCACAGACACACACACCGGCACACACACACACAAAGATGAAGTTTCAAGAGTGGTTGAACTCCATGGTGGTGGTGGTGGTGTATACAGATTGCTTGATAGTGCTGTAACGACGCGCTTCCCACAAGAGGGAATAGCCTGTCATCCCGCCCCCCCCCCCCCACCCCCCACAGACACACACACCGGCACACACACACAAAGATAAAGTTTCAAGAGTGGTTGAACTCCATGGTGGTGGTGGTGGTGTATACAGATTGCTTGGTAGTGCTGTAACGACGCGCTTCCCACAAGAGGGAATAGCCTGTCATCCCGCCCCCCCCCCCCCCCCCCACAGACACACACACCGGCACACACACACAAAGATGAAGTTTCAAGAGTGGTTGAACTCCATGGTGGTGGTGGTGGTGTATACAGATTGCTTGATAGTGCTGTAACGACGCGCTTCCCACAAGAGGGAATAGCCTGTCATCCCGCCCCCCCCCCCCCCCCCACAGACACACACACCGGCACACACACACAAAGATGAAGTTTCAAGAGTGGTTGAACTCCATGGTGGTGGTGGTGGTGGTGTATACAGATTGCTTGATAGTGCTGTAACGACGCGCTTCCCACAAGAGGGAATAGCCTGTCATCCCCCCCCCCCCCCCTCCCCCCCCCCCCCCACAGACACACACACCGGCACACACACACAAAGATGAAGTTTCAAGAGTGGTTGAACTCCATGGTGGTGGTGGTGGTGTATACAGATTGCTTGATAGTGCTGTAACGACGCGCTCCCCACGAGAGAGAATAGCCTGTCATCCCTCCTCCCCCCCCCCCTCACCCCAAACACACACACACACACACACACACACACACACACACACACACACACACACACACACACACAGATGAAGTTTCAAGAGAGGTTGAACTCCACACTTCTCAGTCTTACGGCTTCACTAGCTGCCGTGGCACTGACCAGTGTCCTGACAAGAAAGCAGACACTCGACATGGACAACCGCCACTACTACTACACCACCAGCACTGAGGCACCAACCGGAGCAGTAATCATCAGATGAGCCTACAAGACGAGCTGTACAGGCAAGACCCGTCCGTCACCAGCCCCCCTCTCAGCCTGCCGCCATTGTGCAAGGAGGTCTTCGGGAGCAGGGCAATTGATGATGTTGATTTTAGAGAAGGTGACATCAACATGTTAATGGTTTCTCTCTCTCTCTCTTCTCTCTCTCTCTCTCGGATCGATAGCCGTGGCGGCCCGAGCCAGTCAACCGCCATGAAAATTACATTCAGCAAAGCTGCTGCACGTACTAATCTTGTAGAATCCCCACCACCCCTCCCGCCCTACAATATTTCACCAACCGACCTCTGTACCATCTTTTCTCTCCTCCCCTCCCTCCCTCCAGCCCGGTCCCTGGAAAGGAAAATTTCACAGAGAGAGAGAGAGAGAGAGAGAGAGAGGAGTTTCCCCATTTCCATAATGTCTATAATGTCCCGCTGAAATTACGTTAGGCAAAAAGACTTAGTGAAAAGGAACTATTTTACGGTGACACGTCTTTCTCGGCTCTTAAAATCCACCGCTTTAAACACTGGTGCCCGCAGTTTTGGACTGTGCATGTGCATTCACTCAAAACATCGCTGCTGTCTGTTCAATGACCTTCTACAGTATGAGGTTCAATTTAGTTGAATTCAAACTTACTTTATTAATCCCTGAAGGGAAATTATTGCCCACCATAAGAATTAATAAGACATAATAATAACACATAAAATTTACACAAACAGAAGCCTCACTCATGCACACAAGTATATCTAATCTCTCTCTCTCTCTCTCTCTCACTCACACACACACACACACACACACACACACACACACACACACACACACACACACACACACACACATCCGTATAAGTCCAAAGCACTCACGCTCTTGAAATATAAAACCACTCACAAACATAATTATATCTGAAATACTCACACACTCATAAATAAAACGTACACACACACACACACACACACACACACACACACACACACACACACACACACACACACACACACACACACACACACACACACACAAGTCTTGTGTACTAACACACCTATGAAAAACACCGTTTTATGTGCTATGTTCGCCATCGATTTTGATATCCACCAGATGTCAAAGTCATACAACACCCAACCACTCAACCAAAAGACCCTGGAAACTGCATATATATTCAATCTTTGGCTCAACTCTCACTGTTGCATTTACGGTCTGTGGCCGGCGCCCACCGCTATGACAACAAAATAGAACCTGTTTTCTGCAAACATGGTACACCACTCCCTGCTAGGCGTTCCACTCAGTGTGCAACAGGTGCCCTAATTATCTCTCCCGTTGTCTTCCCACTACTAACGAATATGAAGTATTCCAGTGTAGCTGAGCGACCACTGAGCCAATTACTGAGCCTGGAGAATCATTCTGAGGTCGTTTAGATCACGGGGTGTAAGCAAAATGGGCGTAAGTGCTGCCAGTGCTACTGACGCTTCTTCAAAAGTCTTCAACGTTAACTTTGTTCTCACTCCACCATTTTTTATGTTTGAAATATGAGCATACAAACGTCTTGGTATTGTTGTCATGTGTATGTCATTGCTTGGCTGATAAACAGCTCCTTTTTCAGTTTCACTCCGACAGATCATAAGTCTGTTGGAAACACTCGGTGCTACTGAAATCTGAAAATGGAAACAGCTGGTACTTATGTCAGTGAAAACACCGCGACTCTGTCCTCTGTGGCGGTGCTACTTTTTTCAAGGGGAGTAGCATCCGACACACACGCATCCATATTGATTACACCCTGTGTAGATATGGTGCATGTGTAACATTTCTGTCAAAATACTTTAAGGTGACCGCAGCACACCACTCCATCCCCCTTCAGAAGTTATATTTTCTAATTTAATTGCTGGGATCTGTTGACCTAAGACCTAACACAGTCCTTATCCGTGCAGCCTCCCCCCTGCCCCCCCCCCCCCCCCACCCACCCACCTAACTTCACTTGTTTGTGAGCCAAGTGTGTGTATGATATACCTCCTCAGTCATTCCCCACCAGCTCACACTAGCGATCAAGCACTTGTGCAGCATGTGCAATAGGTGAAGCCGTTCTGTGGTGTAAAATACACATGTACAATGTACAATGGATAGTGTCAGCACTACACGGGCAATTATACAGGTAATCCCCCCTCTTGTACTACACTGACACACCATTACACGCGTAGCGGCCCCTCTCGCCTTCTCTCTCGCTCGCTTGATGAAGGTCGGGGTTATACTACCCGGACACATAATTCTATACATTGAGCAAACATTGGCGAGGCCCTGCCCGGTATTTACACAAGGCTGTAAATCATTAAAAGCTGTTTTAAACAGAGCAGCAGCCTGGCTGTGTCAATATGCACCACCTATCCCCGGCCCCCAGACC
Source organism: Batillaria attramentaria (assembly GCA_018292915.2). Lineage (NCBI taxonomy): Eukaryota > Metazoa > Mollusca > Gastropoda > Batillariidae > Batillaria > Batillaria attramentaria. Next base: position 39,665 of record JACVVK020000639.1, read on the forward strand.
CGCTCCACTTTCTACTGCTGGCTTATCAACAGGTGTCTTATCGCCTTTAATTAAAACTTGCGGCTCCCCGGCAGGTGAGGCACCTTCTGGGGGGACAGGGAAGAGAAAAGAAAAAAGGAGGAATGGTAGGGCGAGAGAAGAGGTCAAAGAAGGTGGAGCAGGAGGAAGGGGGGGGGGGGGTAAAACTAAGAAGCAATGGAAGGGGAGGGGGGGGGAGTTGGAAAGGTGGATGGGACGCAGCCCATCACCAAGACAGTCCGCTGATTAAGTTTTGCCGACTAAAGTTTACCCTCGTGGGTTGGCCATGACAAGCGGGACAATAGCCTCTCCACATTGCTCAGATACGGCACCTAGTTCCCGTCTAGGGTCCCCAAGGGTCCCCGGTAAGCTCTGCCCGCTAGTATTTCACTTTTTGACTGCCTGATAACCAACCCTAATGCGCGCCCCGCGATGAGTTCTGATCTACATGAAAAGCCTACACAGCTCCCCTATCCTCCTACAGGGAAAAACACGATAAGGCGCTGTCAGGTTTCAATAAAAATAGTACAGTACAGACAGTATGTGGGATAAGTGTTTGCTCGGGAACACGCTTCCTTTTACTTTCATACCATTCAGTTCTGCACAGCTTGACAGCTTCCTGATGCTCCTTATCAGCATAAAACTGCTCACTAAAACGCCTCTGTCTATTCAGACAGTGTATACCGGTATAAACAGCTGAAAACACCAACAGCAGTAGAAATACTGAACAAAAACAAAATCAGATGTCGAAAAGTAGGTATTACGTACTGTGAACTGACAAACCTACCACTCTACCTTTGGTACAAAAGAAAAGACGGTCAAACAGTCCTGCCGACATGACTAAAAGATCTCTATGCCAAATATAACTGTACTGAGTTCGTTGTGAGTGTGACTACAGCTAGCTGTTGCTGAGAGCATGCCAAAACTTTGGAAAAAAAACAATGGTCTGGAACCTTAACTGAAACCCTGTGACCTTGAAATAACAGTCAAATAGACCTGTACATGAATGACTAACAGATCTACACACATATCATTGTAATGAGTTCATTGTGAGTGTGATTGCTGCCAGCTGTAGTTGAGGAGGTGCCATTTTTGTTTTTGCAAAAACCAAAAAGTCTGGAACTTTCACTTAAACTCTGTGACCCTAACCTTCAAGCAAGGTCATCCAATGAAAATGAAAATTTAAAAGATCTTTAAATGGTGTTAAAAACCCTTTATACTATCACTGTGCCAGGTTGGGCTTTGTTGGTATACATGGCTGCTGAGGAAGAGAAAAAAACCCTAGATTACATAATTTTATTCATAATCCTGTGACCTTGACAATTATGTGAGGTAATTAAAAACAATACTTTCGGAAAGGTCACCATTACTGTGCCAAGTGTTTTGTTTGTAGTTGCTGAGAAGAAGCCATGGTCAAAGGTTAACTTCCCCCCTCCCACCCCCCCCCCCACCCATAAACACACACACACACACACACACACACACACACACACACACACAGAGCAAAGTAGACAACAGAGGGCAACAGAGACTCATGCATGTAAGCCAAACAGAATGAAGAAAGCAGAATCATTAGACTGTAGACTGTAGATGTCTTAATCCAAACACATACCATGATAAGATAAGATAAGATAAGATAAGATAAGATAAGATAGATTTATTGCTTCTTAGTTACAATTAAGAAGAATTTGCTTTGCTCCTCTTGATAATAAAACACAATTCATATACACAAACATATCATATAAATACATATACACATTCACACACTCAGTCATTGGCTAAAACACAATTTAAAGAGAAGAAGCACTGGCATTGCCTCACATTAAACTATGTTAAACAAGCACTAAGAATAACAGTTAAAAAGGAGGGGCAGGCCTAACACAGAATACAGATCACGGATAACAGATGATAGGTTCCATACGAACAACTAGTGCCTGATAATTCTACGTGTACCGTCTATTTTCGTTTTACACACAGCACACGGTGACTGACAAATGATGAGTCCAATTTCTTATGATCATCACATCCACAGAATACGAAAGCTCGCCAAAAGTACACAATTCTGCGTTTTGAGTTGATCTATATGTAGTTAAAACTAAGAATCATACTGTGATGGAAAGACCCCTAGCCTTATGCATCTGCGACAGGTGAGGAAACAGAGAGAGCATAGGAGTTCCCGAGCCATTTCACTGGGAATACACACCAAATCAGCGATCGTCAAATGTGTCAGGACCATGGTAGCCATTCCGGCTACCGCCCTGAACAAAACTGGTAGCCCGAAAAAAATTCTGGAAGCCGGAGTGGCTGCTAGGTTCTGATTCATCTCAGAATTCCTGCTCGCCATTCGGGCTGCCGCTACCGGAGCTTTCACTCGCCCGACGGTAAATTTGGTAGCGAAAGCGAGCGGGCGAGCGCATTTGACAATCGCTGCAAATGTTTCAAAACATTCAGTACTTACACTGCTTGCAGTGATGGATCTCTGTGCCGGCACAAGCAAAGTCCCAGATGCTGACTTCTAACCTGTCCTCAGCAGATTCTGTAGGCAAAATCCTAGAAAGAGAAAACAACCCAAAGATGTACAAATTATATTAAAATGCATTTTAAAAAAAATAGGAAACAAGTATGCATTCTGTAATGCTAACAACCTTTGCTAGTGTAAAATGTGAATGCCAAAATGACATGAGAAAATTTACAGTTAATTTTCAATAATAACACTGTCAAAATTCAGTCTTCTGACTTATAAGTCAAAACCAGCTGCACTGCACTGGAACAGTCATCTCCCATCAGAGTCTTCACCTCTCATAATACACATCATGTGTACTGACGGTATCAGTATACACAGACACATGAATCTGCAGATGTGAAATGAGTGTTTCTGAATACATTCAACATTGTGTGTCATTATGCAGTGGATAATAAAGCTGATTCCGTAATTTCAAAACATCTGTTAGTACCCAGTGCTGTAGACCTCTTGTAAGCATTATTAGACACTGAACACTGGTATATGTTGTGTGTGTGTGTGTGTGTGTGTGTGTGTGTGTGTGTGTGTGTGTGTGTGTGTGTGTGTGTGTTGACAGTAATGACACTCGAAATCAGTTCATTCAAAAGGTGACATCCATTTACACTACAAGAATTTATTCTGCATTACTGCTGTTACGTGTATTAACTTACTGTAGCGTTACTGCACAGCTGTCTTGTGGTGTCACATCCAATGTTACAGGCTATCACACTGCACAATCTCTGTACGTAAAAATTCTGCTACTTTCTGCTTCTGTAACACAGAAAACACCTGTACCATATCAAATGAGACAACATTCTTGACACTGTGGCAAGGATATGCCTCTGTCTACAGAAAAGGTACTCTGTGTGTGTGTGTGTGTGTGTGTGTGTGTGTGTGTGTGTGTGTGTGTGTGTGTATGAGTGTTCCTTACATCTTTCAAAACTGAGGGTCACTTTTACCCTCTCTGTCAAATTCAGAGGGTCATTTTGTAAACTCAAAGGATCAGACCCAAGTATAAAAATCTTGGTTCGACCAGACCCATTGTATACAAGATTGTCAGAGACGACATGTGCTTTATGAATCGGAAAACCCAGCACTAGGGCACATAATTCTCTGTTGTTTCCAATTCCAGCAACCGTCTGAGGTGTGTTGTTTTACTTTCAGTTTTCAAGTCTTGAAAACTGTGTCAGTCACAATGACGTACAGCCCCCCAATCTCTGCGTAATATTCTGAAATCTCTGCACAAATGACGCACATAATTATGTGCATGATAAGGAACACTGGTGTGCGTGTGTGTGTGTGTGTGTGTGTGTGTGTGTGTGTGTGAGGGGGGGGGGTGCTAAAGGTTGCAAAGTTAAAACTAAAACACAGAGACAGGAAACGGTCATTGAACTGTTGAAGAGAACTGTAAATTGTGGTCAATCTGTGTACGTGGACTGAGATTGTGGGTGTGTTCTCTGCATGTTCATGGAAGAGAGAGTGAGACAAAATCTCTCACGAGAGGCATTCATAACTTCTGAATCACTTTCCACGAAGGGTCTTGTCAAAGCTGACAGAAAAGTGTTGCTACTGTGTGTACGTGGAAATTTGCTTATGTGGAAAGTTTTGAGAAAAGGTACTAACTGTCTACAGTTACTAGAGACAGTTGTACTCTAAGAACGCCAGTTATTGGAAGTGCCTCAAGATCAGGCAAACACGCAGTTGATAACTACGTTCAACTAAGCCAATAGTTTCTGTTTCTCAACACCGGGAACAGAAATGGCACGTTCAGAACCGTTCTCAGAGTCAGACGTTCTGCCTGGTTTGTCATCTTTGTTATTGTAGAACAGAGGGGGGAAAAGCAGACAGCGGTGTTTAGAGCCTTTGAAATACACGTGTCGTAGGCCATACACAAAAATTATCGACTGTACTGCATACAATTACATAAAAGGAGTTTGTCTGGTTTGTCAAATGTGTCTTTTTTTTGTACTGAGGACGACAATTCGAAGCATATTCCGCTTTCGTTGATCTCACCGGTCAGTGCGCGGCCATCTTGCCTTCCCAGGATTCCGCATCCGGTTTCCAGAGTAAAAAGCATGCGCAACACTTTCCAATTAATTTTTGAATAATTAATTAGAACAATAAAGGGAGCTACAGCATCGTAACTGCAAAGTGACTGCCCACATTTTATTTTGCGTTCATCAGTGCGAGGTGAAACAGAGCGAAGAAAGAACTTGAAAACTCCACCGTGACCCGGGCGGCCGGCCCGGCGAGCCAGCGAAAGCCAGTGGCGGAAACTTCAAGCGAGGAAAATCGCCGAGACAGCCAAGCGCGTCTGCTAAAGAGAACTGCGTGTCGTCATATTATGCACGCTTAGCTAATGAGTCGCAGTGCTCGAGGCGATATTTGTGCGACCACTCGAAATTTCGCAAGACATTCTTCACATTTCATGTGGTGCCAGCCACAGGACATCTGAGATTTCTGTAGTCGAGAAACAAGTGCGCCGGTACGGCCGTTGCTGAAAAGCGTCGTCTGCTCGAGGTAAGTTTCGACCCTCCGATGTGGGCGGGACCGTTTGTGTATTCATGCATTACCGTATGTATGGAGTCGCGTTTCGGTGATAGACCGTCTGTTGCGCAGTTGAAAACAGAAGGTGTGCGTTTTCGCTCATGTTAATACGTCGCTGACTGTACTGCCTACTGATGTTCATTTAGACAGCCTATATGTTCATTTTTAGTTGCTGAATGAGGTGGAGCGAAACTGACACGTGGTTTGGAAGGGTGGTCGTTTGTTGGCGGCGGGTGTTTAGAGCGGGGGCGGAGGGGTGGTGCTGAACGTAATTGTGTGTGTGTGGGAGGAGGGGGGCAGGTGGGGGGGGGGCGTGGCAGGGGGTGGGCAACGAAACAGAAAGGCTGAAATGCACTTAATGAAAATAAAATCTGTGAACGTTTTGTATAGTGGCCATAATATGTTTACAGAAGAGTAATGTACAAGAATGAATTTACTTCATTTTTTTTCCATCAGTCTCCTGGCGAAGGCAGTAAAAACTTGAAGTATCACCATCAGTCATTACATTGTTTCTATTCACATTTTAATTCTAGAGGAATGGACAGTGGGAGGGGCACAGTGCTTGAAGTGCGGCTTGTGATCTCAGTGACTGAATTGTGCCCAACTGTTTGTGCTAGGCTGTTTTTGTTTGTTTGTTCATTTATTTTTGTTTTCTTTTGTTTTGTACAGCGCCAGCACAGATATGAAGTAAAACTCGTCAGTCACCAACACTCCCTCCCAAAACCAGAGAGGAATCCCCTCCCCTCCCCCCCCCCCCCCCCCCCAAAAAGGAAAAAAAAACAAAAAAAAAAAAACAACAAAAACAAAACAAAACCAAAAAAAAAAATCCAAGCAAACAAAAAAACAGAAACAAAACAAAACAAAAGCTAAAGAAGCAAAAAAAACCCCAAAACAACAACAGCAAAAACCCAAAACCAACCAACAAACCAAAAAAAAACCCAAAAAAAACCCCCAAAACAAACAAACAAATAAGCACACAAACAACAACCAAACTGGTTTGAAACAAAATTCCTCACATTTCAAAACTGCATTATTATTTCAGTTATTTGCTGTTTGTCTGAGTATGTGATGATACAGAGAAGAGAAGGTCAGACTTGATCATTCACTTCAGACCTGGTGCAGTGAAGCAGCCAGCCACCAACCAGTTAACCTGTTCATGATAAGATAACTCTTACAATGGATTGCACCATTGTAGCAGAAATCCATGTTACCACAGTTTTTAAATGGCAATTCTCGCAGACAGAAGAGGCAAAGTGCAAACTAGGAATGTGATAATGATGATATTTCTTTCTTTTGATGACAGTGCAGGTCAGATCAAGACATTGTGCATTGTTGAAATAATGTTCATAAAAATGATAATTTGTGTATGTGTATTTGTGTTTTCATGTACATGTATATATAAGTAATTTACACTCAACTATTTGTATTTACACCTCAGTGTGTTGTATGTATATATATATATATATATATATATATATATATATATATATATATATATATATATATATCAGTTTACTGTCCTGTTTATTTACTACTAGCAGCTAATTTCTGTTAGCCCCAGAGGTAAATTTCCCCCTTAGATAAAATTTAAAGGGGCCAATCGTTTAGTCCTTTTGGCTCCTAGAGAAGCATAGGGCCTCAACAGCTCTCCTCCATCTCACTCTGTCCCTGGCGCAGGTCTAAAGGGACCAATGCTACCATTTTATGCTCATTTATTGTTCTGACTCTGGGCTGTTTTCGTGGTATCTATCATCACAGCACTTAGACACCTGGCCAGTGACAGTAATAATAATAATGAGTATTGTATAGGCGCTTTACCCAATTTCATGAATCAGCTCAAAGCGCCGCGAACTGAACCCAACACGCACGCTCACGTGAATCACACGCATTCCCTCACACACTGGACATGAACACTTTACAATCACGTGGTGCGAAGGGTCAGCTCAGCTATTTGGTGTCTGCGAACCGGCACTGAGCCAACAGAAGCGTACTCAGTGACGCAGTGACCACACTGAGCAGTCCAGCAGTGCAACAACAGTCGCAGAATTTGAATGCTGGACCGCTTGTGTAAAGTGTAAACAACTTGTACCGCATTGACAGCTGTAGTAATCACCGAGATAGAGTAGTTTGAGCGTACAGGCACGCTTACTGTGCAAAAACAGAAGTTTGCTTAGCAAAGATGGAATTAGCCCATGTAATAAAGTGATCTTATTTGAATGCATGCTGCCGTTTATTTTCGTTTTTGTTATTTATAAATCACCCAGCCAGCGGACTGACCATACCGTTTTATTTACAAGTTGGCTCCAGTTGAACCTGTCAAGAGGCCACCTCTGTATGACGGTCACCTTACTAAGGTGGTCATCTAAAAGGATCCCCGGAAGTTTTCCCTGTACCTGATTGCCGTGTTGACTAATTCACCTTTGTTTTTTCAATTTCCTGTTTGAGCCGAGTTGTTGGTCATTTAAAAAAAACAAACAAAAAAAACCCCGAAAACCATACCAACAACACCAACTATGAAAAGTTCACAGTACGAGTGTATTGACACACCCCTTTGCGCAGACGATGCTCACTGGCAAAATTTGCGTCATGGACACGACAGCTCGCTCTGTTCTGCCCCTGCATTGTTTGTTTGTTTGTGTGTGTGTGTGTGTGTGTGTGTGTGTGTGTGTGTGTGTGTGTGTGTGTGTGTGTGTGTGTGTGTGTGTTTTGTTTGTTTGTTTGTTTGGTTGGTTTTTTTTTTGGTTTTGTTTTGTTTTGTTTCAATTTTTTTTTTTCGGGAAATGCGCGACGTTGTGTGTGCGTGCGTGCGTGTGTGCGTGCGTGCGTGTGTGTGTGTGTGCGAGTCGATTTCGCTTCGGAAGCGGAGTGGAATGGCTCAGTAATCTGAGAGACAAACTGAATGGCCTGTCAAAATTTAGGAGGAATGCTCCGTGGATTTTCTCTTCCTGTATTTTTATGTTGACAGTTCTTGACCCATTTCAAAAACCAGTTGTGTCTTTGTTTTTGTTTGAAAGAAAAAATGTCAAAATGCCATTATATTCAAGTATTTTGAAGTAATTCCAATTATACTGAGTGCTCTCGTGCAACAATTGTGATAGATTTTGTTAAAACGAAATCAGCCTGTGCGGGCAATTAGCTCTAGAAGATATTAGCGAAATCGCTGAATACTCTATCAATTTTCACCGACTTCCTTCTTCGTATGACTATACTTCGTCGTACGGAAACAGAGATACTGAAGCGAAATAGCCAAACCACTTTACCAACTATTCAGGATGAAAATATGAAAACAAAAGTGGAAGGAATGATCTCGTAACATTGAGGTCTTTTGCACTTGGCAATTTTACGAGGTTGATACCGGTTTGGACCCTGGTTGGTGCATCTACATTTAACCAACCCCGGTTAAAAGCGACCCTTTAAAAAAAAAATGTCTCTTTTGGGAAATTCGGGCTGACTCTCCTGGCGGAAGCGCGTCGTCGCGTTGCAACGCCACCCAATACTTTATCCTATTTTTCAATGTTTTCAATCCTGCTACAGAGCAGGGTTTAACCCGGGTCCACGGCCAACCCGCATGCAGTTGGCCTCATGATGCTTTCGTCAATGCATGACGGCCGGAATGACGAAGTCAGTTTTCATAGGTGATTGTCAGGGCCAGATTTGCAGAGAACGTAGTGGAAACACTAATGACCCGAGTCGAGGTAAACTCCAGTTGAACCCGGGTCGTAGTATAAACCGGGACTTGCTGAAAACGTCGTGTGTAATGAAATAACAGTAAGGTGCTAACGGCGACTTCAGATCCACTAGACAAGTAGTCTTTTTTCTGATTTTGCTGAGGTGAGTTTCGGACACAGAGGGCTGTGTGAAGTCGACAATGAGAACCTGGATGCAATCAGCATTAGATGATTCGTTGATCCAGGTGAGGTCACGGTCGACACAAAAAAAGATGAGAGAAAGAAAACGACGGTAGGGACTGCATAGATGACAGCGGTGACCGGTGAGGGCCCAAGACAGGGGCTGGGAGAAGTCAGCAGTGGAGATCTGGACAAATGCAGCAATGGTAATCTGGATGAAGGAGACAGTGGGAAACTGGATGAAGAAGACAATGAGGTACTGGATGAATGGAGCTGCATGAAGGCAGCAGCTGAGATCTGGATGAAGGCAGCAGTGGAGATCTGGATGACGGCAACAGTGGAGAGCTGCATAAAGGCAGCAGTGGAGATCTGGATGAAGACAAAAGTGGAGATCTGGATGAAGGCAACAGTGGAGATCTGGATGAAGGCAACAGTGGAGATCTGGATGAAGGCAACAGTGGAGATCTGGACGAAGGCAACAGTGGAGATCTGGACGAAGGCAACAGTGGAGATCTGGATGAAGGCAACAGTGGAGATCTGGACGAAGGCAACAGTGGAGATCTGGATGAAGGCAACAGTGGAGATCTGGATGAAGGCAACAGTGGAGATCTGGACGAAGGCAACAGTGGAGATCTGGATAAAGGCAACAGTGGAGATCTGGACGAAGGCAACAGTGGAGAGCTGCATAAAGGCAACAGTGGAGATCTGGACGAAGGCAACAGTGGAGATCTGGATAAAGGCAACAGTGGAGATCTGGACGAAGGCAGCAGTGGAGATCTGGATGAAGGCAACAGTGGAGATCTGGATGAAGGCAGCAGTGGAGATCTGGATGAAGACAACAGTGGAGATCTGGATGAAGGCAACAGTGGAGATCTGGATGAAGGCAACAGTGGAGATCTGGATGAAGGCAACAGTGGAGATCTGGATAAAGGCAACAGTGGAGATCTGGACGAAGGCAACAGTGGAGATCTGGATAAAGGCAACAGTGGAGATCTGGACGAAGGCAACAGTGGAGATCTGGATAAAGGCAACAGTGGAGATCTGGACGAAGGCAACAGTGGAGATCTGGATAAAGGCAACAGTGGAGATCTGGATGAAGGCAACAGTGGAGATCTGGATGAAGGCAGCAGTGGAGATCTGGACGAAGGCGACAGTGGAGATCTGGATAAAGGCAACAGTGGAGATCTGGACGAAGGCAACAGTGGAGATCTGGATAAAGGCAACAGTGGAAATCTGGACGAAGGCAACAGTGGAGATCTGGATAAAGGCAACAGTGGAGATCTGGATGAAGGCAGCAGTGGAGATCTGGATGAAGGCAACAGTGGAGATCTGGACGAAGGCAACAGTGGAGATCTGGACGAAGGCAGCAGTGGAGATCTGGATGAAGGCAGCAGTGGAGATCTGGATGAAGACAACAGTGGAGATCTGGATGAAGGCAACAGTGGAGATCTGGATGAAGACAACAGTGGAGGTCTAGATGAAGGCAACAGTGGAGACCTTGATGAAGGCAACAGTGGAGATCTGAATGAAGACAACAGTGCAGGTCTGGATGAAGGCAGCAGTGGAGATCTGGATGAAGGCAACAGTGGAGATCTGGACGAAGGCAACAGTGGAGATCTGGACGAAGGCAACAGTGGAGATCTGGACGAAGGCAACAGTGGAGATCTGGACGAAGGCAACAGTGGAGATCTGGACGAAGGCAACAGTGGAGATCTGGATGAAGGCAACAGTGGAGATCTGGATGAAGGCAACAGTGGAGATCTGGATGAAGGCAACAGTGGAGATCTGGACGAAGGCAACAGTGGAGATTTGGACGAAGGCAACAGTGGAGATCTGGATGAAGGCAGCAGTGGAGATCTGGATGAAGGCAGCAGTGGAGATCTGGATAAAGGCAACAGTGGAGATCTGGATGAAGGCAACAGTGGAAATCTGGATGAAGGAAATTGTGGAGATCTGGATGAAGGCAACAGTGGAGATCTGGATGAAGGCAACAGTGGAGACCTTGATGAAGGCAGCAGTGGAGATCTGGATAAAGGCAACAGTGGAGATCTGGATAAAGGCAACAGTGGAGATCTGGACGAAGGCAACAGTGGAGATCTGGATAAAGGCAACAGTGGAGATCTGGGTGAAGGCAACAGTGGAGATCTGGATGAAGGCAACAGTGGAGATCTGGATGAAGGCAACAGTGGAGACCTTGATGAAGGCAGCAGTGGAGATCTGGATAAAAGGCAGCAGCGGGGACCTGGATGAAAACAGCAGAAACTATCTGGATGAAGGACTGTAGGGGACTGGATACAGACCAGTGGGGAGGTGGATCTTGCGCAGTAGAGAACTGGAGGAAGGAGACCGTGGGAATTGGATGGAAGACAGTGGAGAACTTGATGAGGCGACAGTGGTTATTGTGGATGGAAATAACAGCGGAAGACTGGATGAAGGAGACAAAGGAGACCGGATGGGTGGCGATATTGGGAAGCTGGAACGAGGCCGCAGTGCGGAGCTGCATGAACCGTCAGTTTGGAACCGGATGAAGGAGACAGTGCATGGGTGTCGGACGAAGAGGAGAGTGGGTGTCTATGGATGAAGGAGACATTGTGACACTGGATAGAGGCGACATTGGGAAGTGCGCATCTGGATGAAGGGAACCAGATGAAGGCAATAGAAGGGATCTGGACGAAGGAGACAGAGAGGATCTAGACGAAGGAGACATTGGGTCGCTAGGTGAAGGTCAGTGGGGATCTGGACGAAATGAGACAGTGGGGACCTGAACGAAGGAGACAGTGGGGTACCTGGAGGAAGGAGACAGTGGGGACCAGGAGGGTGGAGACAGAGGGGATCTGGACGAAGGAAACAGTGGGGACCTGGAGTCAGAGGGGATCTGAACGCAGGAGACAGTTGGGACCTGGAGGAAGGAGACAGAGGGGATCTGAACGCAGGAGACAGTTGGGACCTGGAGGAAGGAGACAGAGGGGATCTGAACGCAGGAGACAGTTGGGACCTGGAGGAAGGAGACAGAGGGGATCTGGACGAAGGAGACAGTGGGGACCTAGAGGAAGGAGTCAGAGGGGATCTGAACGAAGGAGACAGTGGGGACCTAGAGGAAGGAGACAGCTGGGACCTGGAGGAAGGAGTCAGAGGAGATCTGGATGATGTCAATTTTGATGTGGTGAATGGACAGTGGGAATCTGGATGAAAGACGCGAGCAAACTCGAGGAAGAATATTTCATGTAATTGCCAGTTGATGGATAGGTGTTTGGAGGTTTATTTAACATCGCGGGTGCGAAACTTGTGTGTGAAATTCGTTATTTAAGAAAAACTAATGCAAATTCCTGTTTCTCGTGTTTCTATGGGGTGGGGGGGGGGGGGGGGGGGGGCATATCCAGGTTCAGCACATTGTTGAATATTAACCGTATGTGCCCTTAAGAAACACCAAGGAAAATTGCTTTGCTTCGTTTAGCCCCCCCCCCCCCCCCCCCCCCACCCGCTTGGTTGAAAGTGCCACCTGCGTTTCCGTTTTGCTGGAAATTACGAAGATGGTGATAATAAATTCAAGAGCAGGAAGCAAACATGAGTATTCCAGATAGCATCTTTGATAATGTCAAGAGTTATTTTGAAACCCTTTGCTTACGAAAAACTGAAAATGATACGAAATTGTTGACAGTTCGTGTCACTAAATAACTTGACAAACTGTAAGTTGAGTCTGTGATCTGTCTAGTGGAACTGATTAACAACATCAAAAAAACACAAAAAAACAACTTTTCTCACTTATCATTTTTCAGGAATTATTTTTGAAATATACAGTCGGCTTTGATTTTTGCACAGTAACCTTGTGAGTTCTTGTGGAAATCATTTTTGTTTTGGCCACCGACCCTCGCCATAACCTTCTCGGATTTCTCTAAGGAAGGCGAAATTACCCTGTTGATGTTTTCGTACGGACGTAATTTAGTGTAGGTTTCGTCTGTATGTCTGAGTTCCACACCTGAGACCTGAAAAAAGGAGATATCAGCTGCCGTAACTGCCCAGGCAGGATCTAAACATCATGGACGTGAAGACCATGACCACTGTTTTGTTCTGCCCTTCTTCCTTTTATTGTTATTTATTGGAGCGCGCGGAAGGGGAGGGGGGGGGGGGGTCCGCTACACCACACAGTTGACATATGAACAGTTTCAAACAAAATGCGAACTCCATGTAATTACGAAAAATGTCAAACACCACCACTGCCTCAACCAGCAACAGCAACAACAACAACCAAAAAAGAAAAAAAGGTGTGTATGAACAGCAACATGTTTAACAGGCTCCATTTCTGTCTCACAAAGATACAGCAGTAATGTAGTATCTCCTTTACAGTCTAGCTCCATGCAGCGTGCAAAACAAAACAACAACAAAACCACAAGAAACCATCAACAACATTCACAACACAACGCGTGGCCAGCAGTGAACTTTAAAAGGACCAGCGAACTCTTTCATCATTGTGTGCAACGTGCCAGCGAAGACAGCATACACAAGAAGTTAACTCTCATTGTCAGTAGTATTTTCTTCGTAAACCGCAAGCTGTTTACATTTTCAGCCACCGGAACGAAACGGAACAAAATTGGTGTTGTCCTGAAGTTCATTCATGAAAATTTGTTTGAAGAGAAACCCGAACTGTTTTATTTCGAAATTCTCCAGTGTCGGGCAGTTTTTATGTTGTTGTTGTTGTTGTTTTTGAGTTTCATGTTCTTGTTCGATGACCAGCTGACCAATAGCAGCGTGGCATGTGACCCTTACATGATTTTCGACTGATTGTGACCTTGTGCGACCTCCGTGTTTCCAGTGTTATACTGACAAGCATTTTGGATTTAAGTATGATGTTAGCTATATTCTGCCTCTTCTTCCGCTTCTCTTGTTTCGTAGTCGCGATTTAGCACATGCGTTTTGTGTTTCAAGTATATGTTTCAGGTACATTCTGTGCAAATGTTAACCAGTCTGGAGCCTCGGTGAACGCCACTTTCAAAGGTTCTTGTGGCTATCAATGTCAGTCCGCGCTGGCTTGCCAGAGCTTGGCGCGGCAAGTGACGGGGGTCACTGCTGTTTTGTTTGGCCCCCCGTGTCTGGCAAGCTGCCTGGTGCTGCAGCTAATTGTTTTAATTGATCTCCTTGTTGTTCTTTTTTTGTGTGTGGCAGGTAGTCGTGGCCTAGCGTAGCACGGCTACGACCGACAACTGCGACCGGGCAAGATGGCGGCCGACTAGAGCAGCGACCCCAGGCGGCGTGTTTGTAATCACCGCACGCTCAGGCCAGACCAGAACAAGTACGCTCATTTTCCTCAATGTCATCAGTGAAAGGAATATTCTGACTTGAAATACTATTGATTTCTGCAGGCAGACCGGCGTAAACGAATAGTTTGCCGGAGCGCATTTGCATAAATATGGGCCATTGAAGATTAACATAGTTATGTGACATTAATAACGGCATTGTTAGGGCCCTTTCTCTCTCCCCGAACAAGACGGAAGTGCCGCTGCAGGCCCCCGCGCTCTCCAGAAAATGAGGTAGAAAATTAAAGGCGGCCATCTTGTCAGTGACCCAGTAGCGGGGACACTGACTGCTCTATCGCCCGAGTTCCAATACTGACAAACAATAACGAGATATTTCTTCGCTTTCCATTCCTCAGTGTCCCAAGGACCCCCCTTTTCCTTTTCATATTCCGAGGGGGGAGAGGGAGAGCGAGAGAGAGAGAAGGAGGGAAAAAGTCTTTTCAATGCAATGTGTTGATTAACTTTAGCCGAAATCTGGCGGCAGCAGTTCTGATAGGGCCGGAGCTGGCCCATCCTTGGAGCTTCACTCTCCATCAAATTTATTAACTGTGTGTCAGTGTTGTGAAGCGCTCGGGCCTGACATCTCGCCACGCGATTGTAATGAAGAGTTGTCACAGCGGGCCCGTTCTTACACCACAATACATCACCCACCACTGTCCCTTTCCCAGTATCGCATAAAAACACCAAATCTGCGCGCTTTCTGTATCTCTTGATTGGACATTTCTATTTCTGCGCTGTCTCAACTGAAATTACGCCCATCTCCCCGTCCCCGATGCTGGGGCCGCCCCTCAGAGGAGCCAGCAGTGGTGGGTAGTGGTGGTGGTGGTTGTGGTGGTGGTGGTGGAGGGGTTGGTGATGATGGTGCGAGCTTTGCCGTGGAGGTCATTACATAAAGGACATTGAACAATGATAAATGGACGGTTTGTCACTGACGGGGGGTGTTGGCGAGGGCTGTAATTATCGATATTGAAAGTGGGAAGTGGGCTTCGCGAGAGAAATCTCTCTCTCTCTCTCTCTCCCTCACCCCCACCCCACCCCCTCCTCTCTCTGTCTCGCTCTCCAAAGGGCATGCAATCTACCAGGTTCATCGCGAAATCTGAAATTCCTTTTATGATTGAGGGTACTGTTGTGAAATTTCCCCAGATTGTAATAACAAGAACTTGCCCTAGCCTTTGCCCACCCCTTTCCCCCTTCTCCCAACCCCTGCCCACCTCTTCCAGCCTCCTCGCCCCGCAGTCCGCGCCACTGAGGATCTTTGTCACATTGCCATCTCTTCCAAGTTGGAATACTCTTTGCACAGAGGCTGGGATTCCTGATTTTTGAAATGCAATAACTATTTATATACACGTATATACTTTGAACGTGAACACGTGTGCGTGCATGCGTGCGTGTGTGTGTGTGTGTGTGTGTGTGTGTGTGTGTGTGTGTGTGTGTGTGTGTGTGTGTGTGTGTGTGTGTGTGTGTGTGTGTGTGAGAGAGAGAGAGAGAGAGAGACAGACAGACAGACAGACAGACACTCAGACAGACAGACAGTCAGACACTCAGACAGACAGACACTTCAGACAGACAGAGAGTTCATACCAACATTTTAGGAAATGTCAGGTTTGCCGATACAGTATTTCATTTTAATTTAAAAGAGAGAAGACTGGCGGAAGGGGGGTGGGGGGGGGGTGTTGTGGAGGATGTGGAAGACGCAGTCACAGTAGCCGATTTGTTTTTTAAACCCACTCTAGGGCGCACCATATGTAAAATATCAAATGCCAGCAAATGACTACAGACTGGTCAGAATGAAAGGTTGAAATCGATATTTCGCATTAACTTTGTTCCCGACTTGAAATACTTTTCTTTCCTTTGCGTTTCGCTTTCACGTGGAGAAGTCATTTGACATTAGTGTGGGTTTAGATGATGATTGCATTAGTTGTTTTCCGTAGAATGAGTTCAGAGATTTTCGACATTTAATTCTTTTTGTCTAGCCAGAAATGACAGGAAACATGAAAAAAAAAAAAATTGCGTGATCTTCAGGGGAGAAAGCACTACGGCAGTACTTTCTTCAGATATAACTTTATTTTTCCTTTTCTTTTCTGTTTTTCTTTTTTCTCTCCCTCTCTCTCTCTCTTTTTTTTTTTTTTTTTTTTTTGCATTTCTCCGTGTCTTACACCACGATACTACATCAGTCTTCTAAAAAACAATCTTCGGGTTTAAAAAAAGCATTTTTAATTATTTTGTGTGTTTTTTTTTAATTTTTTTTTATTGTTGTTTGTTTTCGATTTTCCCTCTCTTTTGTAGTTTTGATTGTATTTTAATTGTATTTTGCTTGTTTTTCTTTCATGCACATAATTCCCAGCAAACAGATTTATTTGAAAACTACATTGTCCAACAAAAACCAAACAAATTAACAACAACAACAACAACAACAACAAAAACCCACCCCAAAACAAAGAAACAGACAAGAACAACAGTAAAAATTATTAAGAATAACAGATTCTTTACTGTGGAACGAAAAACAAAATTCACTATAATAATAAATTCCTTCAGTACATGCATGTTCAAGGAATGGCATTCGGAGACTTGGAGAACCCGAAGAAGTACTACATGTAACTTTTTGTTCTGTGAAGTCGAACCGCCACTAATGGTTTTGTTTTCATCACCATTTTGGCGACTGAACTTTTAGTGACCAGGGCACGCATGTAAAACTCGAGGTTAATTTAACCCACGGCTACGGGCCTGACCCAGACTAGGACAAAAGAAACTCCAAAACAAAATTAAATTTAAAAAAAAAGGAAGCGAAGAAAGGTATGAAAAACTCCTTCTCTAACGGCTCAGGCACGATGGTGGAATGGATCCGCTTCCTGGTTTAAAAAAAAAAAAAAAAAAAACACAAAAAAACCTAGAGCTAGTTTAGTTCGAGGTTAGACTTTAACCCGGGGCTAAAATCCCTAACCTCGACTTTTACATGCGGGCCTAGCTGAAGACAGATCATAATTATCACAATGAGTTCTCCCCGGACGAGATCTGACCATCTGACCTTGAGACCTGCAACAAGGGACACTGTCGACCAGAAATTGACTAATGAAAATTTGTCGTACCAACGAGAACTTAAAAAGAAAACATCGTTGTGATTTCTGTTAATACGGGGAAAAAAGAGAACCAACCAACAAACAAAATTAATGATAATATTAAACAACAAAGAAAGAGCCAACAGTATAATAATTAATAAAAGCCGAAGAACAGTAATGAATATCAACAAACAAACAAATATTGATGAAGAGATGATGACCAAACATTTCCAGCAATGAAAAGGGAATCTGGCCTCATCTGTTAAGTTACAGGAAACAAGTCTTGCGGAAGAGACACAAGATTAGTGACACTGGCAAACTATACATAACTTTATCTGATGTTAGACAAGCTAGTAAATTAAAATCCCTACACTCTTACCCACCCTACACACACACACACACACACACACACACACACACACACACACACACACACACACACACACACACACACACACACACACACACACACACACCAACGAAAAGCAATCAAACAAGCAACAACACACAGTAACAAACAAACACAATGACAAAGAAGACGCACGAGCGAACGAAACAGAGATCTATACACGTAAACAGAATTTACCCGGTGGAATCTGGTTTACCGCAAAATAAAGCGCTTTCAATCGGTTTGTATTGCGTCATTTAAGCTCTTTTTTTCTTTTTTTTTAGCTACAGTTCACACCCTGGTCTCGTCGCTGTTGGATCTGCGCAGCTCTGGCTAAATATTCAGGATCAAAGTTTTCCCTTAATTAGCAAACGAAACATAAGTCGGTGTGCTTTAAATGTGCTCTCGGGCCGTGCTCACCGAGGCGTGAGCTGGCAATCAGCGTGTAGAGTGACTCGCTTGCCGCGCAATTAAAATTACCTGTTGGCCCAGTGCCCAGACAATCAGGGGCCATTGTTGCTGATAGACACGGCTATAGCCTGGCTGTTGGACCTGTCAACAGAGAAACAAGCCAGTCTCGGTTTCCTGCTCCAGACACTTGGGATGAATTCAGAATGGACGGTAGTGTTGCCGGTGCTATTCCGCTTCAAAAGAGGCACCGCCGGTCAGTACAGAGGGGTTTTTTTCCAGTCAGTAGCATGGAGTGTTTCCATTTTCAAATTTGAGAAGCACCGAGCGTTTCCGAGGGTCGCCGCGTCTGCCAGCGTAAAACTGAGAACGAGGGGTAGGTAGCTGAGTGTTTGGGAGTTTAACGTCCTTTTCCACCACGTTAGGGTGATATCAAAGACTGACTGACGGGGCAACGAGAAAAAGGCCAGCACAAATATTTGGGCCCCGGCCGGGATTCGAACTCACGGCCCGAGCATCGAAAGTCCAGCGCTGTACCGTTCGGCTGTCCGGCTCCCCATGAGAACGTGGCCGTTTATCAGCTAGACAACTTTCATGGTAATAATAATAATAAATGGCAGGGCACATTTCTTTAGGATAAAACTCAATGCGCCGATCACTCGCCGACATTTACGCACATTTGAAAAGATGGACGGACGAACGCTGGTGAAACTGACAAGTTACACGGGAAATTTACTGGAACTGAAGGCCCCGCCGCGAAATAGGAATGTTTTAAGATTGCTCATAAAAACATACAGAGTGGGCGCATTTCTCAGATCCGCATGTAGAGACTAACGAGTTACTACAATTCAAAATATGCGGGCATCCTCATATTTCAAACACACGGTTTTTGCGTAGGAGCAATCATCGTCGAAATTTTTTAAGCGGAGTAGCGGGTGGGGTGGGTGGGTGTTTGGGAGTTTGAAGTCTTTTTCCACCACATACGGGTGATATCAAAGACGGGGCAACGAGAAAATGGCCAGCACAAATATTTGGCCCCAGTCGGGAATCGAACTCACGACCCGAGCATTGAAAGTCCAACGTTCTACCATTCGGCCAACCCGGCTTCCCTTTAAGCGGAGTAGCACTGGAAAACACTCGGACCCATTTTGAGTACACCCCGTGAGACAGCACCGGCATGTTGACGGCAGAATATTCCACAGGGGTGGGTCGGTGGGTGTTTCGGACGTCGTTTTCCATCACATATGGGTGATATCAAAGACGGGGCGACGATGAAAATGCCAGCACAAATATTTGGCCCCAGCCGGGATTCGAACTCACGACCCGAGCATTGGAAGTCCAACGCTCTACCATTCGTCCACCCCGGCTTCCGTAATATTCCACAGAGATACCTAGGGTTTTTTTTTTAAATTTTAATATCCATGTAACATACCCAGGATAACGTCAGTCGTGGTCGCGAAGTCATCAGTATTGTTGGTAGTCTGTACGGTGTATGGGCCGTGGAACGAGACGCGAGTGTGAAAGTACGTGTGGTGCATGCGGGTAGCTCTGCTTGTTTCTGTCAGGTAGCGTCACTTCCATGATGCGGTGGAACTGTGTGTAGCACTGTTGCCGACCAGCTCTGTGTGTTGTTTGCCTAGCCTCACCCTTTAGACGTGTGGGCCTAAAGTAAATGTGAGAACACGCACTACTTTGTTGTTGTCCACAGCTATGCTCAGCTTTTATAATTCGCCCAGGATTCTATTAAGAAAAAAAGAAGAAAAAAAAATCATGATCCATACTCTACACGTTTGATCAGCCGTGTCCAGTTCTTCGCTGACTTAAAAATTAGTGAATGATTTTGTGTCCAACGTTTGATTGGTCTACTGGAAAATCTGAATGGATGCGACATTTCCTGTAGCTGTTATTCATAGACACTCATAAAAGGTTTCGGTACAGGTAACATGGGCCTGATCACTTACTTTTTGAAAGGGGAGGTCGGGGGCGGGGAGGAGGGGGAAGGGGGGGGGGGGCTTCGCCGATCGAAAGGAACATATTCTCGAAAATTCAAACAGGGAGGGAGTTGGGGAGGGAGGCTAGATTTTTCGCTGAGGTATTTTTTGTGTGTGTTTTTGTTCGTTTGTTTTGTTTTTGTTTTGTTTTTTTAGGAGAGGGGGGCGTTTGTCGTCTTCCAGGGTGAGTTAAAGACTGGTGGGAAAAAAAAAATGGGTGCGCCCACATAATTTTCAACCTATCAGATTTCGAATACGCGATCTTCCGATGTCGAGTACGATGTTCACACTGACAAGTGAGCTGTCGCGTCCGTCGTCTCTATAGTCTAATCAAAGACCTTTTAGAGCAATAAAGATAGAAAACTCAGCCTAGCTCTTTCTGTTACTTCGAAGCCACGTACCGCTAAAAGATCCTTTAGTATCAGAGTAATGAAGACAGTAAAACGGCCTATAGCTCTTTTTGTCTGTTTTGGTTCCACGTAAAGACCCACAAATTTTCGATATACTTAAAAGTAGCGATTAAATGATACTGTTCGCTTGGGCTTGTGTATTCTGCATGATCATGTGCTTGCGCGGTGTTAAGCCCTAAATAGCTAACTAACTAACTAACTGCATGGTCATGAATCTGAAATTAGTTCTTCAGCAATTTCTACAAGACGTAGAAATGTTTTGGCGAAGTTCTTCGAAGCGACATCAAGCGGAAATAAAGGAGGCCATTACCTAAGCATGGTCGATAATTTCTACCAACATTCACATAAAACTGGCAGACATGTTATTTCCACTTTGCTCAGTGCTTACGGATATCATGTTTTGGCAGTCTCCGCGCTGGCAATCTTACATTCAGACGAAATAATAATAAGAGATTGTCCCAAATTATTTCCACGAAATACGTCATATTACTGGAGTCCCGATTTGATGATATTACTTCTAAATGAGAACATTTTCTTGTCATCAGTACCAGTGTACAGTGAGTGATCGTCTCTGTAATGACGAAGTAGGTTAATGAAGCCACGTGATTTCATCTTGGAATGGCTTTTCTTCGTTTCAACTAGGGCCATTTCTCTGTAATAAAGTCGAATTAAAGTCAGGATGGTCAGACAGGACTGCCGATGACGTCAACTCCGTTGCATGAGAGCGAGGAGGGGTTGGGGGGGGGGGGGGTATGGTGGTGGTCATATCTGATGTGAGGATGTGTCTGGCGGTTTATTACAGTTTTTATTTAGTTACTTCCGTCGTTATTTACATATTTGTTTACTTATCATTTTACCTGTTCCTTTACCTTTTGTGTTGCGACTTTTTCCCGTTTATTTGTACCCCACCCCTCCACCCATTTGACCCCCCCCCCCCTGCGCACTCACACACACACACACACACACACACACACGCACACGCACACACACTCACACTCACACACACACACCCCAACGAAACCAAACCCCCCTCCCCCCCAACACACACACATGAAAAACACCACCACGAACAACAAAAAACAAAAAACAACAACACACACACACACACACACACACACACACACACACACACACACACACACACACACACACACACACACACACACACCAAACAAACAAACAAAACACACACACACCAAACAAAAACAACAACACACACACACTCCCCCCCCAAAAAAAACCAAAAAAAAACAAACAAAAAAAAAACCCTAAAAGTTAATCCTCACCCACCCACCCCAGTTCCTCGCCCTTCACACACACACACACACACACACACACACACACACACACACACACACACACACACACACACACACACACACACACACACACACACACACACTATTACTTTAAGTTGTCTAATATTTTGTTAAGCATCTGCCAGAATTTTTTTTTTAAGTGCTTGGTGTCGATGTCAGCGAACTTTGATTGGTATCTCATCAGTCGTTCGGCTGTGGGTGGGGTGGGGTGGGGTGTGGGTGGGGTGGGGTGGGGGTTGTTTGTGATAAGAATGTGAATTATTTAGATTTCATCATGTTTAATCAACGCCTATCACAGTTTCTCTCAGTCAGAAAGGCGCGACTGAGTGAGCCATCTTTGCCAGCAAATCTTGATTTTATCGCTACAGTTTAATTTTTTTCCTTCTCTCTTGAGAGAAATGAGGGGGGGGGGGGTATCTGTCACAACTACAATGTTCTCATTGCCGTGTGCTGTTTTAGCTTGTGTGTGTGTGTGTGTGTGTGTGTGTGTGTGTGTGTGTGTGTGTGATTGATGGGCACGGTGGCTGTTGTTAATAGATTGCGGCAATCAGGATCGGAGGGGGCGCGGGTTGCCATCTTGCGCACCTCCCTATCTGAAATGAGGATCAACTGGTGGGGACAAACACAGCCCGACACACACACACTCAAGTTTCACCATACCAACAGGGGGTGCAGGAGTGATGAGGGAGGGTGGTCGATGGGACGGGGAGGAGGGGGAGAGGAATTGTCATGTGAACAACCCCCTTCCCTCTTCTTCATCATCGCAGCAGCCATAAGGAAGAAGCTGGGTAGATCACAGTGAGAGTACCGCACTGTTCGGGGTTGGGCCTAGGGATCAGTCAGAAGCATGCATAACGTCTATGTTTTGGCTGCCTGTACCAAATAATTTTTTTAGTTCATTCCGTCCCTGTTCAGTTTCCTTACAGTTCCTTTCGAGAGGAATCAGATGGCTTTCCTCGGAAAATCACGTGGCAGCAGTAACGCGCCAATCATGTTCTCTAGGTGGATGCTGGGGTTTTGTCAGTTGAAACTTCCATTAAAACTTATTTAGAACTCTTTTCCTGCACCGCAAGATGGTCCTGATATCCATGGTCGCATAGAAAACTAAGTACTACCAGCGAAAGAAAGACAGAAAAAGCCAGTCTGCACGTGGGGAGACTGGCTGTGACAGAGGTTAGAGGTGGGTTAAATTTCCTAAGTGACAATGATCTTCGCGGCCCATCTTATCGTCACAAGTTTAATATGTGCATGTCGGTGGCCCTCGTCAGTGGTCGCCGGCTTACAACGTACAGTTCTGTTAAGCTCGAAGGTCCGCAGTGTGAACCATCAGATGCGACGTGACGCACCCTCTCCTCTCTGACCTTAAAAAAAATATATACAAAAATAAAAATCTGTTTTGGCTTTTCGTGATAGAAGAACAGGGCTCGTATGTAAAACTCGAGGTTAATATGACCCACGGCTACGGGCCTAACCCAGACTAGAACAAAAGAAACCCCCAAACAAAATTAAATAAAATAGAAAGCGAAGAAAGAAAGACAAAAATCCTTCTATAACGGCATAGGCACCTTGCTGGAATGGACCCGCTTCCTGATTTAAAACAAAAAACAACAGAAAATATAACCCTAGAGTTAGTTTAGTTTGAGGTTAGAGTCTAACCCGGGGCTAAACTCCCTAACCCCGACTGTTACATGCGGGCCCAGGAACATAGTAGACTAGTAATAGAGAGACATCAAGACAAGTAGACTGCCAAAAGAAAGAGGCATACTGACATGGATTTCTAATACATGGACATAATATACCTTTTTTTCTGTTCTGGGATCTGCTAGATCTTGTGATCACTTTTACATGCGGGCCCAGGAACATAGTAGACTAGTAATACAGAGACATCAAGACAAGTAGACTGCCAAAAGAAAGAGACATGGGTGAGTGAGTGAGTATTTTAAGGCTTAACGCCGCGTCAGCGACAAAGACTAATTCGCGGAGAAAGAGACATACTGACATGGATTTCTAATACATGGACATAATATACCTTTTTTTCTGTTCTGGGATCTGCTAGATCTTGTGATCACTTTTCCCATACAGGCAGGCACAGTTCTCTCCCTTGCAGCGTCCACTTATCTATTGTTCCCTTTTGAGTAGTGACGGACGAACCAACTGAAAGCTATGATCTGCAACCAGGGACCGTAGATCTGCTACGATATAAGAAAGCCTAATCTAATACTAATGTAAATAGTAGTAGTAGCAGTAGTAGTACACACCTAAATTCCGATTACGATTAGCCGTCGCCAACCCGCTGCCACCGTTGAAACCACAGTCCCCACTGCATCTTACTTTGTACAGTACTTATTGGAGTCATTCTCTCTATCCGCTTTCTTCCTGTCGGGGAGCCAGGGTGGCCGAATGGTAGAGCGTTGGACTCTCAATGCTCGGGTCGTGAGTTCGAATCCCGCCGGCTGGGGCCAAATATTTGTGCTGGCCTTTTTTCTCGTTGCCCCGTCTTTGATATCACCCTCATGTGGTGGAAAAGGACGTTAAACTCCCAAACACCCACCCACCCACCCCTTTCTTCCTATCTCTTTCTCTATACTTATCAGTCCTACCATAACTTACTGTATTTGACGTCTCCGCTGCACATGTTTTCTGTATTTATGAGCACACTTATATAATAAGTTTTTGACTTGTTGTGCTCGGCCTCGTGAAAATTGGGGGAATGGTAGAGCGTTGGACTTCTAATGTTCGGGTCGTGAGTTCGTAACCCGGCTGGGGCCAAATGTTTGTGCTGACTTTTTCATCGTTGCCCCGTCTTTGATATCACCCGTATGTGGTGGAAAAGGACGTTAAACCCCCAAACACCCACCCACCCAACACCCTCGTGAAAATTGTGTGAAAGTGCATATATGTATATTTGTTCAAAACGAATTAAACTGTTTAAATCAATTGGGGGGGGGGGGGGGGGTAGAGTCCTTGCTGCAACGTCGGCGTATAGTGTGGAAACGTTGGTTAGACCTGTGCCATGCTTGTCGGATGCTCTGCACTCTACTGGTCATATCAGTCTACCCATATCAGTAATGGAGACAAACGCCAAGTCGGCAGAAGGAAACTGACCTAGGCGTTGGCTTTATTTAAAGTCTTGTTTTCGATGGGCTGTCAGTTGGGGAAACCGTTGCAGGTGATCTCCTCAGCTGCGAGAGAACCTGAATGAAGACGCCTGAAACATTCATCAGGGACAACGTTCCCGCGACTGTCTTAATTGTTCCATCATCCATCTGGACGAGTCGCTCGCATGGAAACGATAGTTAGCCTGGTTAGTGGGGTGGGAGTGGGTGGGTGTTTGATAGTTTAACGTCCTTTTCCACCACGTAAGGGTGATATCAAAGACGAGGGCAACGAGAAAAATGCCTGCACAATATTTGGCCCAAGCCGGGATTCGAACTCACGACCCGAGCATTGAAAGTCCAAAGCTCTACCGTTCGGCCACCCCGGCTCCCCAGCAGCCTGGTTAGTGAAGGATAGTTGTTTCAGATCAACCTGGTTAGTGAAGGATAGTTGTTTCAGATCAGCCTGGTTAGTGAAGGATAGTTGTTACAGATCAGCTTGGTTAGTGAAGGATAGTTGTTACAGATCAGCTTGGTTAGTGAAGGATAGTTGTTACAGATCAGCTTGGTTAGTGAAGGATAGTTGTTACAGATCAGCCTGGTTAGTGAAGGATAGTTGTTTCAGATCAGCCTGGTTAGTGAAGGATAGTTGTTACAGATCAGCCTGGTTAGTGAAGGATAGTTGTTACAGATCAGCCTGGTTAGTGAAGGATAGTTGTTTCAGATCAGCCTGGTTAGTGAAGAATAGTTGTTACAGATCAGCCTGGTTAGTGAAGGATAGTTGTTACAGATCAGCCTGGTTAGTCAAGGATAGTTGTTACAGATCAGCCTGGTTAGTGAAGGATAGTTGTTACAGATCAGCCTGGTTAGTGAAGGATAGTTGTTACAGATCAGCCTGGTTAGTGAAGGATAGTTGTTACAGATCAGCATGGTTAGTCAAGGATAGTTGTTTCAGATCAGCCTGGATAGTCAAGGATAGGTATTTCAGATCAGCCTGGTTAGTGAAGGATAGTTGTTACAGATCAGCCTGATTGGTGAACAAAACTTGTTTCAGATCAGCCTGATCAGATTGTTTATGTTTTTAATGTTTATGTCCTCAGTGTTTATGTTCTCACGTGTGTATGAGAAATGTGTAAAGAGGGCGACGTTGATGATAATATATGTACATATTGACATAGCCTCCAGTGGTGATGTAAATTCGATTGAATCATGGCTTTAAAAGCCCCTTGGGCTCGAATCCGGCAATAAACTCTCTCTCTCTCTCTCTCTCTCTCTCTCTCTCTCTCTCTCTCTCTCTGTGTGTCTTGGAAATCTCTCTCTTAGCTAGTGGCCGATTGTCGACACCGAAAGTACAAGACGGAGATCACAAATTCTCCGGGCCAACAGAGTCTGCCCGACTTGGACTGCTGGACACGACCACAGTGCACTGCGGATGAGGAACAAACATTTGAAAGTTTCACTAGGACAAGAGTAGCAGACTTCTGGGACTGAAATGGAAGAAGTGGAGTAGGTATGGGTTCTTCCGTAGGCACTCAGTCTCTCAACAGACAGAGATTCCAATTTTGCTTATTTGGCGGGTCACCACTACCTTCTTTGTCGTCTTAGCTGAACCGCCAAATAAGCAAAATTGAAGTCTCTTTTTACAACTGAGAGATGTGTATGTTTGGGTGAACAGTTTGTATTATCGAAGCTTTTCTTCAGGACTTTACGTGGGGATTTCAAACACATTATGAGCGGATGCGTAAATTTCGGCCTGTTTTAACGTCGGTAGGTGTGTTTGTTAAGATTATAGCAGTTTTTGTTGAACCTTATACTCTCTTCTTTCCGGGGGAGCCGGGGTGGTCGAATGGTAGAGCGTTGGACTTGTAATGCTCGGGTCGTGAGTTCGATCCCGGCTGGGGCCAAATATTTGTGCTGGCTTTTTCATCGTTGCCCCGTCTTTGATATCACCCTATGTGGTGGAAAAGGACGTTAAACCCCCAAACACCCACCCCACCCACCCCTCTCTTCTTTCGGAGTCAAGACTCTCTCTCTCTCTCTCTCTCTCTCTCTCTCTCTCTCTCACACACACACACACACACACACACACACACACACACGTTCTTTGAACAACTCTACCTCTTCCATTTCCGTTCCAGTCTCAAATACGACGCTTGGGGTGACTTCTGAGACTGATGTGGGGTATGCGTTGTTCGGAGCGCAAAGATGCCATCCTAAAGTGAACTGAACTAGTCTTATGGTGAAACTGTATTTGTCTGGCATATTGGTGCTGCTTCCGGGGCCCTGGGGAGAAGCTGATTCAGGACGTGGTTTACCGTGGCGGCAGGGCACCGGAGCAGAGGCAGAAGACAGTTTAGGGGGCGGAGGGAAGGGCGCGCGGGAATCGATCGGTGATGATTTCACGCCAGCCCGGACCTGCGCCAGATTCCCTTTGATGACGCCAGGTCAGGGGACGCGCTCCCCAACATGCAAATGATTGAGGACGGGCGGAGGGGGACACTAACACTAAGAGGTCTGGGTGAGGGGGTGGGGGAGGGGACGGAGGAGAGGGCGCGGGGGGGGGGGGCTAGTGGGCAGCCGGGTGTTTTTTAGGTGTCCGGCTACCGGTGGTAATCCGCTGTCCCTCGCGCCTCGCCTCCAAACAACACAACAAAGTCATCTTACACTTGCCTCCCGGCCCCCCGTGAGCTGTGTTCAGGGAAAACAATGGCGGCAAACACTGGGGGCACGGGCATCAAAGGGAAGGACGGCGTGCCGAGCTTTGCTGGACAAATTTGCCGGCAGATCTGGCGTTGGTGCGGGGAATTGTTCCTCGGCGCATCTTCTCAAGACCTTGCCCGCCGCTTCCCTCTTGCCCAGTCTTCCCTGAAAGCGCTGCGTATATCGAGGGTTCCCTTGCAAGAACGTACCATCTCTCTTCTTTCTATCTGTATCGATAGTACCTTCTGACGAAAAACCCTCGATATAGCCAACGACTACCTTTTCCTCTCAATCACCTTGTATCCTTTCCACACCCCCCCCCCCCCCATCCCTGGCATCCTCCACACTCCTCCTCTTCCTCCTCCCCCTCCTCACCGGCCCTTCCTTGTCTCCACTCCGCTCTCCGTCCCTCCCTCCATCCCCACTTGTAATGTTTCCGTTGTAAAGAAGCTCCTGATCGCTTGTTCGGGGCAGGTGGAGATGTTGAAGATTAGGGTAGATCTGTTCAAACGTTTGTTTTCTTTCTTGGGCCGGGCTCAGCTTGGAGGGTAAGCTGTGTGGAAACTTGCGTGCGTGCGTGTGTGTGTGTGTGTGGGGGGGGGGGGGGGGGGGCTGCACGTGTGTTATAATCCTGTACTCGTGCACGAAAGATTGAAAGATTTAACAGGTGGTCTTTAATTTAGCCCCTCCCCCAACACACACACACACACACACACACACACACACACACACACACACACACACACACACACACCGCTTCTTCTTACGTAGGTGTAGTTTTAGTACTTCGAGGGAAGCGGATTTGGGGGGGGGGGGGTGTTTGTTCTTTTTGTTGTTGTGTGCGTGTTTTTCTCCCCCCCCCCCCCCTCCCTTTGGGCTGGGGGCTGGAGGTGTGGGGTGTTAAAAGATGTATTGCTTTTGACATTTCTCACGATTTCGTATCTTGTTACTCTTAGTGTTGAGAGGAAGCCCTGAGGAATGTGCGAATATGCCTTACCGAGCACTATTCTCTATCGGCGTGATATATACTACTATTACTATTGTCTCGCACAACAGTTCGTTAAAAAAAATAAAGCAGTACTACGAAATTACCCCCCATTTGAGCACCCACGCCAAAAAAACATCAAGAACAAAACATCTCTTGTCCCTTTTTTGGTGATTGCGAGAGATTTTGCGTGACTGCGCGTGAATTCGCGCGATTGATCAGTATTCTGACGGACACTTTACAGTATACGGACGATAGCAAAAGCGTACTCCATTTGAGTATCCCCTAACCTAAAACACTCCTGTAATTTCGCCGCTACTAACTAACCCCTACCCCCCTCACTTTTCCCGACCTGATTGGTTTTCTCGGGTAACGACGTTCCTTCGTCACAGTGACAATTATGGAAGGGGATGGTTTAGGGATTAACTATAAGACTGGAGGGCCACTGTCACTCGGATGTCACAGGAAGCTGAGAATAGACGCTGCCCGTAATATTCTGTTGGCGGCGTCGGCCACAAAATATTGGAAGCTAATTCCGAGGCGTCCACTGTAGTACATCCAGCTTCTGTAATTGCTCCTGTCCCGGGCCTCTTGTGCGCGGAATTAGCGTGTGTGTGTGTGTGTGTGTGTGTGTGTGTGTGTGTGTGTGTGACCCAGCGTAAGGACAGGAGAGGGGCAATTAGCAATGCGTGTCATGTACCGGCCACAGCGGGTCCGTCTCTTGCTTCCAGACCCGCACTTTTGGCTCCTGTCACAATGGGCGACGTTACCAGCAAAAGGCTAAATCACGGCTGTAATTTCTGACTTGATCGGATTTTTTTTTCTTTTTTTCTTTTTTTTTGGGGGGGGGGGGGGGGGGGTTGTCGCCAGTGACGACGTCCTCGTGAAACAAGAGGGAAGGAGACAAGGCACTGTTTTGTCGAAGTCCCTGTCATAAAAAAATTCTCTGCCTTTTTTTTTTTGGGGGGGGGAGGGGGGGGGGAATGGCCGTTCTTCTGAAACAAAAAGAGACAGAGACAAGGCTTCACGCTGCTGAGGTCCCATGTCCAGTCATAAAACTTTATGCACCATCCGACAACCCCCCCCCCCCTCTCCACCCCACCCCACCCTTTCTTTGCAACTCTTAAAAAATGCCCCCCTGTTCACCAGTGTCTCTCTCTTCCTCGCTGTGATTCCATGGGGACGTTGGGAGCCTGAATAACTCAGCTGGCGGATCTGTTGGACTGGAAGTCGTGAGTTCTGAGTTCAGTCGTCGATTCCTTCTTTTGCTCGTGGGGGCCTTTGTCGAACGGCAGCAAAGTGTGATCCATGTTCTGATTGGCTGAATATGCTGGTGAAGTCCCAGGAAGGCATGCGTTGTACGCTTCAGTCTCCTCTGCTATAGTCTCAACGTGAAGTTACGCCAAAATTCCACCACGTCCTCTATATGGTCAAACCTTGCGGGACACAAAGGTTTGGCCGAACAGCGAAGACTTGCGCTTGCGAATCCTGACGCACCGGGTTCGATCCCATGGTGGACATGGACAGAAATTTGTCGGAGATTTTTTCCTTACCAAACTGGGTCAAAATTCGTGCAGACTTGTTCCGGTTCCTGTCTCACCTTCGTGTACACCCGCAAATATAAATACATCAAGTGTGCGTGTACAAAAAAAATCTCGTTTTAAGCGGGAAGGGACGAGGCCGGAATGGAAAACAGATAACCAACACGCCCATCTACATTGACTTTGGTCCTCAGCATGTCAAAGTCGGTCACTCAATGGGAAGAAGAAGAGCAAGTGCATTTTCTCGCAGATATGCACGAGCTGTACCCAGTACGCCGTACACTCTGGCTGGCCGTGATTATGGAAACGATGCTCTCGTCAGAAAACAGCCTACTTTGCCGTTGTCATTGCCCTCAGCTCCTTGCCTGGCCAGAACGGCAATCATCCGGTAATATATGCTGATGACGGGGCTCTGGAACCCACAGCAGCCAGCAGACAGTTTGAACCGTTTGATTATCCACGCCGGCGAGGTCGGCTGAGGTCGGGCTGCCGGGTGACACGCGTTTCATCAGTGAATTATTGATAAGTCGGCGGCGATCCGGGGCTGTTAGTGTTACGCAAACTACGCCGAACTACATCAACTATTACCCGCCCTCGACTGATCGTCTTCGATGGGCGTCGGCGGCGACATACAGAGTGTCTGGACTAAAACCACTTTACAGTTCTGTTCGAGATGGCATCTCTGCGCTAGGGGAGGGAAAAACACACAAAAAAACCCAACAGCAACAACAACAAAAAAAGACATACACGCTCCACCCTCTCTGTCAGAAGTGTCCCCAGCGCCGTCTTAGCGACTGTTGCAATGTTTGACTCACAAAGGGCTAGGCTATCGTGACCAGGGGTGGGGATGGGGGGTGTTGGGTGTTCGTAACGTCCTTTTCCACCACGTGAGGGTGATATCAAAGACGGGGGCAACGAGAAAAAGGCCAAAGCACAAAAGGAATGGGGTGTAAGGGACAAGAAAATGTTCACTCAGAAATA
Organism: Batillaria attramentaria; assembly: GCA_018292915.2. Lineage (NCBI taxonomy): Eukaryota > Metazoa > Mollusca > Gastropoda > Batillariidae > Batillaria > Batillaria attramentaria. The sequence continues at coordinate 70,743 of JACVVK020000639.1, forward strand.
GCGCCAAGTAGTGGTGGTAGGTAGGTGGGGTAGGTGTTCGGGAGTTTACGTCCTTTTCCACCACGTAAGGGTGATATCAAAGACGGGGCATCGAGAAAAAGGCCAGCACAATATCTGGCCCCAGCCGGGGTTCGAACTCACGACCCGAGCATTGAGAGCCCAACGCTCTACCATTCGGCTATCTCGGCTCCCCAACCATGACGAGATACATGTACTGTAGTCGGTGTATGGTTCACCCGCTTCGACCTCTTCACCGATAAATATCAAAAGCGTAAATTCACGAACCTAAATGAACGAAACAGTATTGGTTAATTTAGAGCTGCGAGTTTGCAGCAACGTTTTGGTCACATCGATAGGATTATCTTGTCCTTCTAGACGCGTTGTCAAACTCGGCAACTTTTGAGTGAGCTCGTGCTCGTCTGAATTGAGACTAAAATACACAACAACCCAACGAATGTACGAACCGTAAATGCAAAATACCAAATATGCACAAAGGATCCATTCATACACGTAGAAATTTACAGCCAAACCCGAATCCTCGTTGAGTTTTTAAAAGTGATTTTAGGCGAAGAAGTAGTGGCGAGGTGATCATCTTGCGACAGCGGTTCGATTTTGTTCTTAATTAAACTAATTTCCATCTGATGTTCATCTGTTTAGAAGATATGAGTATGATCCAACGGTGTTGTGCAGTTTTGCCTTTTGACTGGTTTTGATTTCTACCAGATTGATGAATGTAAATGGAGTTTCCATATTCCGGATAAAACTTACATTTTCATACCAATGTTTCTGCCCATGAATGCCATCCGAACATTATAATTATCAAATTTGTAAAGATTTCATATGGCATAGGGTTGGTGTTGGGAGGGGGAGGGGGGAGGGGTGTTAGGGGGTTTGGGAACAACTGTTATGGAAGAAGCAAAAGGATTGTGAATGAAGTTTTGAAATGGAATGGAATGGACATGATTGGAGTCATAACTTAAACTGGCAACTGTCATAAGCAGCCGGATAAAACAGCTGTAAGGCAATATTTACTGGGACAAACACCTGCTGCACAAAACCGGAAACCAGTTTATGGAGAGGGCGTTTTGTCCTTGGGCTGTTTGTTTGAAATCCGATCTGGAACACATATGATTCATCTGATTTTGAACTGGCAACTAATATCCGTTTGCCGCCTATTCATGTGGTCATGCAATGCATTGGTTTCTGAAAGAACAGTCACGACTATCTTATCCGTATCATGTCAAGCTGAATCGACTGCTGAGCGCAAGCAGAAATAATTACACAACATATGCAGACCTTGCTTTTGTGTAACTGTGCAAAATGCATTGAAATAGAAAGTATTACCGGCCCCCGTAGTGTAGTGGTTAGCACTTCGGACCATGGACCGGGAGACCCGGGTTCGAGTCCCAGCCGAGGCAAGCGGGATTTTTCCTACCTAGGTCGGCTCCTACCCAGAGCGGGTGTGCTATGGGCCCAATGGGGAGGCTGTTGCCACACAGCCGAGATTCACCCACTTCACGGGTGCGACTTTGGGGGTGCTTCCCTCGGTATGACACGTCTTATGATGTAGATGATTACACGGTCGGCACCGCGGGTGCCGTAGTTCCCGGGTCCGGTTAATGCCGGGATATTTATAATAGGAAGCGTGGAATGCGGCCCTGTCCCACAGTCCCAAACCACACGGACCTCCATAGCATCATCTTACCATCATCCTCATCCCCATCATCATGCATAATAAAAATTGCCCCAGCTTCCGAG
>JACVVK020000639.1:77500-82500 GCA_018292915.2 Batillaria attramentaria
TTATTTGTATATATGTTTGGGAGGGAAGTCACAGTGTGTGCGTGCGTGCGTGCGTGCGTGCGTGCGTGCGTGCGTGCGTGTGTGTGTGTGTGTGTGTGTGTGTGTGTGTGTGTGTGTGTGTGTGTGTGTGTGTGAGAGAGAGAGAGAGAGAGAGAGAGAGAGAGGAACTTTAATAACCTGTTATTTACATGTCGTAACAGGACACTTACTTGTAGTTTATTGAGAGAGAGAGAGAGAGAGAGAGAGAGAGAGAGAGGATCTCATTGTCGTCAGTTGAATGCGTTCGTGTTTACATACCTCGCAATATAGATACGAATTAGTGATATGATGTACATAATACACCGTATGAGGTATACGAGAAATGCAAATAAGTCTTTCCGGGGGACGGAGGAGGCAGAAGGGGCCTGGGGGAAAGGGGGGGGGGGGGTGGGAGGGAGGGAGGAGGGTGCAGGAGGAAGGGGGTGTTACTTACAGACCTCTTTGCTACTGACACTCTTCAAGCGAAACTCATTGAACTCACTGACTAGCAGCCGAAGACTAAACCGAACACTGTATGCACCATGTGGCGCCCATGTATATAATTACAGATCCTGTATCCTTAACTCAGAGTCAGTTCCTACCAAGTAAGTTTGGGGTTATGCACCAGTGGCGTCATTAAAAAAAAATCATAATTAATGAATGTCTGCATGGATCTCAATTTGGCTCAGTGGGAGCCTTGCACGTTGATTATACTCGTGTTTGCTGCAGTAAGAGCCGCCAAGGAACCGTTAATCTTGTCTGATTCTCGCGACCAGGGCCAACACCGAAAAAAAGAGAGTCAAAAACGTTATATTCGTGCGCGGTACGACTGAAATGCGTTAATGAAACATATGGCCTCACGGCTTTGGAGTTTGACATCCGTGTTTATTGAAGCGACCGGACGCACTACGCCAGAAAGCGTCTGTCCATGTCACGACTTCGCTGTGAGAGTTAGTCTACAATCACCGCTTCAATTCTCAATATGTGTATGACAGGTATACAACAGCGTGTGAAAACCTTTCCATCGTATGCACTTAGTCTGTGTATCAGATTTATATATATATATATATATTTTTATTTTTTTTTTTTGGGGGGGGGGGGGCTGCCACAACTCTTTGCCGGCTCCAGTGGTGTTCCTCCCTGGCAATGGGTGGAATCCACGGAGGGCTCAGAAGCTGGGGCAATTTTTTTTAAAAAATTATGCATGATGATGGAGATGAGGATGATGGTAAGATGATGCTATGGAGGTCCGTGTGGTTTGGGACTGCGGGACAGGGCCGCATTCCACGCTTCATAAATATCCCGGCATTAACCAGGGGAACTACGGCACCTGCGGTGCCGGCCGTGTAATCATACACATCATAAGACGTGTCATAACAAGGGAAGCACCCCCAAAGTCGCACCCGTGAAGTGGGTGAAGCTCGGCTGTGTGGCAACAGCCTCCCCATTGGGCCCATAGCACACCCTCTCCGGGTAGGAGCCGACCTAGGTTGGAAAAATCCCACTTCAGTTGCCTCGGCTGGGACTCAAACCCGGGTCTCCCGGTCCATAGTTCAAAGTGCTAACCACTACACTACGCATGTGCACCAGAATTAGTCACCGGCTTGGGTTACAATATAGCATCTGAAACCATTGTGGTGACTCTGGCCGGCGTAATGTTGTCCTAGAAGTGTACCGCGTACTGAGCAGACGACGGTATTTGGTTGCGCACTGAGGACCAGCTAGACGGCCCTGATTGGTGGCTAACTTTAGAAGATTTTTCCAGTTCCGGTCTGTTCAGGAATGGACCGTAGGCTCTAAGACAGTCGTCTGTCTCTAATAATAGAAACCACAAAGTCCTGAAAACGGTCGCGATGGCCAAATGAAACATCGTTCTAGCTGGCAAATAACCTTAGAGCTTCGAACGCGGCAGTTGTTCATCTGAGCGGCGTTAGGAGGGGGGTGGGTGTTTGGGGGTTTAACGTCCTTTTCCACCACATAGGGTGATATCAAAGACGGGGCAACGACGAAAAAGCCAGCACAAATATTTGGCCCTAGCGGGGATCGAACTCACGACCCGAGCATTAGAAGTCCAACACTCTACCATTCGACCACCCCGGCTCCCCGAGCGGCGTTAGGAACATTGAGGCTTTCACGACTTTACTACCTGCGGTGTGTCAAGTCGTAAAAAGCCGTGACACGTTGGAGTTTGAATGTCTTTGGTAACTTAATTGCTGTGCTAGTGGTTCCCGACACCAGTGGTGGTTGGTGGGGACTGAGAACTAGAGTTTGAAGCCTTGACTGTTTTCAGCAAGCTGGTTTTGGCTCACGTGTGTAACAACGGGAGTCTATGTGCTAACCCTCCGTCGTCTCTGTGTGCGTGCGTGCGTGCGTGCGTGTGTGTGTGTGTGTGTGTGTGTGTGTGTGTGTGTGTGTGTGTGTGTGTGTGTGTGTCCGCAGTAAATGTATAGAAAATCTTAACATTGGCATTTTCTCGGGAACTACAAAACCAGAGGCACCAAATCTTACAAGATGATAGACAACCACAAGACGTATCCAGGGATTTCAATTTCAATGACCTCTGCTGGAGGTCAAGGTCACAGGAGTAGAATGCAAAATTTTAATCTATTTGCATTTTGTCTGATGTAACACAGGCCAGGGTCACGAAATCTGGCATTATGGTAGGCAGTGGTAAGGGCTTTCCAAACATACCCTTTCGAGTGACCTTGCCCAGAGGTTAAGTTCATAGGGGTCACAATGACAATTTCACATCTAAAACCTTAACATTCGCATTTTCTCGAATACTACAAACACCAGAGGTACCAAATCTTACAAGATGATCTACAGCCACAAGACCTATGCAGGGATATCCTTTCAATGGCCTCTGCTGGAGGTCAAAGTCACAGAAATAGAATGCAAAATTTTAATCTATTTGCATTTTCTCTGATGTAACACAGGCCAGGGTCACGAAATCTGGCATGATGAGAGGTAGTGGTAAGGGCTTTCCAAACATACCCTTTCGGGTGACCTTGCCCAGAGGTTAAGTTCATAGGTACAATAGGTACAATGACAATTTCAGATCTAAAACCTTAACATTGGTATTTTCTCGCGAACTACAAATGCCAGAGGCACCAAATCTTACAAGATGATAGACAACCACAAAACTTATCCAGGGATTTCATTTTCAGTGACCTCTGCTGGAGGTCAAGGTCACAGGAATAGAATGCAAAATTTTAATCTATTTGCATTTTCTCTTATGTAACCAGGGTCAGGGTCACGAAATCTGGCATGATGATAGGCAGTGGTACCAGTGTCATTCACACGTGAGCCTTGATGGCTTTGCCTCTTGTTTTAACTTAAGTTGAAATGAGCCTGTGTCACGAAATGTACTTTACGGAAACCCTTTTACTTTACGGGTTTTTTTTTCTTCCGTTTTTCAGTCGTCACACAGTGGTTTCACATCTACAACTCATCCTTCTTGACTCGGCGTCTCTGATTGGTCAGCTGAATTTGGATATCTGTGAGTACTAGCTCTTTCTCGCTTTGTGTTTGTTTATGTTTTTCTCGCTCTGTCTTTTCTGTGTCTGTCTGTCTGTCTGTCTGTCTGTCTGTCTGTCTGTGTCAATTCAATTCAATTCAATTCAATTCAAAATACTTTATTGTCTGTTTAAGAGAGACTCTAAGAACAGAAAATCTTCTCTGGCCTCACATGATGCTCTGTCACAGATAAGATAAAATACAGTCATTAAAGGTCTTGATATAAAACATAAAAATAAAATTGGGTTAAACGTTAAGGTCAAACAAACTTCAGAAACAATTTAAAACAAGTAATCATACATACTGTCAAACTCTTTTTAAAAAAAACAAAAAAAAAACTGTTTAACAAGAAAAACATACCCGTCTCCTTCTCCCCCCCTCGCAAATACACAAGGTTGCTAACGTGAACCGTTTAGCACGGTGATGGCAGATAGGACAAACGACTTCTTGTACATGGTTTTTACGTGCCATGGGGGACTTTAAAACGTCTGCCGGACGGAAGCTTCTGAAAGGCTGGATAGAGAGGGTGGTCACGGCCGTTGTTTATCTAATTTGCTTTTCTAACAAGGGCAGATTCATACAAAGATGACAGCTGTTTTTGATTTTGGCCTATCAGTTTACTAGCAGTGGTTACTACCCTACCAAGCTTTGTTTTCTGCTTCACGGACAGAAAACTAAACCAAGCTGTGATATTAAAGGAGAGAATGCTTTCAACAAGGCTTCTGTAAACAACTTGAAGGACATGTGAACTGACATCAAAAGTTTTGAGCTTTCTGAGTAGAAAAAGACGCTGTTGTGATTTTTTGTACAGACTCTCTGCATGATCATTGAAAGACAGTTTTTGATCAACAATGGTACCCAAGTACTTGAAACAATCCACCACCTCTACTTCTTTCTGATCTATGATAATCGGTTTCAACGAGTCCCTTCCTTGTGTGTTTCCAAGAACAAGTTCTTTAGTCTTTCCAACATTAAGTTCTAACAACCGTGACAAATCATTCAAGAGATCAACCTGTAGGAAATATTGTGACAGAGAGAACTCATCTTTCAAGCAACCCACAAAGGCCATGTCATCTGCATATTTCAGAAGAGTAAGAACTGTGTCATTCTGTCCGCGTGTGTGTGTGTGTGTGTGTGTGTGTGTGTGTGTGTGTGTGTGTGTGTGTGTGTGTGTGTGTGTGTGTGTGTGTGTGTGTGTGTGTGTCCTAGACAATACGCCGCCAGGTTTAACAATTTGCATCCGTAAACATCAGTCGGACAACACAATCTCAATTTGAATAAATTTACCTTTTTTATATTTTTTTTTTACTTACACCTGAACATTTGCGGCTCTAATGGCATTTGTACCACAGTACATTTGTAGCTATTCAATGTTACCTTACCAATACCCCCTCCCTTCCCCCCTCTCCACCCCCCACCCCCAACTCTGTTCCGCTTCAGTTTTAATCAGAATTCAGGTCACACCC
>JACVVK020000639.1:90000-110000 GCA_018292915.2 Batillaria attramentaria
ATACCTTTTTCTTCTGCTGGAGCGTCGGCCTGGACAGCTGACAAAGAAATCTGGAGAAGAGTTCCATTTGTTTTTCTTTCTTGTTTTATCAACTGAAGCTGTTTGACAGAAGCTGGATAATTATGATTTTTTATTTATTTATTTATTTATTTAGGGGGGGAGGGGTGTGTGTGTGGGGGGGGGGGGGAATCTGTTTGGTTCATAGGCGATGCGTCCAGAATTACTGAGCGCACCGTAAAAATGACAAGGAGAACGAAGGAACGAACGACCATTATTATTTAACAGAAGAACAGAACTTTGTCAATTTTCAATCAGCCGTTGCCGCGTGCGTGCGTGCATGTGCGTGTGTAGTGCGTGTATGTATGTGCGTGCCAGTGCGTGCGTGCGTGCGTGCGTGTGTGTGTGTGTGTGTGTGTGTGTGTGTGTGTGTGTGTGTGTGTGTGTGTGTGTGTGTGTGTGTGTGTGTGTGTGTGAGAGAGAGAGAGAGAGAGAGAGAGAGTGCCAAGACAGCAAGAGGTGTATCAGACTGAGAAAGGGGTCGGCACAGGGTTACCGCTCGGGCTCCCCCACAGTTCGGCACCTGCTATCATTTTATAGCCGACATGTTTCTGCAATATCGTCTGCTTGTCGAACACGGGGCGGCGAATGCTCGAGGGGCGCCGTATTTAGATCTCTACAGTCCGGCAGGTGCCAACAGATACAGGTAGATTCACGTCATTACATACCTTGCGCCTGGCTGTCTCACTGAGTTTTCTGGATCCTCATTATCACAATTTGCACCAAACAGCCTTTAAAATGTCTCAAAACACGGCTCAGGCACACACAGCAAACCGACACATGTTAACCTGGTACTGTCCATTAACTCATTTATTAGTACACTCTGATTGTACCGTTGTACACACATGAAAAAGAAATAAAATGATAGTTGAGAATAATAAAACTGAAAATGATGAAGAAAGCCCCCCCCCCCCCCAAACAAACAAACAAACAACACCCCCCCCCCCAAAAAAAAAACAAAAACAAAAAAAAAACCACACACACACACAAACGAAAAACAAACACAACAACAACAAAACCAACAACAACAACAAAAACAACGAATACAATAACAAAAAATACAGTCTAATCCGCTACTCAGTATCCGACACAATTACCGGGACTATACAGTCTAATCCGCTACTCAGTATACGACACATCAGGACTGTACAGTCTAATCCGCTACTCAGTATACGACACATTTGCCGGGACTATACAGTCTAATCCGCTGCTTAATATACAACACATTTACCAGGACTATACAGCCTAATCCGCTACTGAATATACAACACATTTACCAGGACTGTACAGTCTAATCCGCTACTCAGTGTACGACACATTTACCGGGACTATACAGTCTAATACCACACATTTACCGGGGCTATACAGTCTAATCCCCTAAGCAGTATACATTTACCGGGGCTATACAGTCTAATCCCCTACGCAGTATACATTTACCGGGGCTATACAGTCTAATCCCCTACTCAGTATACATTTACCGGGACTATTCAGTCTAATCCGCTACTCACTATACCACACATTTACCGCATTCTAATTTCTAGTCAGTTGACCAACCCTAATACTGTTTCACGAATTTGTAACTGGCGTAGAGGCACGCGGCATCAAGACACCACCACCTCCACTATACCGGGATAGTCCGTGAATAGTGTTGCCGCGATAGTCCTGGAGTCTCGTGATTGCAAGCCGACTGTATAACGTCATTGTACAGCCGGCTAATTGCATGCTTAGGTCCTTAATGAGTTTTTAGCTTTAGCTAATGGGCGGGGCGGTATTGAGGGGCTGAGCATTCAATAGGATTAATCGTCATTAATTAATATATCTGTTTGGAGCCGCTGCCTGCCCTCCGCCATATACAAGCGCGGATGGTTTGGCCGGAAAACTTTGGAACTGAGCTTGTGGCCTCGTTGCCTCGCTCAGTGTTCAGTCCTTTTATCTGTTGTTCGGTGTATTCGGCAAATAAAAGCTGTATCCTTCCGAGGTCATTTACCTGAACGCACAGAGCATTACGGTAATTACTTGCTACTTGTACATTGCAAAGAATTCTTTGGTGTATCGAGATTCCTTCCAGACAGTTCAAATCAGAAACGGGGAATTTGTATGGTAAGGAGTACCACTGGAAACATGTCTTGCTCGAGAGCTCATGGGTGTAAGGGCTGTGTTTAGCTTGGAGTATCTATTCCGATGAGGACAACTGACACAAACCAAAGAATTCCTTCCAGACTAAAGTCATAGACGAGTAAGTGTGAGGCAATAAGGAGTACTACTGCTCGAGAGCTCATGGGTGAAGGTTTTGTGATTGGCATGGAAAAGCCATACAATCCAAAGGATTCATTGGTGTATCGAAATTCTTTCCAGACTGAAGTCATAGACGAGGAAGTGGGAGGTAAGGAGTACTGCTGGAAACATGTCTTGTTCGAGAGCTCATGGGTATAATGGCTCATGGGTATATGTCATCCTTTCATTGCGGGGGTGAGGCCGTTGTCGGATTTTATTTCCCGTTTGGTTGTTGGTGGGGGGGGGGGGGGGGGAGGAGGGGGGAGGGGCGATTGAAAGAAAGGTGGGTCTGCGCAATTTTTATTTATTTATTTATTTTATTTATTTATTTTTTTGCTGTAGCGGGATTTGAACTCACGACGTTCCTATGGACAAGACAGTGCTCTTTCCGCTGTACCAAGCCGTCCTTTAGTTGCGCAGACTGTCAACTTGAACCGACTCTCAAACACACGAACGAACGAACAAACTGTACAAGAAAAGTGCACACATCCGTTTTGGACTCACAATCCTTGTGAAGTGATGGCCCGATTTATAGGGTCTTGAAATAAGTGCCTATTTCAACTCTTCCCTCAAATTCCGCCCCTCTACCCCTCCTTCCCTCAAATACCCCCGTACAAAAAAAAAAAAAACAAACACATAATCAGCTCCTGTGAACAAGCAACGAGTACTTTGTTCGGGGTCACGCTTGGCTGGTGATGGATGCTGATTGGACGGAGATAAGCGAGGACAAACTGAAGGCTTTCTGACGATCTGAGATAATGAACTCTCAGTAATGAATGTGCTTTTTTTTTCTGCCGCCGCCACCACCACCACCCCTCGCCGGCCTCTCACACTCAGAAACGTTTCCTGCTAAGCAGTAAATGCTTTGTAGATAAAACATGATGACAGAAAAGTATAAGTGAAGCTGAGAGGAAAGGGAGGTTTTCGTCTGACGATCCCCGGTAAGCAGATGATGATGAGTTGGGTGTCGGGAGTTGACATGGTGACCGGCGGGTTTCGGGTGCAACAAGCCTTTGCCTTTTAAAAGTCTCAGTAAGCTTGTCTGGTATACAGCAGCGTTGTGGGGAAAACCTTTCTTCCGATGCGCTTGATTCCTTGGCTTCAAAACAGTCACTTCTGTCAAAATATAACATAACAGACCAGCGCGAAGGCTCGCGTCGTTGTAATATTGCGCTAAGGCTAGATTATGAAGCGAAGTCGTTGGCTGGGCTGGTCTGTTTATGGACATATTCCGCGCAGCAGTCGTAGAAGAAAAGCACCAGAGAAGCCACAAATGTAAGAAAACGGTCTCACTGGCCCTCGTACAGTAGTGGTTAGCACTTCGGACCATGAACCGAGAGACCCGAGTTCGAATCCCAGCCGAGACAAGCGGGATTTTCCCGGCTACTTTGGTCGGCTCCTACCCAGAGCGGACGTGCTATGGGCCCAATAGGGAGACTGTTGCCACACAGCCGGGACTCGCCCACTTCAAGGTTTGAAGGTGATTCCCTTGTTATGACACATCTCATGATGTGTATGATTATACGGCCGGCACCGCAGGTGCCGTAGTTCCCGAGCCTGGTTAACGCCGGGAAATTTTTATGACAGGAAGCGTAGAATGCGGCCGTGTCACGCAGTCTCGAACCATATATTGTTATTTTCATGGCCTTTGGAAGCACCGACAAACTGCGTTTCGTTTTGTTTCGTTCCACTTCGTTCAGGCTTTGTGACTGTAAACTGATTGTTTTGTGGTCTACCACCGACGGAAATAACTTGATAGTGGTCATACTGATACTATCCTCATCGTAATGTTTATTCCGTCCCGCCAGCCAAACTTGAACGGAGCGAGAACAAAGACAAATTCGTTAGGCACTTCTAAAGTTCACTATTATACCGATACCCAAATTGTACGACGAGCAGATGGGGTTTAGTAGCCCGGCTTGGTCTTGGCCAGTACGGTCACAGAGCCTTTGACTGCACTCCCGCGCTGCTGGGTAACACCGCGCTTGCTGGGCGGTAGTGGCGTGATTTCTTCTTCACAGAGAAGAATCGCGTCTTCGCTCGCTCCTTGCAGAGTGTTCATAACTTCATTATCAGTTTTCTTCTCGATACGCACGGCCGGGTCTAAGCTGTGTACACTCTGCTTAGTCTTCGTTATGATGGCTCATAGGGTGCATTGTTTGTTATCGTGTTGGTTCACGTTTTGTGCTTCGTACGCCAGTGTTGGACTCCCAGTGCTCGGGTCATGAGTTCGAATCCCGGCTGGGGTCAAATATTTGTGCTGGCCTTTTCATCAGTCGTTGCCCTGTCTTTGATATCACCCCGTATGTGGTGGAAAAGGACGTTAAACTCTCAAACACCCACCCACCCTCGTACGCCAGTATAGCCAGTACCAGCCGAGCGGACCATAGTTTATTCAGGGTGTACTGAATAAACTGACAAACTCAAAACAAAATGCGTTTAGCAAATGAGAAGTAAACGGGGAGTGGAAAGGGGAGGGGGGGGGGCAGGGCGTTTCCTCCAGCATTTAGTGTGAATTCATTATTATTATTATTATTACATTTTAGGACGGGTATTGTGCCGTTTGGCTGCGTATCACTTCAGTCCTTCCAGCAAAACATGAATCAGCGAAATAAGCATGATCTTCCGGTCGGCTTCTCCTTCGTTGAGGCCGGAATGTGTTTGGATAATGGGAAATTTGGGAGGGAAGTGTAGAGAGGGGGGAAGGGGGGTTGGGGTGGATGTTGAGAAAGACAGGAGCGGGTTGGCGTTGTTGGTAGAGTCGGTAATGAGGCTGACAAAGCCTCCCTTTGTTTATCTGATCAGCTTCTATTTCTATGCCCCTCCCTAGATCCTCCTCCTCCATCCCCCCCCCACCCCCAACCCCCACACACTCTACTCCTGGACCCCCGCCCCCCTCTCCCTCCCCCATTTCTCCCACCCTCCCCTAACACCTCATCGACCTCTCAGTATATATCTTTTATCTTTTCTTCCTCTCTCAGCTGAGCCCTCACATCCAACAATTGTGGGGCTGATCTTATTTCCCCCTCCCCGCCACCGCCAGCCTCCAGGAGCCAATGGAATTTGCATCTGCCGGGGTAGGGAGCAGTGCAGTATAGCTTGTCATAACACTCATCGAAGCAGAAAACATATTGGTGCTGCGGGCTGCCCGTGTATGCTTGCTTGGGCGCCTAATCAGATGCGAGCAGCGCTACGGTTCAGTTGGGGGTGCCATCTCTTGCTGGGCGGTTACCCCCTACCCCACACACCCTGCGCGCTTCTCTCCCCTCGCGCAGTTTTATGCCCACCCCACGCAGAGTTATGCGCTCTTTGTCAGAAAAGCGGTCGGTCTCGGAACAGTGGAAAAAGTAGCGCCGACTGAGAATTCTTGTGAATATTATATTTCTGCCTCAGGAGAGGGGGAAAATGGATGTTTAACTTGCTGATTTGAAGGGGATGAGTAACTTTAGGTTGGTGTATACATGTAGCTCGTCTGCACGAGGGTGGCTGAAAGTCGTTTGGACGGATGGATCATGGCTTCGGTAGCATAGCTTGTTTGTGCCTAACTTGTCAGTCTACTACAGAAACAGACGAGGCCTGCTTGGCAGTCTTCAAGTTCTGAATTCAACAGTGTTAAGCTGGACTTTCCAGACATTATGTGTAGGATAGCTGTAAATATCCCCCTACGTCTGCGGCCCCCCTCCCCGACACACACACACACACACACACACACACACACACACACACACACACACACACCACTTCTGTCAGGTGTACATTCGAGTCGCAAATGATTTGTCTTTTGTGACATTTTTTTTTCTTTTTTGATCTCTAGATCAGTCTTCGTCCAAACCGCTGTTCTTTCAATACAGCGGCCTCCCTCCCCCCCCCCTCCCCCCTCACCGCGACCCCCTTAAATTTCCGCAGCAGTGATGTTCTAGACTGAGTCTCACTTGGTACGCCCCCCCCCCCTCTCTATTGCAGGTCTCCCACCCGTCGGTTGTCCAGAGTTTGAAAAGATGATGATCGGATTTCGCGCCACTACTGAAACCGCGAGGCTCGCACAACGGAAATGGCGGCCATACGCTGATACAGGCAGATGTGAGCGGGTTTGGGATGCACAATAAGTCTGATGATGATATTGAAAAAGAAAAAAAAAATCGGCCTTGACCGTAGGTCAGTAACGACCGACAGTGACAGTGTAACCTATGACCTATAGCTGGACAATCCACCCCATGCCCATTATTGGCTCATGTCTAGGGTCGGGTGCGGCGGGGTTGAAGGGGTGAAAAGAGTTTTTGAATGTTACTTTGTGTGCGCTGTATTGTCGGGGTTTGAACGTCACGATGCAGCGCTGGATCGGGTCGCTGTCAGCTGTTCGTGGCGCGTGCAGGTGACGTAGTGTCGCGCGCCGCATGTGACGTAGTGTCGCGCGCCGGCATGTGACGTAGTGGGTGTCGCGTGCAGATGGCGTATTAGCATGTGATGTTTCCGTACGCCGCACGTGCTGGGCCGGTGTCTGCCGGCGTGCGCCGCTCAGTCGCCCGTGTCAGTCAAACGACCATCACTCGACAGTTGGCAAGTTGCCCTTTCCAACACTGAGCACGAGAAAACTGTTATTGTTTGTGTCTCTACTGACAAGGTTTCTACTGGCGGTTTGGTTCTACAGAATGAGAACGAAGCCGGTTTCTCTTACCAGCAAGTGTTCCATTTTATTACGTTCAAAGAAAAGGTCAGGCCGCCAGCAGATCGTTGCCGGCTTTGGAACTGTTGCAAGTCAGTGTCGGTGGCGACTCCACTTGATCTCGTTATACTGCCTTGCTCAGTCGTAGAACAGCTGGATTTCCACAGGTTTGATGACACCGTTGGACAGCATGTCTGAGAGTGTCCCAAGTCGGTCTGGTCCTTGGTGTTACGTCTTTCACGTGTCCTGTGCTTGTGTGATTGAATCTAATATAACTTGGGGTCACTTAAGAATTCACAAGCGAGAGCTGGGCCGGGCGGAGGGGGGGGGGGGCTGGTTTGACTTGCGAAATAAAACTGGACACTGACACAGGCAGCTGCAGATGGTTGGAGGATCATGCACACAAATTGCCAGAGAGAATGAAGGCAAAGGGAAACGGCTGGAGGTCGGGGGGGGGGGGGAGGTCTCGATGAAGCTCAGTTGTCTTTTGTTATCACTCAAGCCTTTGTTCTGAACTGGGGTCAGTGAGAGGTTTTCTCATCTACCCGTGGTGCCCTCGCCCCCCTACCCCCTCAACATACACACACAGACGCACACTGAAGTTTTCCCCCCACATATCCTCTTGACCGGCCCCTCAGTTGAGTCCCCCCAACCCCCACCCCCGTCCCGCGCGTCACACCATCCCTGACCAACACCCGCCCCCCACCCTCACTCTCATCAACCTTCTTCATTTTTTGCTCTCATCTTCCTGCAATTTGGGCGCGAGAGTTATGGGCTCTGTCGCCATAGGGACAAAGCCTTGGTCACTGAAGGGGCGCCGGCCAGGCAGGTGCCTGTCGTGACCCCACAGTGAGGTCAGTCCAGTGTCCAGCGAGGCTTCAGTGACCAACTAATGACGGGAGGGAGTAATGGTCACCTCCTATACTCGCTGATGCTCCGCCGTGCTGCTTCTCTATCTGGTCACCCTCACACTGCACCTACTCGGAGAAGAGTTCATGAGAGGGGTGTAAGAGAGGGGTTTTGTCTTATGTCGCTGGCGGATAATGATTACCTATATGCCCACTGGTTTTTGTTGTTGTTGTTTTGTTGGGGGGGGGGGGAGGGGTCATCCTCAAACTGCACATACCCTGAGAAGAATTGTCTTACTGTGGGTGATAGTCACCCATACTCCTTGTCTCTTTCTTAATAATTCTCACACTGCACATACGCTGAAATGAAGTTATGAGAGTGGTGCAACAGAGGCTGGGATTTTGTCTTATGTCGCTGACGGGCTATGATCGCCGTTCCTTCTTCATTTGGCCATCCTCACAGTGTACTTACTGTGAAAAGAATTAATGAGCGTTGTGCAAGAGTGGGATTGCTGGAGAGAAGTGTACATCAACACTTACTACTTCCTCTTCTTCTGCTGGTAATCCTCGCACTGTCGGTGCCCACTCGTATCCCGTGAACAGTTCATGAGAAGAGTTGCGTCCGGTGTTGCTGGTGGTTCTCTGGGCAAACTAAATTCATGCGCCCTACGTTGGAAGAAAACAACAACTAAACTGAATATCGTTGGTGAGAGGTTGCAAAGGTGAAGTTTTAATGAGGTCATTGGTCTAGTGGTTACTCGGGGCAAAGAGTTTCTCCTTCTCCTACGTGGCACCGTTCATTCGGGCCGATCGTCGGGGCTTCTCTCCGGGTACTCCGGCTTCCTCCCCCTCTACTGTGGAAACGTCAGTTCAGCCCACCAAATTTGAAAAATAAATGCAATTCTAAATTTGAATAGCTGAGCTGACCCTTCGCATCACGTGATTGTAATGTGTTTATGTCCAGTGTGTGAGAGAATGCGTGTGATTCACGTGAGCGTGCGTGTTGGGTTCAGTTCGCGGCGCTTTGAGCCGATTCACGAAATTGGGTAAAGCGCCAATACAATACTCATTATTATTATTATTATTATTAATGAATGACCCTGCCATAAACATCATCAACGTAAATGACCCTACAGGTTATTCCGTGTGCTCTTCTCTACGCCACAAACGAGCAAATGTTGGTAACTGTCACCGAGAGACAAAAACGAGTTTACCAACTCTGAGACCGTTGTCATGAACTCTTGACCTGCGTGATACCGATGACAATGATGTGCATGCGGGTAGTCGCTAGGGCAGGGCTCGGTCGGTCGGACGGTCAGCTGCAGACTGTGGACAGCCAGTATACAGTGATAATAGCAAACCCTGGAACAAAAAACACACAAAGACCTATAGAGGCCGAAAAACATCTCACCCCGCTTTTCATTAATGTGAAAATAGCGAGTGGATCCCCCACCCAGTTATTGGCACGGGTCACAGTGGAGAGGCCGGGCGTGAAGGGTGTAGGAGGGGGGAAAGGGGAGGAGGGGGGAGGGGAGGGGACTGAAGGGGTGTGATGATGGGTTATTAGAGAAGAACAGTAGCCAGTGGTTCAGTATACGCTGCATTGTGCACGCTGTCAGCTGTGCCCGGAAGCAGTTGATGCCCGCTGTGTGTGTTGACCGTGCGCCCTCTTTCTCTTTACACCGCGCTCTCTAGTTTTCCCTGACCACCGGTCGCTGGCTGGGCTGCAATTAGAAGCAGTGTGTGTACGTTGTCGGTCCTAGAGATCTAGATTACTTTTTTGTTTGTCAGTGGTGGTGGTAAGGAGGAGGAGAAGGTGAAGAGATGGGTGGATGAGTTTGGGGGGGGGGGGAGGAGGTAGGGGGAGTGCAGACGTGGATTTACTGAGAGAGGCAGCTGTCCGACAGCGTACGTTGTAGTTCAATAATAATGGCACAGCGTGACACCTGGTCATCTGCATGTACTGCATTGTGCACCATCGTCCACCCCCCACCCCCCCCCCCCCTCACGGCATCATTAGCCTCCGTCGGTGACAAAGATCAATCATGGGATGGCTCTTTATTTCAGAGAGAGAGAGAGAGAGATTGTTGTGAATTTTTTCCTACAAGCGTTTAAAAAAAAAGGCTTTCAAGTCAAATTATGTTATTTTCACACCCTGTTGGGTCATAGGAAAAGAAAACTGAAAACCATTGTGGACTTGTCGCAAAATCGACCGAAAAGCAGCCTGCAATTATTGGTAAACAATAAAAGCAGTAGACAGTTCAAGATTTATCCCCCGGCCTCCCCCCTCCCCCGCACGGCATCATTAACCTCCGTCGGTGACAAAGATCAATGGACGGTTCTTTATTTCAGAGAGAGAGAGAGATTGTTGTGATATTTTTTCTACAACAGTTAAACAAAAAGGCTTTCAAGTCAAGTAATGTTATTTTCACACCCTTTTTGGGTCATAGGGAAATAAAACTGAAAACCGTCGTGGACTCAGTTATCGAAAAATCGACCGAAAAGCAGCCTGCAATTATTGGTTTAAAAAAAATAAAAGCAGTAGACAGATCAAGATTTACTCCACCACACTCACTCTATCTCTCTTTCTCAAACCTCCACCCTTACCCACCCCCTTCCCGCATCCGGCATAACCCGACACCCCTCCCTGTGCAAAAGACAAAGGAGTAGAAGAATCTAGGGTTGCAGTTCGGCCCACTGATATGCCTGTGTGGCATAATGCTGCAGACGCCTGGATAAGGCATCAGTACATTAGCCGCGGAGGGGCGTCCCCCCCATTGTTTTCTAATGAATCGCAGCACCTGTTACTCCTACATAACATTGGCACAGTTCATGTACAGCTCTATCTCAATCTCGCACTGCAGCGAAATGCAGGCAGATCCTTGTTTGCTGCTGCCCTGATGATACACGGTTTTTTGGGGGTTTTTGTGTAATCATGTCTGTCTGGTCTCTGGAACTGTGCAAACCGCAACTGCAGGCTCAATTCAGGTTTGAGACAACCACGTTCATTGAAACCTCCGGCGCTATCTCAGTCTCGCACTGTGCAAAGTGCACTCACATCTTCGTTAACCTCTGCCCGTGGTGATACACTTTTGTTGTTGTTGTAATCATGTCTACGGTCTAGGCTCCGGAACTAACAGTGCAAACCGAAACTGCTGGCTCGGTTCAGGTTTGAGACAACCACGTTCGTTGAGTCGGACTTCTTGTTATCTGGAGTCGGAAAGATCAGCTTTGAGATTTTTTTTTCTCTCTCTTCCTGTCTGATTTCTTTTGTAGGCTGGGTCGTAGGACGTCTGACTAATCATAGTTATGCGCCGGTAATGACTCATTCACTAAGAGCTTTGAGACTGACGTACGATATGCTCAGTCCTGTCGTTGTCTGATTGGCTTCAAGGACCATCGCGGTACACCTACTGACCAACTGGAGGGCCGCTTGCTTTGTGGTGCTAAGAACTGTTGCACAGCTGTTTACCACTGATGTTTACGAGTGCACTGTTCGGGTGTATGCTGGTTGATGAGTATGCCTTATTCACTGTGGAGAGAGAGAGAGAGAGATAGTGAGAGGTGGCGGTTGGGTGTTTTGGAGTTTAACGTCCTTCTCCACCACGTATGGGTGATAGCAAAGACGGGGCAACGAGCCTGAGAAAAAGGCCAGCACAAATATTTGGCCCCAGCCGGGATTCGAACTCACGACCCGAGCATTGAAAGTCCAGAGAGAGAGAGAGAGAGAGAGAGTTAGTTAGTTAGTTATTTAGGGCTTAACGCCGCGCAAGCAACAAAGGCTGGTTCGCGGCTCATGAAAGTCCCTTCCTGCCAGGTCCTATAAAACATAAAAATTCCCACTTTAAAACAAGATGTAAATAAATATGAAAAATCTGTCGGGTCTAAATGAGAAATTTTTTTTTAAACATAGGTGGTCAGTGAAAGACTGAATATTTGAAGTCTATAATTTATTTCAGGAAATATAATTCAGGAAACTGAAGATGCTGTCGGGAGGGACATCCCTGAACAGCACCTTCAGTGAATCTGCACAATAATGTTTGGCGCGGATCTCAGTGAGATCCGTACATGAAATTAGGAAGTGCTCAACAGTAAAAGACTCGTGGCATGGGACACACCAAGGGGGATCCTCCCCCTTCAACAGATGGGAATGGGTGATTTAGGTATGCCCAATGTGGAGCCGGCTAAGAACTACCTCCTCGCGCCGAGAGAGAGAGAGAGAGAACGACAATGGTGCTTTTGTGAAAAAAACAAAAAAAAACCAAAAAAACTGGCTGACCGACTGACTGACCGACAGGAAGGCAACTAAAAATGTATAGACAAGCAAAGACATGTAGAGAGAGAGAGAGAGAGAGACAGACAGACAGACAGTTGGCGGGTGGGTGTTTTGGAGTTTAACGTCCTTTTCCACGACGTATGGGTGATAGCAAAGACGGGGCAACGAGAAAAAGGCCAGCACAAATATTTGGCCCCAGCCGGGATTCGAACTCACGACCCGAGCATTGAAAGTCCAGAGAGAGAGAGGGAGGGAGAGAGAATGACAATGGTGCTTTTGTCAGTGAAAAAAACAACAACAAACAAACTAGCTGGCCGACTGACTGACCAACAGGAAGGCAACTAAACATGGACAGACAAGCAGACATGTAGAGACGAACAGAGAGAGAGACAGAGACAGTAGTGGGGACACGCAGTGGGAGAGTGAGTGACTGAACAGGCAGACAAAGAAATAAGAGAGGGAGAGAGAGAGAGAGAGCGTGCTTATAGTTTTGCAGTCCAACCACCTTTCATTGGTAGGTGATTTTGTGCAGATTTATGAACGGTTCTTCACCCAACAGTCGCACCCCAGAACATTGCCACACACTTACTTCAAACGAAATTTCTCCCTGCATTTGCATACCGACCAGGGCCGGGAAGCGGGCGTTCTCCCAACTTTCGCTTGTGTCACATGATAGATTTTTGTTCATTAGTCTACGGCCCGCCACAGCTGGTCTGTCTTATGGTTTCATTAAAACCTGTGATATATTAGAAATAGGATCTAGCTCTCGTTGCAAACTAAACCTAATTGAACTTTTCCTGATGGCCCGGTGGTCTGGCGGAATCGATTGTCCCGTTAATTAACTTCTGCCGGGGGGTCGGCCCGGTATGCAATGGTTTTATGTGCCGGCCCCTTGGCCACGATTTACTGTTGAAAGTGTTTTTCCTCCTCCTCCTCCTCCCCCTTCCTTCCCTGCCCGGCCCCTTGCCATGCCTGTAGGTCTGGTCGCTGTAAAGACATTGTGACACGGATGGGTCTGTACAGGTTGCCCTGCGTATTGATTGTTCACACCTCAACAGTCCGGTTTCAGTCGGTGTCAGTGGTGTTTTGAAACAGACAGCTATGGCAGAACTTCCTATCGACAGAGTGTGACTAGAGGTCACAATGACCGGTTCCGCCCGATTCAGACACTGCCCTCCGGACGGAAATAAGTTTAAGATGGGTTAAAGGCCCTTGTTTTAAAGATTCCCCCCCCCCCTCTCACAGTCGTTCCGAACTGTTTGAACTCTCTCTCTCTCTCTGGCATCACACCACTGAGATGCCTGCGTACACAGTGACGCGTCTAACACACTGAGCGAGAGGCGGCCGGGCTTGTCACGTCACGTCACTGAGTCCTGAGTCGGCAACACCAACCGTTCATTCGTAGAATTTGAATGTTTGGCCGCTCGCGAAAATGTAAACAGCATTGTGTCGCATTTGGAGCTCTACTGATCACTAAGAGTATTTCCGGCGCACAAGCGAAACTGTTACAAAACAGAAGTTGGCTTCTTTGAGGCATAGTCACACAGTAAAGATGGACGAATAGCGCCTTTCATTAAAGTGGCCTGTGTGTGGGGGGGGGGGGGGGGGGGGGGGGACCGCTGTCGAGGTGTCAAAACTTGTTGCGGAACTGAAACATGCTCTCACTTTTGCCGGTGTCAAAACAACAAAAAAACAACAGATATTTTGTCAGCCGACGCAAGGGATATTTTGGGCGTGTTTTGTAGTTACGTCCCTTGGGCGATTATGAGACTAGATCCACTACGCTATGGCGGATCTAGCCAAACTGTGACCTCTGTACATATTTTCAGGGATTTTCTTCCAAAATCGTGACGGCCAGGGTCATTCTGCTCAGTTGCAGCCGTCTGGAGTTGCATCCCTTTACGGCCGTATCATCCATACTGTAGATTACGTTCACCTGTCTAGACGCTAAGTGCACCATAAGTATCGGTGGTATTCAATGTTCAGGTGCATACGATCATGTGGACACAGCGTATGCGTATGTATGTATTTTATTTTCTGGGTTCGAGGTGCTATGTACAACGCTGCGGTATCTGTCCTTACGGTAATATTAGTCATTACAAAATTATCTTGCGCACCCCGGCTTTGACAAGAGTATTATTTACAAGCAAGGCGCGTGTACATTGTAACAGAAGACTGATGGACGGAGCCGCAGTAAGCATAGGCACGCCTTTCCTTATCCCCTTTTCTTAGTTTTCTTCCAGGGAATATTAGTCATCATAAAATTATCTTGTGCACCTTCTGACAAGAGTATGATTTACAAGCAAGCCATCCGCTGCACAGTGTGGCCGGGGTGGCGGAATGGTAAAGCGTTGGACTTCTAATGCTCGGGTCGTGAGTTCGTATCCCGGCTGGGGCCAAATGTTTGTGCTGGCTTTTTCATCGTTGCCTCGTCTTTGATATCACCCGTATGTGGTGGAAAAGGACGTTAAACTCCCAAACACCCACCCACCCACCCACCCACCCTCCGTACATTGGAGGAGTCAGTAACGTCGGTTCTAATTACTGCAGCGCCGGTTACACTGGTTAAACATGTACCATCCAAATCACTCGTATTCCAACAGATTTCCTCCACTTTCTTTCTCTGTCACTATTCTATTTTCTTAGGGTTTTTTCCCCAGGCAATATTAGTCATAAAATTATCTTGTGCACCTCTTGACAAGAGATTTACAAGCAATGCATTCACCGCGCTGCCCGTGACAGTGTGGATGTGAGCTGCTGCGTATGTACATTGTAACTCAAGATGGACGGACCCGCAGCAAGCATAGACACACCTTCCCTTATTCCCTTTTCTTAGTTTTTTCCCAGGGAATATTAGTCATCATAAAATTATCTTGTGCACCTTTTGACAAGAGATTTACAAGCAATGCATTTACTGCACTGAGAGTGTGGACTGATGTAAGCTGCTGCTTGTGTACATTGTAACAGAAGACTGATGGACGGACCCGCTGCAAGCATAGACGTACCTTCCCTTATTCCCTTTTCTTCGTTTTTTCCCAGGGAATATTAGTCATTACAAAATTATCTTGTGCACCTCTTGACAAGAGATTTACAAGCAATGCATTCACTGCACTGACAGTGTGGATATAAGCTGCTGCGTGGTATGTACATTGTAACAGAAGATGGCCGGACTGGCCGCCTTGCAAACCGGCACAAGCATACCTTGCCTTATTTGGTTTAAACAAGTTTATTGCAATACAGTTTGTTCAAAGTAAATAAACAATTTCTGAGCATGAACAAGCTAGGCTTATAATAATGCTCAGGGGTCAACAAACAAGTGCATGTTAACGGTATTGCAATGGCGGTAATTATAGTAAATTAGAGCTGAGAGAGAGAGAGGGGGGGGGGAGTGTCTAAGTGTACTTTAAAAAAAAAAAATCTCCGCTGGGCTGCGCTAGGCTCTGTCAAGGAAGTAACGTATAACTAAAACCTAAAAACCTTATTTCTGTCTTCACTGGGTTTTTTCTTCTTCTTCTTTCTTTCTTCTTCTTTCTTTCTTCTTCAGCAGAACTGATTGTGTTATTAGTCCGCCTTTTCTAGTGCTGGCATTTACTAACGATAAGCAGGGCGTTTTAAATGCAGAATTGATAACGCGGCTTTATGAGATGAATGGTACGAAGCGCTAGTTATCAAAACTCCCCTCCCTGTCCCTGTGGAGATAACATTTTTGTCTAAGTGCAAACAGTTCTCCCTCCATAGCCCCCCCTATCACCGCTCCTCAACATCTAATCTGATTGAATCCTTTTAGTGCCTACTGTGACCGCACTTACATTGCACGGCTCAACCGAGGGGAATAAGAAGGGAATTTTTTTCTCTCTCTCCTCCCCTCGCAAATTACACCTCGGTCGAATATCATTACTGGTGTGTGTAATTAAATCTAGGGTGGAGGGAGTTTGAAGCCAGCAGACAGGTCTTATCAGGAGGTGGGACTGGAGGGGGGAAAAACAAGCCGCCTTATCGTGTGTGCATTATGAGTGTTTAGCCGGCCTGTGTTCTTTACTTTCAGTAAAAGCAAGCCGGGGCGTGTGTTTACGAATCGGAGAAGGCAATAGACAGCTGATTAGCATGCATCTCATTAGACGCTAATGTACTTCTCGAGTGCAACGGGGACAGACTGGAAGAAGGTGGGGTGTTGAGGGAGGGGGTAAGGAGTAGAAGGTAAGAAGGGGGGGGGGGGCAAGGGGGATACAGGAGCAAAAAAAAAAAGAGGGTTTGTAAACGAGCTATAGACATACTGGTATCAGATGGACAGGCACAACTGAGCCACGAATTATACATAGAAATGCACACGGTGTGTGTGTGTGTGTGTGTGTGTGTGTGTGTGTGTGTGTGTGTGTGTGTGTGTGTGTGTGTGTGTGTGCGTGCGTGCGCGCGGCTTGTGTGTGTTGTTTGTGATAAGAGTTTGTATTCTCGTTGTGGATATTGAGTCATCGTCCATGCAACACATGATCACATATTCATGTCGCGTGCCTTGGCGCAAAAGTGAAAGTTAAAAGTGAGAACGAGAAACATAAGAAAGCAAAACAAAACAAAAAGTGAATCCATGAAGGTTAGTCAGTCGCTACATAACTGCGTATACGTCAAGAAAAATCTCAGCCTAGGGTGCGGTTACGCTGGGCCAAAGACAGCAGCTCTCTGTTGCGGAATCATAAATGCCAGAGCTAGTGTGGAGTTCCCCTTGTAGATAGGGCGATCTAGCACGCATCTCTACACTGACTGTAATACTGGCGGCCTCCCCCCTAGTCCGGAATTAGCCCGATCTTGATGGCATAAAACATTTGGCGGCATGTTTGAGTAATTAAGCCAGCTCCTGGGACCAGCCGTATTTTTCTTGGCACCCACCCACAAATATTTAGCCCCCTCTGATCACGGCTCCCCCCCAATCTTGCCCCATCACTCCTGTTTTCCGATCCCCAAGCAAGGGGTGAAGCCGGTTCCTTTTCCAAATGGCAAAGGGTCGCTGTCTCTGTTGATTCTACTGGACATCCCCAAGCAAGGGTGAAGCCGGTTCCTTTTCCAAATGGCAAAGGGTCGCTGTCTCTGTTGATTCAATACGAGAATTAAGGCCGTGCGGCAAGAAGAGTTCTAGGGGGTAGGGGAAGAAGGGAGGGGGGCAGGGGAGAGGGAAAGAGGTCTAGCAGCTAGCAGACGGTAAATGGTGGTAGAGGATGACTGCAGAGCAAAAAAAAAAACACCCTAGTATCCTTCCTTTCCTTTCAGGCGAGACTCGCGTGTGAGAGAAATTTATTGAACAGGTACGTAGGTAGGGCACGGGATGAAAGAGGCGGTTATCTGGGGTTCCAGGAGCCAGGCAGATAGGCACCGCTGGCCGTGTCCCGGGCTGGGTAGGTGGTCCTCTAGTCGCTGAGGAGAGGAGAATCTCCAAGGCTCCCCTGGTGACCTCTGGCAATCAGAAGGTCTGATTCTCTCTGTCTACCGCCGTGTCGGTCTCGGCTTGTCAGAAGCTGGTCAGTGTCTGGCTGCTGGGCGATGATCAGCCCGGGGTCAGTAGGGGGGGGTGGGGTGGGGGGGGGTGGGATTGAGCAGTGGATTCAAGATGGCGAGGTTCCTCTCCTTAAGCTTTCTCAGTCTTCTGCTTCTCCATCAGCTGCCTCTTCTTCTTCTTCTTCTGCTTCTCCGTCAGCTGCCTCTTCTTCTTCTGCTGCTTCTCCCATCCGGCAGCTGCCTCTTCTTCTTCTGCTTCTCCATCAGCTGCCTCCTCTCCTTCTTCTGCTTCTCCTTCTGCTGCTGCTTCTGTGTCTTCACTCTTTTTCGGCGTCGTCCAAATGTTGTATGCCCATGGTTGTCAGTGTTTCTGGTGTTCTTGACTGACAGAGCAGTGTTCTGTAGGTCGTTTTCATTCCCCCAGAGGTTTTTTCCCTCAGGTTTGCTCATGTCGGCCACACCCGACTGTCGCTGGCGAGGTTGAGTTTAGGAAAGGGTCAACCTTCTTCTTCGGTGTCGGCTGCGGCTAGCGTAAAGATGTTAGGCCATCAGTCTGGTGACTGTGTTGCAGTTACTGGAAGGTTCTGTTGGCTTCCATCCAGGGAGGATATGGAAGCTAGGGTGACTATGCATGACGATGTGGATAGTGGTATCATCATGCTATGGAGATCCATGTGGTTTTGAGACTACGCTTCCTTTCGTGAATACCCCGGCGTTAACTAGGTCCAAGAACTACGTCACTTGCGGTGCCGGTCGTGTAATCATGGCCATTATGAGATGTGTTATAACAAGGGAAGCACCCCCCCCCCCTCCCCCAAAGTCACACCCGTGATGTGGGTAAGTGTCGGTTGTGTGGCAACAGCCTGCCCATCGGGCCCATAGCACACCCGCTCTGGGTAGGAACCGACTAATTTAGGTAGGCAAAATCCCGCTTCCCTCGGCCGGGACTCGAACCCGGGTCTCCTTGTCCATAGTCCGAAGTGCAAGTGCTAACTACAACACTACAGGGGCCGGTTCGAGTAAAGTTCTTGATGTCGAGGCCGGTCAGGTCCGCGAGATATTAACCACAGAGAACGAATAAAACGCTTAGACTCGGTCGTATGGGAGAGAGGGGGAGGGGGGGGGGGTTAAGGTTTTGTTGTTTGTTCTTTGGTTGTTCTTTTGGGTGGGTGGGGTAAGGGGGAGGGGGAGGTGATGTGGGTTTCAACGCTGGAGGTGTGACTTTGGCAGTGTTCTTCCGGGGAGGAATCAGTGAGCTGGCGCCCTCATCAGGTAATGACTGCCCCCCTTATCTTTCTTCTCTCTTGATTCATGGAGCTCCGCATTCCTTTCTCGACCCCCTCCCTCCCGCCTCCACCAGCCCCTCCACACTTTTCCCGTGATAACTAACAACAGGGGAGGGAAGGCAGGCCGTCTATGACTCAGCTGCCCGTATTCATTTCTGCTTTGCTGAACAATTGAATAAATATTTCTGCACTCTGCATACAATTATACATTCTTTGATAGGTTAATGTGGACTCTTGATTGCATTTGTTCACTGAGGTACTTGCACATAATGGGTTGTTTTTGTTTTTTTTAATTGGAGATGAATTCAGTGAAGATAATTCTTATCATAGACTTTTTGGGTGATAACGGTTGAAAAAACGCGACAATTCAAGATTTTGCCTGTTGATTGGACGGGCGGAGCCCACTCAGTATGATTATCACGTGCATATGTAATATTAATCTCTCCCCCCCCCACCTCCCTGTAGTGTTACTTTATCAGGGTGGGTGGGTGGGTGTTTGGGGGTTTAACGTCCTTTTCCACCACATAGGGTGATATCAAAGACGGGGCAACGATGAAAAAGCCAGCACAAATATTTGGCCCCAGCCGGGATCGAACTAACGACCCGAGCATCAGAAGTCCAACGCTCTACCATTCGACCACCCCGGCTCCCCTGTTACTTTATCAGATTCTAGGATTAAGTTAGTCTCCCATTGCAATACTGTCACACTGTATTTGCTCCTCCTTGAACATTACCATTATGCTCATTAATTGTCCAGTACAACCCGTATTGCACTAAACTTGTTTAAACTAATATTAATCACCTAACCTCGAACAAAACTAGCTCTTGGGTGACATTTTCTGTTTTTGTTGTTGTTGTTGTTGTGGTGGTGGGGTTTTTTGTTTTGTTTTGTTTTTTTGGTTGTTGTTTGGTTGTTTAAATCAGGAAGCGGGTTCATTCCAGCAAGGTGCCTTATGCCGTTATAGAAGGATTTTTGTCTTTCTTTCTTCGCTTCCTTTTTTTAAAATTTAATTTTGTTTTAGGGTTTCTTTTGTCCTAGTCTGGCTTAGGCCCTTAGCCACCGTGAGTTAAATTAACCTCGAGTTTTACATACGGGCCCAGATCACCGGAAG
>JACVVK020000639.1:115000-162500 GCA_018292915.2 Batillaria attramentaria
GAGAGTCCAACGCTCTACCATTCGGCCGGCCACCCCGGCTCCCCACGAAGTTATACAAACATAACCGAAAACAAAGAGAAGTGAACAAGACAACTACGCTACTTATCTGCAAGAAAAAGAAAACAAGAGAATCGCTCATAGTATAACATTATCCAGCCCGGCTTTGTCAGTGAAAACTGTTGACGATTCACTATAGCACGTTTTGACCGCGCACTAATACCCCACGTTTTTGACTCTTTTTTGGTTGCCAACCCTGTATGCGAAAATCAGGCAAAATTAACGGTTCCTTGACGGCTCATACTTCTGTGAACACGAGTATAATCAATGTGCAACCATCGACGTATAGATCTATACGTCTGTGTGTGCAACACTCACACTAAGCCAAATTTAAATCCATGCAGACGGGTTTTGTTGTTGTTGTTGCCAGTTTTTGTTTTGTCGTTGTTGTTGTTTGTTTGTTTGTTTGTTGTTGTTGTTGTTGTTGTTTTTGGGGGGAGGGGGGTTGAGGCCACTGGTGCACAACCCCAAACATACTCGGTAAGAATTGAGTGAAACCACATAAAAAGCCGGTTTCTTTTATCCAGTTCCATATTGTCGTTTCCCTCAGTTCAAGTTCGAAAAGGCCGGTTTGGTCAGTGAAGGCCGGGTTGGTCCAGTGAAGGCCGGGCTGGTCAGTGGCACTTGCGATAGACGCTGATGTGTTTTAAAGTCTGTGAGTTTATCTTCATCTCCCGCGCAGGTAGAAAGTGCAACAGGTTAATTGGTGGGACAGCAGTCGGTGCTGGTGGTACGGACACGGTATGTGGGGTCCGCCGCCAGGAATCAGCGAGCTATCTGTGCAGCTGTAGCAGCATCATAAAGTGCATCAGGGGGGTTGTGGTTCCGACAGACAGACAGCACAGTGAGCGGTATTCTTGGAGGCTGCCTTCAACTGGCCGGGTCAGATGCCCCCCTAATCAGCGGTCATATCAGTAGCAACAAACCCAGAGGGGGGTGGCGGGTCACAGCGAGGTCAGGGCGAAAAGACTAATGACCACCGCTGGCTTGTTCCCTTCAGTTTAATTAAGCTGATGAGACTATCGGTGAGCTTTCGTCCATTCCAGCTTCCCTTTGCAACCGCCCCCCCCCCCTCCTCCTCCCCCTACCCCTACCCCGACCTCCCGGTATCTTCTCAGTTTCTGTCTAAAGCCACTCAGTTGAAGTTGTGGCAAAGAGAGAGAGATTCAGAGGGCTGCTTCTTGCTTCAGCACGAGCTGAAGACAGGCTAGGCGTGGGTGGGTGGGTGGGTGTTTGGGGGTTTAACGTCCTTTTCCACCACATAGGGTGATATCAAAGACGGGGCAACGATGAAAAAGCCAGCACAAATATTTGGCCCCAACCGGGATCGAAGTCATGACCCGAGCATTAGAAGTCCAACGCTCTACCATTCGACCACCCCGGCTGCCCGAGTCAGGCTAGGCAGTGGATCGTGCTGACTATGATATTACTAAATAATCTAATGTAGGAATGATAGTGATATAACAAAACAACAACAACAACAACAACAAAAATAATAATAATGATAATAATAATAGGGCGCCTATCCCCGGGGAACAAGCTCTAGGCGCCTTACAATCTAAAACCGAAGTTAAAAAAAATGTATATAAATAAATAAATAAAAACAACCCATTCACTCAATGTACACTACGCCGAAAGAACAACTAAAAAAGTAAAAGCACAGACACACACACACACACACCACACACACACACACACACACCCACACACACACACACACACACACACACACACACACACACAACTGAGCAGTCTGAAATGATAAAGGACAGGCAGAGACAAAAACCAAGAACAAGTACCAGTGATAAAACCCAAAACAAAAGGATAGATTGGAATGAGCCAGATAAAGTCTTACTGAGATATAATAATAATAATAATAATAATAATTAACAATATGAGACAAGTTTTGCTCTTGCGCAATATCAGTCGCCACAAAGTGGGCTCAGAGCGCTGCACACTGGCACTGAAACTTACAACCGACCCACATTCATCATCTCCATGTGCACTGTACTTCCAGACTTCAAAATTCAGACCGCGTGTTATATTTCCTTTAGGGTCTGTCGAGGGAAACTCATGGTCATACAAAAATACACCAGCGCCTGTTGTTACATTACTGGAGCGCTCAGTGTGGTCGCCGGCCACGTCGTCGAGTACGCTTCTGTTGGCTCAGTGCCAGCATGACAGACGCTGTCACTGTCCAGGTGTCTAAGTTATGTGATGATAGATACCACGAAACCAGATCAGAACGATCCGTGTGAACATACAAAATGTTAGCATCAGCTCCTTTAAAGCCTCACTGGCGTTACTGGTTTGCCGCCAAATATTTGTGCTGGCCTTTTTCTCCGGTTGCCCTGTCTTTGCTATCACCCGTATGTGGTGGAAAAGGACGTTTACTGAACCTTCAAACGCCCACACATCCTCATGATGTTATTGTCTCAGCTTCAACCACAACCGGCCTTGCCGCCTGCGCTGCCCGAGTCAGAAAGCATGGCTTGTTCCAGACGTTTTTAGCTCGGTGTCATGTAGTAAGGATAGTGTTCCAAAGCTGGTAATTAATCAGTAACAACGATCCACAACTGACACTCTTTGACAGCGGGCCGGAAAGCGGAAACGGAGTCAGTCCTAATTACATCCTTCGTAGGATAGTAGAAATGGACCAATCGCTGATCGAGGCAGGAGCTGACGTCTGCAGACAGTTTCCGGATTGGGGTTACTGACGTACTAATAATGGATGACGCAACGGTCAGTGGTAATCAGTGAACAGCCAATCTCTTCGCAAATCCTTGCAAGTCAGAAGAAAATAATCATACGTACAGGGAGCGCCCAGATTAATACAGGCAGACTGTTATGTCTTCCGATTAAAGTAGTTTTAGTGAATACATTTTGGATTGAGGGACCAACAGCCTGAAATTTCTCCACCGTGACTCGTTTCTTCGTTGTAATTATTTTCTTCTTTACGCGTCTTGTTGGGTCAGTTTCGTCTGTGTGTGTGTGTGTGTGTGTGTGTGTGTGTGTGTGGTGTGTGTGTGTGTGGCCATACTACTCGGACAGAACCTCTGACAACTGAACCGGTCCGAATAAAATACTACTGGTGAAAGATTCCATGTAGCCAGCGGGACTGGAACCCCGGACCTCTTGCATTCAGTCATGATAGCTAGAACCTGCTTTTACCACTACTCAGCCAATTGCATATAACACCTCTGCACTCAAAAACAGTACTCGAAATTAAAGTCAGCAGCGCATTTTTTTTTTTTCTCTCCTCTCTCTCCTGGGGACCGCGACCCGGCCTTCAAACCCTGTTCAGGTGATTTTCGTGTACCAGCTGTGCTGTTCTCTCGCCCGTGAACAAAGCCTTGATTTAGATTTGAAAACGAAGCCAGTCGCACGTGTTATCCGTTATGAATCAGCTACAGCTTTAATAAACACACCTGGCTGAGTTGTCGAGTTAAATCCATCCAGCGCAATGGGTCTGAACCAAGAGAGGATCAGTCCACACAACCAGACCTACCGCGTCAGTGTGTGACGTGATGTTGCTTTCATCCAAAGCTGAGCGGATGATTTTTGTCGGCCAGCCTTAGCTGGGTTGGTGTTTGGCAAGGGGGGTAATCAGCACCATCCCCTATGTTTGATCAGTTTCTGGCGTCTTGTGGGAACCACATGGTCTTCGGGATTAATTAGTGCGCATGAAGAAGATGTAAGCGTTGAGAGGCTTGCCAACGGTCAGCTGACGGCGTCGAGCCTTTCTTTACTTAGAGCCTTCCGGCAATACTGACGTTTCAGTGTCAGGCACACCACAAGGCTGTGGCCGGAAAACTTTTCATCGAATGCGCTTAAAGGTCTGCAATCTCAGCAAAAAGCCGCAAACATTGCGTTTTTTTTTAAAAACTGCGACTCCTCCGACTGTGTATAATCCAGGCAACTCTGTCACAGTTGCAGAGTTTTGAGCGCTTCGGGGACCCTTATAAAACAAGAGCACGAGTTTGCCGTGACTTATTTGGTTTTTGGTCAGTGAGCGAGATACGTCGCTACAGCGTCCAGCGGATGTTGAGTGCTGCACGATCTTTCTCGCTCTACTCCCTCTAGTGTCAAAACGCAAACTGAGCTGTGAAATCAGGCTGCTCTTGGCTTTTGTTTGGGTTTCAGGGACGCTGAAAACTCTGCAACTGTGACAGAGTTGACTGTGCTTGCACACTAGGTGAGGTATTTCCCTACACTATTTGCTTATTCTCACTTTCACTCATCCTCCAGTTAGCATTCCGTCAGTCACGGTATTTCCTAAATATATTTTACCAATTTTTCCCGCTGTCTTGACCTAAGGTGGCTGATGAACCGGTGAAATTCCGGCGAAACGCGTCCCGCTACGGTCAAGACTTTCCTACCTTACTAAACACCTTTTCCGTGTATGTAGAAATACCTCTGGATGGGGTTTCTGGGTAAAGTCGATGTCTTCTTTCCTTAAACAAACTGAAGTCGTGCAGCATGGATGATGGGCAAGTGCCCAACGTGATGTAATGACTGGGGATAATGGGCAAGTGACCATCGCGAAGCAGAGATCCTCTGACGTTGCCCAAAGCTAAGCAAAACAGCCCACACTCACCCCAAAGACACTCGCCCAGCCAAGCAGCCAAAGACACACGCCAGGAACAACTTGTCCTTAAGGGCCAAAAGCCATAGGACGTAAAGCAAGCTAATGATGATGATGATGACGAAGTAGTGAGGATATAGCGTTATGTGCTACAGCTAGTGGAGATAGTGGCGTCACGTTGCAGGGCCGATGGGCAAGTGCCCAACGTCATGTAGTGTGGCTAATGGGCAAGTGTCCAACGCGATGTAGCCTTACCCCAGATTAGCACCTCACGGTCAGCGGTCAGCGCCTCCTGCTCCGCGTTGACCCAGTCCGGATTAGCGGCAAGGGAGGGGAGGGCCCACGGGAGCCCGGCCTTCTTGGCTCTAGGGGAATGACAGCAAACAGTGGCCGCAGCTAATTTCTCCCGCCCCATCAGCCGACACAACAGATGGAGCCCTTTGATATCGTTTTTGTCCAGTTGTGGGACAATATTTGCTGCCGGCAAGTGGCAACGAGGGGAATGTGGTCACTGCCCATGTCCAGTCCCTTTTTCAACCCGTCTCAGGCCCTGCATGGCGCGTAACATCCGAGGGGGCCGGCTGGCTGCCTGTACATGGTTTGACAAAACTTTTCATGGCCCGTCTACTTCACGTAGTGATGCTGTTTGGACAGTGTGGACTGTTGCTAGATCAAAGAAAGTTTTCATGTAGGTCAAGCATGCTGGTTCAACAAGAAACAGAGGGGGTTTGAACACACTGCAAAAGTTTCTGTCCCTACCTCTGGTGTTTTTTTTGTTTTTTGTTTGTTTGGTTTTTTTTTTGGGGGGGGGGGAGGGGGGGGGGTAAAGTCTTGAATCAAGCTTTGCATTTTTTCCTGGACAAGTGGGTCCTCTCCATTCGACCGAAACATTATGTCAAACTCAAAGTCGTCGTTCTAAATAACTAATATTAGGGTTTTTTGTTTTGTTTTGTTTGTTTCTTTGTTGTTGTTGTTGTTGTTGCTGTTGCTGCTGCTGCTGCTTATTCAGACTATTGATCCACCAATGGCAGCAAGTGTGCACGAAATCCTTGGAACGTAAACAAGCGTTTCATTCGTGCACTCGGGTACAGCACACCATTTATTTATTTATTTATTTTGCGGCCGAGTGGTAGAGCGTTGGACTTCTAATGCTCGGGTTGTGAGTTCGTATCCCAGCTGGGGCCAAATATTTGTGCTGGCTTTTTCATCGTTGCTCCGTCTTTGATATCACCCGTATGTGTTGGAAAAGGACGTTAAACCCCCAAACACCCTTATTTATTCTTCGTTATTGGAAATGCCGCTTGATTCACCAAGACGCCCCTAAGAAATTAGACCCGTAAAAGTTAACGAAATGTTGCATTCTTGTCTTGTGTACCTGTACGCGGCCTGTGGCTTGTGGCATGTGGCGCCTCCTGGCGGTTTCTCGCAGCATCATGGCTTCGTGTTTGCGGTCCAAAGTGATGTGTGTCGAGTCCGGGACGGTCGTCCAGGAGAACGAATTTTTGGCAAGCGTCGCAGCCGTTCAGAGTTTGTTAGTGTTCGGGTGGTAACCGTGGAGATAGTCTGGAGAAAGATCATGTCCATCATAAGACACTCCATGGCCGTGTCTATGGTGACTGTGACGCTAAAGAGGTTTCTTCCAAGCAGGAGGAGTTGGAATGAGGATCTTGCGATGGGATCTGAGGTTGACGGCAGAATCTTTTTTTTTTTTTTTTTTTTTTTTTGCCGCGTTTTTGTTTGTTGTTGTTGGTGGTGGTGATGGTCAGTGTTGGCCCGGTGTTGGCGTTGGTGTTGTTGGTGGTGGTGTGTGTGTGTGTGTGTGTGTGTGTGTGTGTGTGTGTGTGTGTGTGTGTGTGCTTGCTTATGTTTATTCTACCTTTTGCCTCCATGTTACCCCCAGTGAAGAACCAATACACCTTGAAGCCATGCAGCTTATTGATACTCTCCCATCTCCATTTTTTTCGGCGGAGAAAGGCTGTTTAAACTGATACAACGGTACCCACAACGCACCACAAGTACCACAACTCCCAAAGCAGTTGGGCCAATCTTTCCTCGCACTCCAGATTGCATTCAGTTCGTCAGTTCTTACAGAGCTTTCAGCAGGACCTTGTTGTTAGTGACAGTTGCCTCCAGCTTGTCTTGACCCCTGTCGCCCGGCTTCTGACATGTTGCGTCGACTTGTGAGCCTCCAGTGTCCTGCCCTGTGACTTGTGTCACGCACGGGCGACTTGTTCGTGCTCACAGCCCTCTGGCTTGTGACGTCTTCAGGTGAACCGTGGTTTGCGAGATGTGACGTCTGCGAGTGTGGTTTGAGTGTCCTTCTTGTACTTTGTGGTCTGTGAGGTCAAAGGTCAGTGCAGCAGTGTTGTTGCTGTTGTTGTGGATCCAGGATAGCCGAATGGTAGAGCGTTGGACTTTCAATGTTCGGGTCGTGAGTTCGAATCCCGGCTCGGGCCAAATATTTGTGCTGGCCTTTTTCTCGTTGCCTTGGCTTTGATATCATCCGGATGTGGTGGAAAAGGGCGTCAAACTCCCAAACACCCGTTGTTATTGTTATTGTTTAATAATTTCAGAATACTCTTGATGATAAGTTTTCAAGCTTGGACGTCGGCCCATTGTAGATTTACTGCCAGGGAAAATCCGTGTACATATGTAAGGTCCTGTCTGTGGCTAGATGAATATTTGTTACACAGAGGTGATTCAGCCGGATACATTGTCGGGCCGATCGTCGGGGGTTCTCTCCGGGTACTGCGGCTTCCTCCCTCTCTGCTTTGGAAATGTTCAGCCCACCAAATTTGAAAAATAAACGCAATTCTAAATTCCGAAATTTAAATAGCTGAGCTGACCCTTCGCACCACGTGATCGTAATGTGTTTATGTCCAGTCAGTGTGTGAGAGAATGCGCATGATTCACCTGAGCGTGCGTGTTGGGTTCAGTTCGCGGCGCTTTGAGCCGATTCGTGAAATTGGGTAAAGCGCCTATACAATACTCATTATTATTATTATTATTATACATTGGCACACAGAAGGCGATCTGAACCAAAACCTCACACAGAAAGAGGTTACATGTACCAAGTTAAATTTTGCACAGCGGCAATGCGCGTTTACAGAGAGTTCGCGTGAACCCGATACAGAAACAGTCGGTTTAGTTGAACTGGAATTTAATTTACGCAAGGAGGCAACTTGATTTGAACCAGATGAACATGCGCACCGAGAAGCGGTTTGATGAAGGCAATTTTGGACACAAATGGTCGATAAGATAAGGGACAAAATCGAACAGAGAGGTGAGGTGAATCGTGAACAGTTTTATAATATAAGCGATTTCCTTGTTTAAGTGATAATCCTCTGCACACAATAATAGACAATTTGATGGGGGAAATTTATGGATGTTTGTAGAATGAGATGATTTTCGACTGAACTGGATAAGGTTGTAGATAACGAGGCGGTGCAGATGCAGGTGGAAGCCGTGTGCTTGGTTTGGCATGTGCCGATCTAAACCTACAACGTTCACGAGTTGTGGCACGTGCAGAAACTTGACCAAGGGGGAGGCGACCGGCGAAACAGACGATGTCTACAATCCACAGAAAACAATCCGGGCGGCTAAGTGTTGGGCTTCTTTTTCTTTTTCTTTTTCGAGATGGTAATGTTGAAACATTCCAGTGAGCTGCTGGGGATCCGTAGTAGTGTTTGCGAGAGTTATTTCCCTTTGGCATCCCAGAGAGGAGGAGGACTTGGTTTAACAAGCGTTTAACAAGAATTTGTTTTAGTCCAGAGAAGTGTGACTTGTCAGTGAATGACAGTTCGGACAGTTCGTATACACACTGCGTAGTGGACAGGTGTGTCGGGGTGAAGGAAGGGGGGAGGGGGAGGAGTTGTCAAATCGATAGTGTATATATACTGGAATGGCGGATTCAGATGCCAAAGGAGGTGGGACAGATAGGGAAGATGAGGAGGGGAAGGGGGGGGGGGGGGGATCGGATGGGGATGGAGAGGCATTTTTCTGACGGATGATGTTTATGTTGGCTTCTCGCAAGGCGGGTCGCGTGTGTGTCCACGCTGTCAGATCCCAACTTGGCTCGGGATGTCGTGATGGGGTGTGGATGGTAGGGTCGGGAGGGGGAGAGGGCGGTTTCTACTAGTATTGTATTGTATTTTATTTTATTTTATTTGTTTGTTTGTTTGTTTGTTTGTTTTTCTGTTTTTGTTTTGTTATTATCTTCATCTGTCCGTCGATTCAATACAAGTGAGGCGTTTATGGAAGGGGAGGGGGGGAGGGGGAGGGGGAATAAAAGGAACAAACATTGCCTCCACCACCAAGAACACCCCCCCCCCCCCACACACACACACACACAGAGGAGAGAAAAAACAACTAACAAACAAATAACAAATACAAACAAAACAAACACATAAACACAACAGCGGCAAACAAACATTTTTTTAAAGCAAAGATAAAAAATCAAACTTTTTTTTTAACAAACAAAAACAAACCCAACCAAGAAACAAACATAGAAGCAAAGGCCGTTACGTGACGCTCTCCGATAGTCCGCCAGTCCCACCTCGCACCGGAGGTTGGTCGTTACACGGTCGGGCAGTTAGTATACCAGATGCCATCATTTTCGTCAGTGATGAGACGTCAATGCCCGAAACAGACAACAGGTTGTACCGTGACAAGCCTGACAAGCTTCCCGACCAGCCTCACGCGGAGAGCCAGCTTCACTTGCCCACTGTGCCCAGGCCCACAGGGGGAGCCAGGGTGGTCGAAAGAGCGTTGGACTTCTAATGCTCGGGTCGTGAGTTCGTATCCCGGCTGGGGCCAAATATTTGTGCTGGCTTTTTCATCGTTGCCCCGTCTTTGATATCACCCTATGTGGTGGAAAAGGACTTTAAATCCCCAAACACCCACCCACCCCCAGGCCCACAGCATCATTTCGTTTCCCGCTCGACTTCTGCTCACAGCCCCTTAGTACTGCCGCAGTGAAAAATCTCGTGCTGTCTCGTGCGAAGCACCTCACGTGGAGAGCCAGCTTCAGTTACCCACTGTGCCCAGGCCCACAGCATCATTTCGTTTCGTTTCCCGCTCGACTTCTGCCGTCAGCCCCACAGTACTTCCACGGTGAAAAATCATGTGCTGTCTTGTGCGGAGCACCCTCACAAAGTTTCATGTGTTTGTTATTCTTCTGTAAAGCAGACTTCACCCACGTCTATTTCTGACTTGCTGCAGCTGTTTCGTTTCTCTGTTGATACCCGCAAACTCCATCTTTCATACTGTAACTGAAAAAACGAGCGTACATTTTCCTACTTTTGTCCGTCAGTCTGGCACGCACTGCCTGCCTTTATACGCCACTCTCCTACTCTGTCGTGCTTTAAATCCCAAGTAAAGTCTTACTTCTTTCGGGAAGCATTTGACCATATTATTATTATTATTATTATTATCATTATTATTACACTGTATTATTTTTACAATCGCGTCAGCGATCACAGCGTTGAACAAAACTCAGAAGTCAAGCGGGAAAAAAACCCAGAAACGTGCGCCCAGTTGGCAACATTTTTGCTAACCTTTTTTTTTTTCTTTTTTTTTTAAACAGACATACATACTTAACATGCATACATGTACGTACAGACATATAGACATAAACATATTTGCATGCTGGAACACGATACAACTGTAGTCGACAGGCATACATGCAGGATTTTTGCAAACCTAACCCTAAACCTAAACCTAATCCTAATCCTATAGTCACTCAGGGGTTGGGCAAAACTCATGCGGAGAAACCCAAGCAGACTGGCATTACGCGGTCGTAACACCGCTGGTCATAACCGCAGTAACAGAGCGCGGTAACGGTAACTGCGAGTGGTGGTCACTCAGCGTCCATGTCACAGATCGATATACAGTGGACCAGCCCGGCCGGCCCACAATCACTGCATGCACACTGCGCTTGCTACTGGCCTCTGTGTGTCCTCAGCGGGCCACCGGTCAGCCGCGGGTTATACCTGACTGCGTGGGGTCAACGCCTGACCCAGTTTCCCGATCGGTTCAGTGACGCTAGCCTTGCCGCACGTGCAGTGCCTTAGTTCGCACGTCCTACGGGCGGCCTTCGCAAAGATGCGTCACCTCAGTTGCACGGCCGGGTCCGTAGTTTTCAGTGTAGCGGACAGTTGTTCCTGTATATCATGACTTGTATCCCAGTTGTGGTGACACCAGCGAGACATTTTGTGTGTGTGTGTGTGTGTGTGTGATTGTTGCCCTTGTCTTGTGCAGCCACGAACACTTAGCTGAGATTTTTTTTTATTTTTAATCGGACTACAGTGAAAAGCGGCAGCAGTCCGGAGACTGACTGCGGGATATTCATTTTTTTGTGAACTTGACTGTTGCCACGGAAACTTATAAGGTACAAGATCCACGGAAATAAACTTCCGCTGATATTCTGGTCACCGATTAAATCCCGTGGAAGTTTGTGTCTGTGTTGTACATGTGTTACTGTCTCCCTGTCAACCACAACGAACCAGCCAATCAATCAGCCACAACCAACCAATTCCCACCAACCAATCACGCAACCGGCCACAACTGACGAACCAGCCAATCAATCAACCACTACGAACCAACCAACCAATCAACCACAACGAACCAACCAATCAACCACAACGAACCAATCAACCAACCAACCAACAACAACCAACCAACCAACCAACAACAACCAACCAACCAACCAACCAACCAACCAAACAGCCAATTACCAAACTGCATGTAAGTGTGTTTTGGATAATCCCAGTTCACTGAGGGCAAATGAAGATCATTCCTTGCTTTGTTCCCGGAAGACCGGGGCCGGCGTTCATCTAGGTGGATGACCCGACCCGACGGCCATCGCATGATGCTAATAGTTTCGTCACGCAAGTCATTGCTGCCTCAGCCATTTCCTGTAAACGAAAAACACAATCAGCCTCTCTCGCTGGCCACCCAATCCACTGTACCCGCTCCCGTGTAATTAAGCCATATCAGCGTCTGTGGCAACGGTTCGTTGTACATGTTACCGCCGAGCCCGCTTCCTGGGAAACCGTAGACCAACCCTCTTTTGGCCCGGTAATGAAGACACAGGGGGGAACAGAGTTACACGGGGTTGGATGAGAATACAGTGTCGGTGTAGCTGATCATGCTCCCCAAGCTCTGTTGCCGGTCTACACGTCTGATGACCGGTGTCTTGATTAGAAACACAAGCGGCCACCACGTCAGGGAACACGGCTTCCTCTTTTTGCAAAGCCGGCCTAGTCTCCGCCGCATTGTCTGTTACCTCTCTGCTTCAGTCATGTTCACGACACGTTTACCGCGAGTGTTTGGACGCCGGTAGACGAGTTGACTGTCAAAACGTTTGCTCACTTTCACTTCTGCTCGTCGGCAGTTACTTCCAACTCGGTCAAAGTTAGAACCCAATCGCCCTGACCGCTGTCCAGATCAGATTGAAGAGCATAGTCGCAGAATTAAGCGAAAACTATTTGCACAATGAACTATCTAAAGTTGCGCAAAACCCGCACATACTCCTTCGCTCTAGGACTGGAGTGGATGGCTGCACGTTGTGTGTCTTTCGCTGATCGTTCGTATGTTACAATGTACACTGACTGAGCGTAGTGGAAGAGAGAAACAGTCATACTCCAGTCCATTTCTTTTATTCGTTTGTGTGTGTGTGTGTGTGTGTGTGTTTGTCCGCTCGTACAAAAGAGTGTCTATCACAGTTGCAGAGTTGTCGGCGCTTCGGAGACCCTCATAAAACCAGAGCGTGAGTTTGCGGTGACTTTACTGTGATTTTTATCAGTGAGCGAGACACATCATAGTCGCTTCAGCGTCTAGCGGGTGTTGTGTACTGCACGAGAAGACTAGTCACTGCGATCTTTCGCGCTCATGTGTCAACATGCAAACTGTAGCTGTGAAATCAGGCTGCCCGTGGCTTTTATGGGGGTTTTGGAGACAGTGAAAACTCTGTAACTGTGACAGAGTGGACTGTGCATTTTGCACAGCCGGATAGTTCAGTTGTTATTTTTTTAACACACTGTTTGCTGCTTTTCGTTGAAATTGCAGACCTTTAAAGGACTTGAGTTGAACTGTACCTTTTAACAATGATTCAGATCGCGCGATTTCACTGAGTCACTGTGACCTTGATTTTCAACTTATGACGCGTTAAGTTCGGCTCAAAGTGTTGACTATGATTCTGCATTGAGTACATGTGTAAATGTTAACAAGAACAATGATATTCCTCAGTGGGGAAAAAGAAAAGTAAAAAAAAAAAAAGCCTCGAAAAAAACCTTTGTGAGGAATCCACACATCGCGGCCTGTGGCAGTGACTGGTGGGTAGCCACGTGACGTGCCGACGTCTGCGTGTCGCCCCGGTGTCGCGGTAATTACCGTTTTGCACGTACAGCGCCCGGCCACCGCTCCTCCCCGGGCTTTTCATAAATCAGACGCTACTTCCGGTGCTGTGGACTTGTGGTCTTGTGCTCCCGCCAGTGACATCATAAGGACATCATCGTGCGTGTTTTCGGAGGGGGAGATTGTCAATTTGTTGCCAAGGAAACGGGGGTCGGTTAATGAGTGCTGTTGAAGCTTAGGGTGAGCTGAGGTCGACTGCCGTTACTAATGAGGAGCGGGGAGGGGTGTGTGGATGTGGGGTGCTTGGCACTATCACCACATTTGTTTTCCATTGTGGCCAGGAAACTTTATTTACTCATGCAGACATACTGTTTTTGCCTGGCCGCATGGTTTGTTTCCGTTCATGTGTTACCAATACGCCCCAGTTCGGGCCGGCCATGCTGTTCTCTCTCTCTCTCTCTCTCTCGCTCTCTGTGTCTGTCTGTCTGTCTGTCTCTCTCTCTCTCTCTCTCGCTCTCTCTCCCCGAGTCTCTCGCTCTCTCGCTCTCTCTCTCTCTCTCTCTCTCCCGAGTCTCTCTTTCTCTCGCTCTCTCTCTCTCTCTCTCTCTCTCTCTCCGAGTCTCTCTCTCTCTCCGAGTCTCTCTCTCTCTCTCTCTGTCTAGCGACCCACCCCCTCTTTCTCTTATTTCTGCGTAACATACGTGACATGTATTCGTGACAACTGAATTTTCATGCAGATAGTGTACAAGTTTTACGATTGTTCCAGTAGTTTCCGTCCTTCAACAGTTCTATTTATGCACATGATGTTTGTTCCTTCTGCACACTAAGACACTCGTCCGGCACAGGTTGACTGAGTCAGCAAAAGGCGAGGACGAATGATAAGCCTCGGAAACACCGACCAGCCAATCAGCCATCTCAGTTATTACAAATACAGAATTTCCGTCTCGGCGCGAGCATGTCATATCACTAAGTTAAACACATACCCCATGAACAGTGATGCAATGTATGTTGCGTAGATGAGCATTACCTTATGCAGTACGAAAGTACTTAGAGCGGCCTAAAACGGAATTGGCCCAATATTCTCGATACACAAACACTAACAAATATCCGCCTTTACTGACGGCGGCACGATTATTCACCCTGTATTTCTAGACAGAAATCAAGCACTGATTCGTGTGCTTTGTTGGCTTCCACAGTTCTGTAACAACAGCCTGACTGTCGCCCATTGATCAGTTCCTTGCAATCGGACCCGGTCGGGGCGGCACTTTTCCGCTGCGGCTCAGCCTCGCTCGCTAACTAGCTTGCGTTCGCGTTTTGCGCGCTAGCTAACAGTTGCATTCACGCAAGTTCCAATTAATCCCCGCGTCAATTGTTTTCTGCGTGTAGGTCGCCCTAAATGGCAGTAGAAAAACAGTTATCGATCTTTGTCATGGGTTGCCGTTCTTTTGCGGAGGCGGCGTTGCAGG
This sequence comes from Batillaria attramentaria, assembly GCA_018292915.2. NCBI lineage: Eukaryota > Metazoa > Mollusca > Gastropoda > Batillariidae > Batillaria > Batillaria attramentaria. The sequence goes on from JACVVK020000639.1 coordinate 129,464, forward strand.
CGGACCCGGAACCGGGGCACGGGTTGATGGAAAATATCGGACACGACTGACAGGTTTTCTGAAAGTCACACCCTCCCTTTACTATATGTAGTCATTGTCAGACTCAGACACCACCCGCCTTCCACCCCACAAAACTACATTCACCAAACCAACGACCCCTGCCCCCCCCCCCCCCCCGGGACCCCCCTTCCCAGCCCAGCCCCGCCCACCAACACAATGGTGTGTGTGTGTGTGTGTGTGTGTGTGTGTGTGTGTGTGTGTGTGTGTGTGTGTGTGTGTTTTGGGGTTCAACCTCCTTTTCCACCACGTACGGGTGATACCAAAGACGGGGCAACGAGAAAAAGGCCAGCACAAATATTTGGCCCCAGCGGCCGGGATTCGAACTCACGACCCGAGCACTGAGAGTCCAACGCTCTACCATTCGCCGATTCGGCTATCCCGGCTCCCCACAATGGAAACAAGAAAAAGGAGAAGAGGGAGAGAGAGAGAGAGGGGGGGGGGGGCACACGCGTCATGGTATTTTTCTTCCTTCCTGTGATTAGTCGGTGCGTTTTGGTGTGTGTGTGTGTGTGTGTGTGTGTGTGTGTGTGTGTGTGTGTGTGTGTGTGTGTGTTGTTTTTGTTTTTGTTTTGTTTTGTTTTTTGTTTTGTTTTTTAAAACAATTTCAGGATTGGCATTAGACGTCAATCCAAAGGTACCCGAACTGACTGCCGTCCTAAATCGTATTCATTTTCTAGACGTAAGTCAAGTCAAATTTATATGCAACCTTCTAGGGGCATAGGGATGAAACTGCAAACAGACAAGCATTATATACAACATCGCCACATGCCTACTAACCGCTCACGGCCAGCTGATAGTTAGACATTCCCATTGTATTATTGTCTTCAGGATGTGCGTGTGTGACTGTTGCGAGTCGTCTACAACACGAGCCTCAGCATCACCGATACAGGTAGTGAAGGGATGGGGTGGGTTTTGGTGGTTTAACGTCCTTTTCCACCTCATACGGGTGATATCAAAGACGGGGCAACGATGAAAAAGCCAGCACAAACGTTTGGCCCCAGCCGGGATACGAACTCAGGACCCAAGCCGGCATTAACGAGCATTTGCTGAATTACACCACAACAGAGAGCTTGTATCATTTCATGCCGCGGAGTATGGCCGACATGCTCTCTGACCACAACCACAACCCATCACAGACTTGTCTTGAAGCTTTCGCGGCCCACCGAAGTATCGTGATAGTTAGAAAATAACCCCCCGAAAAAAATCTTCGTGATAGTCTTTAATCCTGGCAGATTCCCCCTGCTCCCCCTCCTCCTCCCCCCCCCCCTCCCCGCTTCTTCCATCGTCTTCTTTTGTGGGCGTCAGTTCGATATGAAGCATGTGTTGCTCCACGGCCTGGGACGAGCGATTGTCTTTCCCTCACACATCCATGGCCGGCGATTGGCGAGGCGAACTCATCGACGCTGCGCTAGCCGGGCAAATTAAACGGACAAGAAATGCGAATTGTCGAGATTGTGTGGACGAGATTCAGGGCGTAATATTGTCTTGTAACGTAGTTCCGAGCGGTCCTGGGGGTGGGAGGTTGGGGGTGGGGGTGGGGGGGGGGGGGGCTGGGGAGATGCTTAAACTGACACGTGGTTGTGAAGGGTCAAGTTTCTTGGAGTCTAAAAAGAAGAAAAAAATGCAAACACAAGGTCAGCCCCCCCCCCCCACCCCTACCTTGACCCACCCACCCTATACCGTTATGCCTTTTGTACATGCACCCGGCTTGCACACACACACACACCGTGGCACACGCACGCACGCACACACACACACACACACACACACACACACACACACACACACACACATACACACCGTGGCGCACACGCACGCACACACACACACACACACACACACACACACACACACACACACACACACACACACACACACACACACACACACACACACACACTGAGAGAGAGAGAGAGATTAGTTACCGTTTTGACGTTGATTTTTGTTTATATGATTTGTTCTTTGTGTTTGTTCGTTTGCTTGTTTTTAACTTTCAACTCAAGCGAGCTGTAACTCCATGTTCCTGTATTTCGGCTTGTGGGAGAGACTATAAACTTACTTACTTTGTAAGAGTTCTGATAATCTGAAAGGAAAATGTATACTGAAAGTAAAGGCGAATAACTAAGAATATATTCTGAGGTTGGTGAAGAGGGTTGGGGGGGGGGGGGGTGAGATGCTGGCCTTTACTTAAGCTGAAATAACCAAAAGTGATGCAAATATTGACAGGGGAAGTAGGAGAGAGAGAGAGGTGGGGAAGGGGGGGGGGAGTCTGTTGAGGAGAACAGGGGGGGGGGGGGGGGGGGTTAAGGGTTTAGAAACTGGTCAGTGAATTGTGGAGCCCTGTAGTCCCCCGACAAGTGACGCTAGGCCGGTAATCAGGGCGTCGTCTCCCGTCAACCCAAATGGTCGGAGACGCAGCGCAGTCCCCAGGATCAATCCCGCTTCTCATCTTTGAGCCCGCAGCACTGGAGCAAAGTTGCAGGATAATTCCTTTATTTATGCATAAAGATGGGCCCCAACCAGATTACCCTGATGGCCGGAGCCTGCATTAGTAGTCGCGGGGCCGGCGCTCACAGCTTTATTAATAATTTGTGTGTGACTGCGGAGGAATAGAGGTGGTAATCTTTTTAGTCAACACTATAGTCAAGCGGAGGAGGGGGGGGGGGCGACATTGCAACGTCGATTCCTCTTGCCTGGAGGACGAAAGTGGTTCGGGCGATTCTCTGGGATTGAGGGAGGGGAAAAATATGAGACCTGTTTGCTTGCGAAATATAAAACGTGTCGCTCTGTTCAACCCCGGTCGTCGGAACTCGCAGACAGGGGCAGTTTGGACATGGTAATGTTCTGCGAATAGCGGCGAAGAAGGGAAAAAGGCAGCAGACATGACCTTTCCCCTATCATGGCACAAGCGTCCGTCGTGGTAGCTCAGAGGGTAGTTATCGACACAAGACTCCACGCTCCCGCAAGTAACGGTTCTTGTCCAGTTTATCGGGAGCGGTATTTGGAAGACTATTGCGGTGTACGGACAATCAACGTACAGAGAGCAAGAGTCGCACATGATCACTCTTGAGACTTTTCGTCCACTCAGTTGAGACTTTTCGTCCACTCAGTTGAGACTTTTCGGTCACTCTGCCGAGACTTTTCGATCACTCCGTCAAGTTGAGACTTCAGTTTTGACCACTCTGTTGAGTCTTTTTCGAACACTCTGTTGAGACTTTTCGATTATTCTGTTCAGACTTTTCGGCCACTCTGTTAATACATTTCGGTCATTGCGTTTAGACCTTTCGACCTCTCTGTAGAGACTATTCCGTCACTCTGTTGAGATTTTTCGGTCACTCTAATAATAATAATAATGAGTATTGTGTAGGCGCTTTACCCAATTTCACGACTCGGCTCAAAGCGCCGCGAACTGAACCCCACACGCACGCTCACGTGAATCACATTACAATCACGTGGTGCGAAGGGTCAGCTCAGCTATTTACTGACATTTCGGAACTTAGAATTGCATTTATTTTTCAAATTTGGTGGGCTGAACATTTCCAAAGCAGAGGGGGAGGAAGCCGGAGTACCCGGAGAGAACCCCCGACGATCGGCCCGGCCACATACGAGAAGAAAAAAATCTTCGCCCCGAGTGGGACTCGAACCCTCGACCTCTCGCATTGGTGACAAGTCTCTTAACCACTAGACCACCGACCACCCTTGGGACTATTTCACTAGTACATGGCACACTAACAAAACGGTCTGTTTTGTTTGTTTGTTTGTTTGTTTGTTTTCAACCAGCCCTTGACGTGTCAACGCTTGTTATGTCAAGTGTACTTTGCTTTTCGTTTCAAACGTCCATTGATGAAACAGGATTGCCGCTATCGACAGGACCTTTTCTGCTTGTATTGTATATGCAGGCAGGCTACCTCAAAATGTCATACGCACACATTGTGCCGAGTCCTTCGCCTTTTTGTTGCAAATACCACAGAGTGCTGCAATCCATAATCTTCCGTAGACCTGACGCCATAGAATGCTGATGTGTTGAAATCTGTCAGCACTGACTTCGCACCCAGACCGGGTGATATTGTAAATTATAGCTGCTTTGCAAGACCATGTACACGTATGACCTTGAAGGACTCTGTGTGTGTGTGTGTGTGTGTGTGTGTGTGTGTGTGTGTGTGTGTGTGTGTGTGTGTGTGTGTGTGTGTGTGTGTGTGTGTGTGTGTGTGTGTGTGTGTGTGTGTGTGTGTGTGTGTGTGCGTGTCTCTCTCTCTCTCTGTCCTGTCGATGTTTTTGGAGCTGATAATAAGTTTAGTATCACAAAAAGTCTTGCATTATACGTTAATCAGTGAAAATTAGGACTCTCATTCTCTCTCTCTCTCTCTCTCTCTCTCTCTCTCTCTCTCTGCCCCGCCTTCTCTCGTTTTGATGGGTGTTACATTTTTTAATATATTTTTTGTTCGAGGGTAAGGTCCCTCGTTTCCTTTAAAAAAAAAATTGCAGTTATTTTTAGTTTTGTTTGCAATACCTGATACCGATATTATCATATAAATGTATTGCCTGAAAAGACAAGTTCAAAAGAGACAGAACACTGAGTGAACGTGTAAAATGGCTGCAAGCGTGACCTTGACGAAGTGACTCTCTGTCTCTGTCTCTGTCTCTGTGTGTGTGTGTGTGTGTGTGTGTGTGTGTGTGTGTGTGTGTGTGTGTGTGTGTGTGTGTGTCTCTCTCTCTCTCTCTCTCTCTCTCTCTCTCTCTCTCTCTGTCCTGTCAATGTTTCCTTTGGAGCTGAAAACAAGTTCAGTATCACAAAAAGTCTTGCATTATACGTTAATCAGTGAAAATTAGGAGACTATCGATTTTTTCCTCTCTCGAACGTTGTGTTTATTTTCCCCTTGATTTCAGCAAAAGATGTTTTAGGGAGGCCTTTTTCCCAGCACTAGGCAGATTGACTGTCTGCCATTTTGCGCGGCACGAGATAGAAGGGGGTTAATTTCCAGATACAAAATTACGGATAATTGTAGCTGTGCTAGGAACAGACGTAATGACAAGATAAATTGATGCTCCGTGTTGGGGGGGGGGGGGGGACGGGGGTGGGGGGGGGGGGGAGAGACCTCTTCTCTGTGAAGCACTATCACGGAGGATTCGGCGGCCATTGTGGATCACGACAGCTCAGGAACATGAGGTCTATTTGGGTGAGAAGAGTATAACTGGTCTGAAGATAAGCGGAAGCCATAAAGAATGGTTGGTTTCAACATGCTTTGTTTCTTGAAGAGCGATGTTTGATAATTACAAATGCTCCGTCCGTCGGTTGCAGATGGTCAGGCGTTTGGGCGGATACTATACAATGTACTGATAAGTGTATAATTCTGAATAATTGGTATTAACTGAATTCCTGCCAAGTACGTGGGGTAGTGCACCAGTGGCTTTACTAAAAACAAAAAATCTCTTTTTACGTCTGCATGGATTTAAAGTTTAGTGAGATTATTGCACTTTGATTATACTCGTGTTTGCTGCAGTTGAGAGCCGTCAAGGAACCGTTAATCTTGCCTGATTTTCGCATACAGGGCCACAACCGAAAAACAGGCTCGGAGGCTCGGTAGCTACACAAACAATCGAACCATCTCGGGATTAGTCTTTCGCCGTAACCCACTCGAACTAATCATGTAAGCTTTATTTATAGGAAGGATTATGTCGCTTGTCACGCCCTGGGTTTTTTTTTTTTTTTTGTTTGTTTTTTTTGTCGTTGTTTGGTTGTTGTTTTTATTTTGTTTTTTTGTTGTTGTTTTTTTTCTTGTGAATTACGTAGTAAAACCTGCCGATGCGAGCAAGAACCCGGAGAGTTTGTCTGCACATAGCAGACGCAATGAAGGTGTTTGATCTTGGATTTTTTTATGTGATCAGTGAATAGTCTTCTACCAGGGATACGTTACACAGGCTTCTTATAGTGAGATTTAAAACTGAACAAGAAAGGTTGAGCGCAGAAAGGGGCAATAGCCACATTGAAATAGGCGTTTCAGTGCTTTTCACAGACGTGGAGGGAGAAAGTTGGGGCAGCTGAAGTGAAATCCTGATTATTATGGAATGATCATTATCATGTAAAGGTTAATGTGATACAACGACTACACCGGCTTTGACATTGAAATATGTGTATCAGCCATGTCACGAATGCTGCTAAACAATGACATCCTATGAGCCAGCGCGTGTTGACAGGGGTATCGCGTTAGTCGTGGGATGATGTTCCGATGGCGAGGGAGAAATGAATTTTCACAGTATGGCAGACGGGATATTTGCCCGACACTGCAGTGCATTTCATATTAACGAGGCTTTTCGGAAACTTCATTTGGGTGCTAGAGAGGAGGGGTGTAAAAGGGGAGGGGGGAGGGGGATTGGGGAGGAAGAGGAGGGATGGGAATTGAAAGGTTAGTCAGTCACATGCATTTTAAACACAGGAAATATTTAGTGAAAATGGCGTCAAATTACGGTAGTGTCATATGCAATTAGCCAGCCCTGGTGGCTCCCGGGGTACATGAACCGGTAGGTGAATGATACATCATTACCCCCTCCCCCCTCCCCCATCCCCACCCCCACCCCCACCCCCCACATCGGCCCCGGCCATTAGCCAGCAAAAAGTCACGTGTGTAATCTTCGCTGATGGGGTGAGAATGACTGCTGACATCAAATTGTGAGCAGGCCGCCGTCTGTTGTGCAGAAAATTGTCTTTGGGAGGAAGCCCGCTCTATTACACAGAAGAGCGCGAGTCGTGCTTTTTGGTTTTAATGTAATGTGATTGCACGACTTTTACCATTGATCCTGGGCACAGACTAACAACTTTCACAGCAGCGGATGTGTGCTGAATTAAAATTGCTGCCATGGTGAAGGGTAATAAGGCGCTTGTTGTCGCATGTAGTTGTGAAAGTCAGAGAGAGAGAGAGACAGATAGACAGAGAGAGAGAAGGGCCGGCCAAATTGTGGTGCTTACAGTTAGAGCCGGCGTGCAAAGTAAATTCGGTGGCTCTGTCTGCAGAGGAAGGTGGTGGGATTAGATTTGTTGCAGAGATGCTTTTCAGAAATTGAGTCAGACAAACCATATGTAGTTTCTATACTTTTGTTAGTTGCCGGTATCGCCCTCCCTTCCCCCCCCCCCCCCCCCCCCCCCCCATCCTCATCCCCCTTTATCGATCCATCCACACACACACACACACACACACACACACACACACACACACACACACACACACACACACACACACACACACACACCTGAACACCCCACCCCCTTCCGTCCGTCATCTTCCCAGCCACCCCCTTGAGGTCGGTTCCAGGCTTGTCAGTCTCGATTTTTCATTCCACCCGGTAAAGCAGTTCCATCAGTGTTAACTTGTATACCAATCCAACTTACATAAGAGAAACTCACGTCCAAGTTTGCCTTCAAGGGAAAAATCACAGTAGTGTGAGTAGTGTCGACGTCAGACTTGAGACTATAGGCCTACCTACGACGTAGAATCTTGGCAGCACCCTGCCACGTTTAGCAGAAACAAGAACAAGATGCAGTCGGTTTCAGTTTTTACTAAGTCACTGTAATCTCACTAGGTCCAGCATCAGCAAGAAGTGGTTTTGTCTGCAGGAAAAACAAAAACAAAACAAAACCCAAAACAAATTGCCATCTCGTCTGCCGCTGGCGAGCTCTGAGAATGCAAGTTGCGTGGCCGCGCGGTTTTGAAACTGAGTGGGTAACTATTACACATCCACGCTGCCTGGCCTTTTCGCAGACTGACCTTTCGAGAGGCCGGATGATAATTAATATGATAGATGAAAATGTTGATTTCCTGCCCGTTTAATACAAACGAGGGCGGATAACGACTGGTTCTGTTCCACTGTCACTGCCCCGACAGACAGATAACGCAACTTGTGGCGTTCACCACTGCACTGTTGGCTGTCTGGTTGTCTGCTGCCTTCATCAGTCGTTTGCTCATCAGTGATATCACTCTGCGTGGTCAGTGTGATATTTCTTATAACAAGCCCCGTACAGTTGGTGAGGCTGACTTCCGTCTTCGCTTTACGTCAGAAGGCAGGTGATAATCACGTGACATGTTTACGTCAGTTTGGTTCTTTTCGTTTTTTGTCGTTTTGTACAGTAATGATCAAGTTTGGACCGTAATAGCATTGTTTGTCACGTGATCGGAGACGAAAAATTTAGACATTTTTGCAGGTTTTGGCGTTTTTTTATGTCATCATTTTATACGGAGCTCTTGACATTTGTTTTTACACCACAAACATGGACAGAGGAAGTTTTCGTATTTCCCGCGAGTCATCAGATTTTATTTAGCATCATTTTGTAGGTAAAAAATGTGACAGTTGACTGCATACACCTGTAGGTAAGCCTTCTTCAGTGACCCTGTACAATTCAAGTAGCACGGTGACTGTTCATTGTCAATGTTCGTTTTAAAACAATGTTTTGAAAACGTTACAAAAATGCTCATGCGTCGCTCAGTGGCAGAAGTACTGTAATAATGTAGACAAATGTTTAAGGGTTGCGATTTGGACAATAGGTGGTGTTGTTGTTGTTGTTGTTGCGATTTGGACAACAGGTGTGTTGTTGTTGTTGTTCTTCTTCTTCTTCTTACGTTCTTCTTCTTCTTCTTCTTCTCAGTTCTTCTTAATTTCTTCTTCATCTTGTCGGGGAGCCGGGGTGGCCGAATGGTCGAGCGTTGGACGTTCAGTGCTCAGCCGGGTCGTGAGTTCGAATCCCGGCTGGGGCCAAATATTTGTGCTGGCCTTTTTCTTGTTGCCCCGTCTTTGATATCACCCTTTTGTGGTGGAAAAGGACGTTAAACTCCCAAACACCCACCCACCCTTCTCCATCTTGTCCAACAGTTAGACTCACGCAGTATCATTGTCAAAAGGATGGGTGGGTGTTTGGGAGTTTCACGTCCTTTTCCACCACATAAGGATGATATCAAAGACGGGGCAACGAGAAAAAAGGCCAGCACAAATATTTGGCCCCAGCCGGATCATTGTCAAAAAGTTCTCGGGGAGTCGATTCATCACGATCTGATGGGACGTCTTCAGCATCACAGCAGGGGACACAATGTTTCGCTGCGCGAACTTAAAAACTTAAAATCGCCAGTGTGAATCCATCTTTAGGTGGGCAGGGCAAAACAGAGCCATGACTGAAAAGTGTGCGGTATGTTGCTCATACCTGGAGACGCGCGCATCGCACGGCGCGCGCATTGTTTTCTCATTAGCAGCCTTTAATTGTTTTTGTTGCACTAATTATGTCTCCCGGCGGAGCCGAGCACGGCATCTTTATGGCAGCTAATTGAAATTGCAGAACCTTGGCAGGACGCGCTCTCATGTGTTGGTTTCTTTTCGTTTCAGTGATACATGTATACTGCTGTTGCTTCCCCCCCCCCCCCCCGTCTAAACCTCCTCCAAGTTCCACCTCCACCTCCCCCCCTCTCCTCCCTCCTTCTACGTCTAACCCCTCCGTTTGTGTGTCTCGGTGTGTAAAGTGATAACGACATAGTGCGGGATCAGTCGGCTCTCAGTGTTATGTGTGCGGTTCCAATTGTAATGGGACAGTGTGAAATGCGCCAGTGCGTTGTAATATACTTTGTTTATTGTGCGGTTGTTTTTGCCCGCACACCCTTAATAGCACACCGGTCACAGGTAATTGCAATCTCTCTCTCTCTCTCTCTCTCTCTCTCTCTCCCCCCCCCTCCCCTTCGCTCTTAATGCGTTGTGGTGGAGTATGTGCTCTGGGGCGGCAATAAAAAGTAAGAATGATGTAGTGTTGAAAGAACAGTTGTGAGGTGTGTTGAACAATATCTCTCCCTTTCTCCCACTCTCAGTCTTTTGCTGCTCGGCGGATCTGAGTGCACATACAGTCAGGAGATTAGGGCGGTTGTCAGCTTTGAACAACAGCCCAGTGTGTCTATAGCCAAGTCTCTACCGATATGCGTGTTGTCACTGAAGGTTTTTTATGTGGTTTTTTTTTCACTTCTGCTCTTTTGTGTTTATACGTGATATATTGATCATTTTCCCGTGCTGTGGCTTTTTGAGTGGTGTGGTTCAACTGATTTGATTTTCCGAGCAGTGTGCAGAGTTTCGAGTGCCGCGTCAGTTCACATTGTCTGCGTCGGTAAGGTGTATTTTTATACACTTTAATTTTCGGTATTAATTTATGAAACATTTGGCTGAGGCTTCTTGCTTCATCCACAGTTCAGGACTCAGCCCGGCGAAAAATCACGTGATCTCTGGTGCGCAGCACACAGGCCACCCGCTCAGGTTTGAGATGGATTTTGGGGATGAGTTCTGAACTGTCTAGCGCAGTGTTTTAGGTTTCTTATTATTTTTTTTAATAAGCGTGAATTGGCAAGGCTTCAAACTTTCAGAATTGATGAGTGTGTCGTTATCAAGTTTCGCGTTGATAGATTTTTTGTCCCGATTTGAAGATTTTCAGAGGTTCTTTGTTGGTAAAGTGTGCATGTGTTCTCCACCGTTTTACTTTCCTTTTGACACAGTTTGATAATTCCACATTTTGTCCACATAGATTTTCTCAATCTGTCATTTTTCTCGGCGGGTAAAAGCGCTGTGGGTTTCCTCCCCTTACGTAAAGACTGAGGGCGCTGCTAGACCAGTTCAGATCTGAGCATGAACATTTTCTTGTCACATTTCATCGAGCATTATTTCTGTGACACATTCCAAAACGTTTTTTTTGGGTTTTGTCTTTAGCGCTCTGACAATCCTCTACTCCGGAAGTACTGACACACTGTTTCCTTGTTTGCATTGTTCTATGTTTCGCCACCGGACTCCAGCTGAATGACTTTTGTCATTTGCATTGCGGGTTTTCAGTGTAACGTCACATTGGCGAGGGGAGGTTTTGGGGTGTGTGTGTGTGTGTGTGTGTGTGTGTGTGTGGAGGGGGAGAGGTATCACTTCTGAAACTTGGCACCGCCATTTCCGGTATCTTGGTTTTGTTTCAATGATGAAAATGTTACATTCATGACCTTAGAACGAGAAACTCAAAGTGTCCCTAACTTGAAGTGTTTCGAACAGTCCCCTGTTCGCTTAGTATCCGTGAGAGTTCCAAGACTGCAGTTCTAAATTCCTGATTAACTGAGCTGACCGTTCGCACCACGTGACTGCGATGTGTTCGTGTCCTTGGGTCACGTGTGAGAGAATGCGCGTGATTCACATGAGCGTGCGTGTAGTTGGGTTCAGCTCGCGGCGCTTTGAGCCAGTTCATGAAACTGGGTAAAAGCGTCCACGCAATACACAGTTATAATTATTATTGCGTCTTAGAGCTCCTTGTTTTCCTGTTCCCGTTAATGACAACGCTGTTGATATTGAACTGATGACGGCGGCCCATTCAGTGACTGATTGACTGACTAACTGATTGGCTGACTGATTTTGTTGTTGTTGATTCGATCGATTGGTTGATTTACTGATTTATTAATTGATGGATTTGTTGATTGGTCGATTGATTGATTGCGACAAAACACACGGGAGATGCCTCGAAGGTCGTTGCCGGAGCCGTGCAGCAAATCTCATCAGCATGTCGGTTCTGACTTTTGCTCTATGAAAGAGCGCCTCAGGGCAGGGAGGGAGAGAGAAAGAGAGGAGAGATGGGGAGAAATGTATTTTGCAATGAGAGGCAGACCTGCGCGCCTGGGCCATTGTTCAAGTATTGCCAGATGTCCGAACGGCGCGTGCAAAAGGGTGCAGCCAATTGTTGCTTTCCCCGTGGATGCTGCAGCAGGTCGGTCCTCAATTAGGCGCGTACCCCGCACCGGGGCCTTGCCCGTCATCTGTATAATCAAAACGTCTTGTCCGTCATCTGTATAATCAAAACGCCTTGTCCGTCATCTGTATAATCAAAAGGGTGTCACTTTCCCCTCGAGTTTGTGGCCGCTGCTCGGAGGCTGCCTCCACCCGAAGCATTTCCTGGCTACTAATGACATCGGTATGTGACAAACACCGCCAAATGGCAACGTCTCCCCCCATTTCTTTTGTTTTCTGCCGTGCCTCCCTCTTCGCCCCTAATAATGTGTGGGGATGGTGGAGGGTGAGCGGGTAAGGGGGGTATGGCATGGGTGGTGTTTTTTCTGCGGAGAATAGAATGGCTTTAGGGTTGCATTATGTCTTGAAACTGATGGAGTTGTGTTTGTTTTTGTTAGTGAGGTGCTGTTTTCATATGCCGGAGCTCAGTGTTTCTTCTTTTTTTTTTATAATGACTGATGGACCAACGTGGTTCTTCTCCTGGTTAGTTCTGGGCCCGCATGTAAAAGCTAAGATTTGGGAGTTTAGCCCCGGGTTAGAGTCTAACCTCGAACTAAACTAGCTCTAGTGTTAAATTTTCTGGGGTTTTGTTTTTTTTTTTTTTTTAAACCAGGAAGCGGGTCCATTCCACCATGGTGCCTAAGCCGTTATAGAAGGATTTTTGTCTTTCTTTCTTCGCTTCCTTTTTTTAATTTAATTTTGTTTTGGGGTTTCTTTTGTCCTGTCTGGGTTAGGCCCATAGCCGTGGGTTAAATTAACTTCGAGTTCTACATACGGGCCCTGGTGTGCGTTTTATGGGGAAGGTCTGTAAGCAGTTAAAACTTTTGCCTTGTTACATTATTATAATAGGATCAGTTTGGCAGTGAAGAACGTTGCATTGAACTGATTCAGTGACAAGGACTGGTTACCAACTTAAAGAATTTGTAGATTCTATTCAACTGAGGAGTGCAGAATCTCAGTTTTCAGTCGAACCAATCACAGTCAGTCTTGCTGTCAACACGCCATGATCACGTCTACGAGCGGCGTTCTTGCAAGAGAGGTATTGATTGGTCGAGATTAGAACCTTTACCTTTCCTTTCCTTTACGACACTTTCCGCGGAATTAACCTGGTCCACAGGTGGCTGTTGGCGCTGGTAGCTGTGAATCGTCACCTGGGATGACCACTTTTGTCATCATTTTTGTCTTTGTTTGCCGCAAATCTGAACTAAACAAGGGTCAGGGTTGTTGTCCTGACCAACGGCAGATACCAGGTCGCTGTGACACCTAAGTTCTGATTACGATTAGCAGTCGCCAACCCGCTGCCACCGTTGAAACCACAGTCCCACTGCATTTTTCGTTGTACAATACTTATTGGCCGTTCTCTATCCCCTTTCTTCCTATCTCTTTCTTTACAGATCCATTCTACCATAGCACTGTATTTGACGTCTCCGCCGCACATGTTCAGTTCTGTGACTTATGAGCACACTTCTAAGTTTTTGACTCGTTGTGCTCGGCCTCGTGGAAATTGTTTGAAAGTGCATATGTATATTTGTTCAAAACGAATAAAACTGTTTAAACCAACGGCAGATACCAAGGAGACTATGGTACGCGCTCATGATTAATGTTGAGAGGCGGGTGATCTGGCTGCGTGCTTTGTGGATAACCTTCTGGACAGTCATAATGATGATCATGAGTAATGTCTGAGATTCGACCCCAATGACTTCTTTGTACAAACCGTCAGTCAGTGTCCACGTTGCCACCCTGCCTTTCTTGCACCTTCCCCTCTGTCTTTCAAGTTTTCCATGTATGGATATCTTGTATTGACTTGTCTAATGTAGTCCCCTTCCCGCCTTTCCCAATTGTAAAATAACCTACACGGGCTGAACAATGAACTGTTCGTATTCACAGATGTCAGTATGTTAGCGGGAAGTGTCCAAGGGGTGGGAATTGGGGATCCAGGGGGTAGGGGTGCAGAGGTGTTTTTTTTCTCTCTCTCTCTCTCGCCCTTTTCCTTTTGTGCGTCGTTTGAGTGTTGGCAGACGTGGAATGCGCCGTCCTGACGAATTAGAACAATGTGCAGTTGCTGCTCACTGTCGGCTCGGCCCCGCGCTGTACGTGCAATGATCTGCTTTCTCTTTCCTTTGTTCTGGGGGCCTGTTTGTAAACCACCGCTCTCGCTTCCCCCATAAAACGGCCCGCGCCAGTGCATTACGGCGCCCGTTGTAACGAGCTTCTGGTGCATTAGTTTTGCCGGGACCATTTGAAAGTCGCGCCGTGTTTGTCTGAAAACGGTGCTTGGCGGGGGCCACACGAGGGGCAACTGTGACATGGCGTGACGTGTGCACGGTTTGGGTTGGTGGCACTGATGTCGGGTGAATGGGGGGGGGGGGGGGTAGATGAAGAAGTGACTGAATCACCTTTCTCCTCAGTGCCAGTCAGTGTTCAATGCAGTGATGCCGTTCTTGGCAGTCTCGTCCTTCAAGTTTTAACTGGCTGAATTGACCGAATGAAAGGACTTAACTCAGCCGGAATTGCTTGTGTGACTGTAACTTTCAGTGTATGCGGTAATCAAGCAACTGCCGCCTTCAGTTCAGGCTTCTTTGCTCGCTCCAGGTCTCTGATATAAGTTAATACCACATGCAGACCACCACCAATAACCACCACGACTGAATCACAATCATCGTTTAAGCTGAAATGTGATCCCTCTAGATGCCAAACTGTCAGCGGATCTCTGGCCTAAAACTGAGATCATAATGGACATAGCGTCCAGTTCGAACTGCTGCCGGGTTAATGTGCACCTGTCACAAAATGATCCCTTTTCTTTTCTTCATTTCCGGTCGAGAAATCGTCACTTCCGGTCAGATGGTAAAAAGGTGTGAGTAAAATGGTAGCGGGTTCGTTCTGAAGCTCAAGTGAGAGTTAAAATTGGGCAGACTTCTGACGTTGCCCCTTATTTGGATCTGGCCGACCTTTTCTTGCGTAACTTCTTCATCCAGGTTCAAGATGTAAAAAATTGAAACGACTTTATTATTCGGCCAAGTAGGCTACATGCAGAGCAATTGTCTTCTTTTGCAAATACATGTACATCAGTACATACACATGTCATAGCGGATCAGTCTGACGAAGGACAAGATGAACAAGGCGTCGAAACGGCAGAAACATCCCGGCTAAGACAAGCTGTAGGCATGGCTTTTTGTGGGCGGCAGATTACCTGATGAATTCCTCTCCTACAATCCTGTGTGCTTTACACGCGTCTGATGACAAACCTATGTATTTACCGGTGTCTGATTCGGTCGTGGCTTACCTAAAACCACATCAGCCGCTTGTCTTGACTGACCCAGCGACAGCGAAGAGGAAAAATCGAAGTCGCAAAGACAAAAAAGGGGGGGAAAAGATGGCAGTTTGGGACTGAAGTGGAAGGGTGTAAGGCAAGGGAGTTGTAGCGAGCCTGTGGATGGAATGGTTTACAAAGGGATCTAAGTGTTTCACAAGGGGGTCTGATTATGGACAGAGAGGTATGGTGTGTACCTGTTGTCCAGTTTCTCCCGGCCCGTCACAGGATGAAGAAAGTCCCTGGAACAAACTGCAACATGTGTCGTGGCTACATCTCTTACACCCTCGGCCGTCTAGCGGGGACTCGGCCAATCAGCAAGAGCGGATCTCAGAATCTTTCACGGCTGACGGAGGGGAAGGGGGGGGGGAGAATTTTGGAGTTGGTAACATAGTGCTTCGTGCTTCTAGAGACCTTCTGCGTGTATAATAATAAATATGTGGATCTGCTGAAGGGGGAGGAGTGGGGGGAGGGGGTCTACAGTTGGGTACACCCTGTCACCAGGGACATTGTAGGGTTTTTTTTTTTGTATGTATCTGCTATTATACTGTCGTAGGCGGATTCCGCAGTGGAGATCGATGACAAGTTGAGAGGCCTTTTCCATCTCTTGTCAGCCTTGAAGAAGTAAAATTAGTAGCGTCTGCAGTATAGCTAGCATCTTATCTTGTAGTGTTCGCTCAGTCACAATTAGAAGGTGTTGGAAATTGAAACGGATGGGGTTCTTTAGCCCACGATCTGTACCTTTCACAGGTAGAGAGGGGTATCCGATTGTCTTTCCCTTACAGTTACGACATCAAAAAGCGTTTCAGGGTTGGGGATGGTGTTGTGCGGGTTCTGTTGAGCTACCTCAGTCCGATCTTTCGGCATCTGAATCCGCTACTGCTCTTGAAATATCTGTTGCGAAAACTCTCTCTCTCCCTCTCTCTCTCTCTCTCTCTCATGCTCATCAAGTTGTGTGATATTGAGACCCAACGCCCGCGTCACGTCAGATATTTTCATCCCGTGTTTCTGTCTGCTCAAGTTCTCTCAGTGTCGTTTTTTTCCGCCTCCCTCTCTCTGTCTCTCCCGCTCCGGCCCTTACCGCCACTGGCCGCCGCTAGGTGGAAGTTTGGTCAAATGAATCTAATTTGCCTGCTGGTGAGTAGAGCTTCGTTTTGTCTTGTTTTACCTAAGTAGTAATCACACCGGGCCCGGAGGTTTTCCTCCCGTCTACACACCGCCAGGATACTGCAAAACCGCTGCTACTTGCTCCTAAACGATTTGTGTCGGTAGGTGGGATTTAGCGGTGTTTGGCTTGTTAGGGGTGATTCTCGCGTCGGAATGAAGCTGTTATCAAAGATCTTCCTTTCCTTTCCCCCCACCCCCCCTTCCCTACAATCAACAGGTAACAGGGGTTAAGCGACAGGTGCTAAAGCACCCAGCTTCTGGCTGCCAAGCAGGAAGACAGCTCGTGTCGAGATGTTTGCCTACCTGCCTGTTTGTCTGTTTGCGTGTTAGTTTGTGCGGCCCTAATGCTTAATCCGCCGGGGGGAGGACGTACACTCGGGCCGCGCAAGCAACGGAACATGGTGATTGGAAATCGCCAGCAACGTTTTAGCGCAGATAGAGAGGACGATCCAAAACGCGTTAAAGCCGTTAATTTGTCGCTGGAAATGACTGTTTGGCCCGGGTGCGTGCCTTCTCCACTCTCAGACACCGTCATCAGTCTTTGCCTTTTTAAAACCCCGGTTTGTTGGTTGTTTTTGCCGGTAACGCGAAGCTCTGACAATCTGGTGGGGTCCTACTTGAAATTGTTTGCATCTAGTGTGTAAACTCCAACCACAAAATGGTGTCAAGGTTAAAGCTGATGTCACTTACGTTACAGGAAGGTGATAATCTGGATGCATGCCATAGCGAGGTAGGTAAGTACCTATGGGCACGGAAGCACTTCACGTAAGTTAAAGGGGCGAATACCCAGGATGATGAGCCGGCAACCACAACAGTGTCAAAAAACCGTGCTTCGCACGTGCTTTGTAACAGTTCCAGACCTGATTAGTACAGCTCTGAATGCGATACAGCGTTGTTTACACTTTAAGCCAGCGGCCGAACATTCAGATTCTACGACAGTTGTTACACCACTGGAGCGCTCAGTGTGGTCGTCGCCGCGTCATCGAGTACGCTTCTGTTGGCTCAGTGCCAGCATTACAGACGCTGTCACTGTCCACGTCAGTGTCCAAGTGGTGTGATGAAAGGCACCACGAAAACAGCTCAGAGCGATCTTTAAACATAAAAGTGGTACCATTGGATCCCTTTAATCTTTGTTTCCCGTTGTATCCAGAGTGGGTGTCTAATGACAGGGAGGTGTTGTAATTAACACATGCATGACTGAATCAGTAGCAGTGTAGGTGTGTGGGGTTTCAATGTTATTCAGTGACACTTGGAGAGACTGATTATTACTATCGACTTCTGTCAGTATTTGTGGCAGTGTCATTGCAGTAGGATGTGTGTGTGTGTGTGTGTGTGTGTGTGTGTGTGTGTGTGTGTGTGTGTGTGTGTGTGTGTGTGTGTGTGTGTGACATGGTGTCGCTCTCGGTGTTACGAGGTGTGTTGCTGACAGCGTGTAAGTCACTGACAAAGGATTGAGTGTTGTGATCGGTGGCAGTGTATTGGCTATTGCCATAGTGTGTATGTGTGTGCGAGATGTGTTCAGTGTTGACAGTGTGTGTCATTGACACAATAGATTGATGTTCGTGTCTAGCAGTATAGGATTAGGTGGAAGTGTCATTACAATAGCATGTGTCATGACAAAAGGTGGTGGTGTGGGTGACATGGTGTCCCTGTCAGTCTTACGGCCGGGTCGTGTTCAGTGCTGACAGTGTGAAAGTCCGGCAGTTATGTAGAGATTGTGGTTGTGTTAGTCAGTATTGCTAGCAGTACGTGTCACCGTGAGTGACATGGTGCCTGTAAGTGTTACGGGGTGTGTTGTTGTTGTTGTTGTTGTTGTTGTTGTTGTTGTTGTTGTTGTTGTTGTTGTTGTTGTGTGTGTGTGTGTGTGTGTGTGTGTGTGTGTGTGTGTGTGTGTGTGTGAGAGAGAGAGAGTTACTGACAAAGAAATTGATTATGAATGTGTTTTCAGTATTGCTGGTAGTGTCATTACAGTGGGACGTGTGGGTGACATGATGTCCTTGTCAGTGTCACGAGGTGTGTTGTTGACAGTGTGTGAGTCAGTCACTGACACAAGAGGTTGATGATAGTGATTGTGTTTCTGTCAATGACAAGCCTCATTACATTAGGACGTGTCATTACGGGACGTGTTCAGTGCTGACAGTGTGTAAGTCCGGCAGTTATGTAGAGATTGTGATTGTGTTACTGTCAGTATTGCTAGCAGTGTCACCGTAACACGGTGCCTGTCAGTCTTACGGGCGTGTGTTGTTGAGTGTTTGTGTGTGATTTACTGACAAAGAAATCGACGATTATGAATGTGTGTTCAGTATTGCTGGTGGTGTCATTACAGTGGGGCATGTGGGTGACATGATGTCCCTGTCAGTGTCACGAGGTGTGTTGTTGACAGTGTGTGTCAGTTACTGACATAAGAGGCTGATGATAGTGGTTGTGTTTCTGTCAATGACAAGCGTCATTACATTAGGACGTGTCACTGTGTACGTGACAAAGTGTCCCTGTCAGTGTTATGAGATGTATTGTTGACAGTGTGTGTTACTAACACAAGAGATTGATGATAGTGATTTTGTTTGTCAGTAATGACAGTGTCATTACATTAGGGTGTGTCATTGTGTGGGTCAGTGACAAGGCGTCAGTGTTATGAGATGTATTGTTGACAGTGTGTGTTGCTAACACAAGAGATTGATGATAGTGATTGTGTTTGTCAGTAATGACAGTGTCATTACATTAGGGTGTGTCATTGTGTGGGTCAGTGACAAGGCGTCAGTGTTATGAGATGTATTGTTGACAGTGTGTGTTGCTAACACAAGAGATTGATGATAGTGATTGTGTTTGTCAGTAATGACAGTGTCATTACATTAGGGTGTGTCATTGTGTGGGTCAGTGACAAGGCGTCAGTGTTATGAGATGTATTGTTGACAGTGTGTGTTACTAACACGAGAGATTGATGATAGTGATTGTGTTTGTCAGTAATGACAGTGTCATTACATTAGGGTGTGTCATTGTGTGGGTCAGTGACAAGGCGTCAGTGTTATGAGATGTATTGTTGACAGTGTGTGTTACTAACACGAGAGATTGATGATAGTGATTGTGTTTGTCAGTAATGAGAGTGTCATTAGATTAGGGTGTGTCACTGTGTGGGTCAGTGACAAGGCGTCCCTGTCAGTGTTACGAGATGTATTGTTGATAGTGTTTGAACCACTGACAAATGATTGAGTATTGTGATCGGTGGCAGTGTCATTACAATAGTGTGATTGTGTGTGTGTGTGTGTGTGTGTGTGTGTGTGTGTGTGTGTGTGTGTGTGTGTGTGTGACCGGCACAGTATTGTATTGAGGGGTGTGTTGTTGACAGTGTGTGTCACTCGGATGCAGAGATTCAGTTGTGTTTCTGTCAGTAGCAATGGCAGTGTCGTTACAATGGGGTGTGTCATCACAGTAGGGTGTGTGATGTGGTGTCCATGTCAGTGTCAGCTACGAGATGTGTTGTTGATGAGATCAGCGTGTGAGCCGGTCACACGGACACAAAGATTGAGTTGTGTTTCTGTCAGTAGCAATCAGTGGCGGCAATGTCGTTACAATAGGGTGTGTCATCACGGTAAAGTGCGTGATATGGTGTCCCTGTCAGTGTTACGAGATCAGTGTGTTGTTGATGAGATCAGCGTGTGAGCCGGTCACACGGACACAGAGATTGAGTTGTGTTTCTGTCAGTAGCAATCAGTGGCAGTGTCGTTACAACAGGGTGTGTCATCACGGTAAAGTGTGTGATATGGTGTCCCTGTCAGTGTTACGAGATGTGTTGTTGATGAGATCAGCGTGTGAGCCGGTCACACGGACACAGAGATTGAGTTGTGTCTCTGTCAGCAGCAATGGCAGTGTCTTCACAACAGCGGTGTGCCATTACTGTAGGGTGTGTGCGGGGTGACACGGTGTCCCTGTCAGTGTTACGAGATGTGTTGTTGACAGTGTGTGAGTCACTGACACAAGAGATTGATGATTGTGATCAGGGGAAACCAGCCCCACGCCAATCACCGTCACTAATCTTCACACACCGCTCTATCAACTCCTTTCTTCTACACGCCAATGGGCTAGGGGGGAGTGAGGGGGGGGGTACAGAAGGAGGGAGGAAGCCAGGGCTTATTGTGCTTGCGCGACCCGCTCTGTGAGGACATTCCTGATGAATTCCTCCGCAAGATGGCAGCACAATTCTTCCCGGACAGTGAAGGGGGGCCAGGGAAGGGGTCAGAAGCGCAGAGCGACTAATCCTAGCAATCAGTACATTTTGTCGCGATAACAGGCCTCTCCCCGCTCGCCTCATTATCAATATTAACCAATATTTGCCGCGCTTTCAGCCCGGGCTAGGGCCCGCTGAAATTTCATTTCTGCAGGAAAAATGCTTGTCCTGGGCCCGGGAAAAGGCAGCCAGCCCAGGAGCTCAGTGGAGACGATGATATTTGCATGAGAATGGACCCCGCTCAGGGCCCCCGCCATCTTCTTCATTGAAACAAACGTGATAAATATCTCATTATGCTCGGTCCCGGGCCCGCATAAGTAAAGAAATTCCCCATCATTTAGCGGGGCCTGGCGCCATCAAAAGGTGTTTACGGAGGGATCAGAAGGGGGCCTGGTGGCCGGCTGGCCAGTAATTATCAGCTTTTGTTTGGACGGGGAACGGCGTGGCCTCGTTATCTCAGGCCGCTTTTCTGCCAGCTTCGCTTAGACACTCTCGTGTCTTTCTTGCTCTCGTTCTCCGCTCAGATCTCTCTCTCCCTCTCTCACTTGTGCTTTCCGGCTTTCACACACTGCGTAACGTGACACAAAAATTCTTCCACTGGGTCCGTCCGAATGACACGCAAGCTTGAAAGCTCCTGTCTATCAGATTCATGAGGTGCCTTTGTGTTCAGGCCGGCGTTACTGGGATTTTGTAAATTGGTTTCCATAAAGAGACTGTTCGGGGACCACTGACTGCATGCCATGGCCATGTTCACTTGTTTTTGGTTTGTCAAGTTCTGCCTTCGGCGCCATGTACACATACTAGTAAACTGACGAACCGTCCGGCACTGACTCACGTGCAAATTACATAACTGACATACAAGCATTTTTATTTTTTTTTTTTTGGGGGGGGGGGAGTGGGGGGGTGAGGGAGGTGTGTGTGTGGGGGGGGGAGGGGGCAGTCAAATGTAAGTTAGTAATTAGTAACCAGAAGTATCCTGCGGCGTAATAATCGGTGTACTATTATACAGAAGCACGCTGTTATCAGTTACTGATCGGCAAAATCAGCGGTGTTTTGACTGTCATCTTGACCTGTGTCCTTCAAGACCGTGACTACACTGCTATACAGCGTGGCTTTTACTTTAGTCAGAACTGGTCAGTTCAAAGTTAACTCCATCAGTTATTGACTCAAACTGGCACACTGTGTGTACTCATCCAAATGAGACTGATACCTTTATATATATACTTTAGTCAGTGAGGCGTTTAACGTACTCATCACTGAGAGACTGGTTTACTTCACTCAGTCAGAAAGTCAGTTTAATTCCATCAGTTACTGATACTAGTTCGTACTCAACTGAAAAACCCTACTAGATAACTGAGTCAGACGTTTTACATATTCATCAGAGCCGGGCTGATTTACTTCAGTCCGAGTCAGAAGTCCCTCATTACATATTCATCAGAAGTCTTTCCACCACTTAATGACTCGAATCGTTACACTTTGTGTACTTATCCAACTGAGATACCTTTGAGATAAGTCAGACGTTTTAGTAGTACTCATCAGAGGCTGATTTACTGTAGTCCGAGTCGGAAGTCACTCCATTTAATGGCTCAAATTGGCACTTTGTGTACTCATTCAAGTGAGACGATGCTGTGACCTTGTAGATATTGAAGTGAGGGGTTTAACATACTCATCCAGAGGTTGCGTGGTTTACTGTAGCTAGACACTGAGTCAGTATAACTACTCGATCACTTAATGACTCAAACTGGCACGCTTTGTGTACTCATTCCACTGAGATACCTTGTAGATAAGTTAAGACGTTTAACGTACTCGCCCGAGCCTGATTTACTTTAGTCAGAAATCACTCGATCACTTCAGTTATGACTCAGATTGTCACACTTGGTGTACGGTAGGCTCATTCAACTTCAGTAGATAACTGACTGGTTGAACAATGACGTGTTGGTGACCAGTGTGTGGTACTGTTCTGCTAATGTGTGTAAGCGTTGTCAGTCAGTGAGAGCGGCAGGGCAGGTAATCTGTCACTCGATGACTTACTGACTCAAATTGTCACCCTTGGTGTACTCAGTTCAACTTCAGTAGATAACCGACTGGTTGAGCAATGGCATGTGTTGGTGACCAGTGTACGCCGGTACTGTTCTGCTAATGTGTGTAAGCGTTGTGAGTGAGAGCGGCCGGCAGGTCAGGTCGGGGAGAAAGGATGGTAAAGATGCAATCTTTCTCTCACGGGACACCTGACTCTTGACCACCGAAATGAGGCGACCGGTGACAGATCCCTCAGAGTGACCTCCCCTAACGGGGGCCAGTGGGACCATGATGCATTGCGGCTGAGCCGGTGTGGAGTGGAGACGACGCTTTGCAAGAAAAGACATTTCCCTTTCTCTTCCTCCTCTCACTTCTCAGTCCCCATTGCACAGCCACCCACCCCACCCACCCCACCCACCCCCTTCCCAAGTCCTCTCCCTCAGAGTCCTAGATGGTGAATGAGTGGTCACGAAAACTTGAAATTAGGCAATATCCGTTGAAGGCTGCAACTGATCGGCGGTGTGTGTGTGTGTGTGTGTGTGTGTGTGTGTGTGTGTGTGTGTGTGTGTGTCCTTGTGCGGTGATGTGTTCAGTCTCGTTTGTATGTTTTGGGTGGGTGTGTGTGTGTTGGGTTTTTTTCTTTTCTTTTCTTTTCTTTCTTTCTTTCTTTCTTCAGTTCTCCCTTTTTCCGTCGGCTCAGTTCAATCTGTCATACTCTTTGTTCGGCTGCACTGTTTGGCCAAAACCCGTAGGTGATGACTTTCAGAAGTCCATGATTCCTTGACATGAACTATGAAATGACATAAACAGCGCTTGTTTTTTGTTGTTGGTTTTTTGGTTGTTGTTTTTTTTCTCCCTTTGTTCTGTCAGCTCGAACCTTCTTCCGTCATCTCGGTTCGGATGGAAGCCAAAACAGTCGTGCTGTCTTTTCCTCCCTGTCCCGGTCGTGAGTTCGTATCCCGGCCGGAGCCAAATATTTGTGCTGGATTTTTCATCGTTGCCCCGTCTTTGATATCACCCGTATGTGGTGGAAAAGGACGTTAAACCCCAAAACACCCACCCACCCACCCACCGTTCCTCCCTGTCCCGCCTCGAGGACTGTGTCATCCAAACGGGGTGGAAATGCCGTCAGGTCCCAAGCAGACAAACCAGATCAATCGTAATTTTCCTGAAATTTCAAGTTCATCGTTTCTTACGTTCCAGGTAGACGTCAACAGTCGTGACTGAATCGTGAAATTTTGCCGGACACCGCCCGCCGCGGAGGCCATCATCCCCAGTGACCGCAAAGACAGAACCTGCTGCAGACGACACTCGACACTGCTTGGGAAGCTTCATCTGGCCTTGAAATTCAAGCGAGACGTGACGTGACGTGACCGGCTTCAGAGCGACAGAGTGAGCAAGGAGGTTCCTATGGGGGACAACAGCCATGGCTGACCAAACGCCACCGTTACCTGTACAGGTGAGCCGAGGGTAGCCGTTGATTGATTGCATTGTCCCAAATTACCGATACACAGCACACGTCGGCCCGGCGTATATACACACCATACACACAAATCAAGCGTCACCGGGACAGACAGTCAGCAGAGGCTTGGTTTGGCCATTATCCAGAGGCCAGTTACAACCTTCCGCTCTGGAAGGGAACCAAGGGGCTGAAGCTGAGGTTGGGGGGGGGGGGGGGAGAATGAGAGTGGACTAACATCAGAGTGTGTGTGAGAGAGAGAGAGGGGGGGGGGGACGTCGGTCGGTGTGTGTAGGTATGTGGCTCTCTCATTAAACCCTCTACCAGCCATGGCCCTGCGCTTTTAACGAGTTGATTAGCCGCCTGGTACACAAGGGTATAGAGGCGGGCGGGCGGGAAAGGTAGACGTGGGAGAAAGCCTGCCCATGGTCACACACAGTCAGCTGTCCCCCAAGTCTGTCATCGGCAATACAGTGCTCATGGTGCCCTTCTGAAATACTGATAATGAAGACGTCAGGACGTGCTAGAGGCGTTGCGTAGAATGGCGTGACGTCAATGAAAGCGGCGTAATTTTGCCAGAATAGGTAGAGAATACAGAATACAGAATACTTTATTAATCCCATATTTGGGAAATTGCAGTTCTGGCCCGCATACTAATAAGACACAAATGATAAACATTTTGATAAAAGAGACTACAGAAATAAGTAAAACAGACAATCTTGACCGGTAAGATTACTTAAAATCACGAATAAAACACACTAACACATAATAAAATTCCTGTCACAGTCAACACTCATTGATACATCCATGGGGTGAGGTGTTGTCACAGTGTTGTACTAAGAACTATCCTGCACCAGTTGTCGCAGGCTGGTTGGAAGTGTT
Source organism: Batillaria attramentaria (assembly GCA_018292915.2). NCBI lineage: Eukaryota > Metazoa > Mollusca > Gastropoda > Batillariidae > Batillaria > Batillaria attramentaria. Next base: position 154,349 of record JACVVK020000639.1, read on the forward strand.
GTTATTACGTCGTCAGGATTGCTGGTACGTCATCGGGTCTGCTTGCGTCATAAAGACGTGTTGCGTCATCAGTTTTTGTTACATTACGTCATCAAGACTTCGGCCATATCACCAAGACAGCCGGTACGTCGTCAAGTCGTTAAGGCAGAGAGCCACCCCACCCCACCCCCAACCCCCTCGGAACCTTACACCCTCCAACAAAGGCAGGCCTTTCACATCAGTCTTTGAGTTTGACGTCAGAGTGGTGCGCTGCGAACATCTTTCGGAGTTTCCAGTGTCCACGCGGACATCATCTTTTACACAAGTACAGCTAGGCGCTTCAGATAACTAGAACGGTCTCGTGTTGTCACCAGCAACGGTGGTCGCGGCGATAGATGACCTCTTGTTACACCCTGCCTTCACTAATCGCCAACCCCACTTAGCGGTGTCTCTAAACGGGCAATCTGACGTCACAGGGACTCGATGTACCTGTGCCCCCCCCCCTCCTTCCCGCTCTTCCCCGTTAGAATGAGTGTTGTGGCTGACCACACATTGTCGGGGAGATAACCAGCCAGTGGAGGTGTTAGAGCTTTTGGTCACACTGTCGGATTGTGGACTGTCACGGGACTGTGTGGACACAGGTAGGTAGTACTCTTCTTTGCAATCGCTGGAACATTAGGTACAAACACATTACCTTGCCGCACACACTCGACGCTCGGTCATCAGTATGTATGTATGTACATAGCACAACTGAATGTGCACCTGCACACTGAGACACAGAAATGTGCTTACGAACAAGAGGACCATCTGTTCAAGTCTAGATAGCACATTATACTGGAACATAATCAGTTATACCTTTATCTGATGTGTGTGTAGCTCCGTTTCATTGCAGACGCTCGTTTTCGCCACTGACACGAGTTGAAACGGAAGAATAGTTTCCGTTTGGTTTGTTTGCTGTTTTCTCCGCGGCAATGATTTTCATACGATGCGAATTTACAGCTAACACATTCAGCGCTTAACACTTTTCGTCAGTATCGCGTACGAGTATCCCACGTTATTAGTGAGATTTAGTAGGACTTCGTAAGGAGGACTTCGTTGAGCAGCGTAACCCACTATTTACATGTAAATTAGGCTCACACGGCAGAGGCCGCAAGCTGCTAACGCGCTGCGATTAGCTAATGGTACCCGTAACGTGCCTAATTTACATGCAAGTGGGTTACGCTGCTCAGCGAAGTTCTCCGTACGAAGACCTACTAAGTCTCACTAATAACGTGGGATACTCGTACGCGATACTGACGAAAAGTGTTAAGCGCTGAATGTGTTAGCTGTAAATTCGCATCGTATGAAAATCATTGCCGCGGAGAAAACAGCAAACAAACCAAACGGAAACTATTCTTCCGGTTCCTGAACGGTCACGGTTCTTACTGCAGCAAACACGGGTATAATCAAAGTGCAACACTCCCACTTATGCCAAATTTAAATCCATGCAGATTAATATTATGAATTTTTTTTGTTGTTTTTGTGAGGCCACTGCCGGGTCCACAGCCCCAAACTTGCTTGGTCTCTTTTCTCTTATTACTTTATTATCCCTTTCGGGAAATTCGGGCTGATTCCCCCCGGGGGGAAGCGCGTCGCCAGTGGAGGTGTTAGAGCTTTTGGTCACACTGTCGGATTGGCCACCCAATACCTATCCTATAATTATTTTTTACAACTTTGCTGGGGGAGGAAAGCCGGATGACCCGGAGAGAAACCCCTGATGAGCAGCCCGGGAGCCAGGAAAAACCGGTATCACATATCACAAGCTCGACCTGGGCTCGAACCCACGCTTCATCGCCATGACATTTAGTAGCGCATCGGCTAAATCCGACGCGCTACCTATTAGACCACCGCTCACTGGTAGGAAGGGAGTTAATCGTGTACGAGAGTATGATGTGCAGTGCCAGAATTGCGGAGTGAAAATTAAGAATAAAAAATAAAAATACACGAATCAATTCTTCTAACATTTGCAATCAGTACCGCGTCAGTATACCCACGTATGTCAGCGGGGGAAAGGCTTTGTTCTGTGCGCCGTTTGCCTCTGGTTGGGCTCCGGGTTGAAGCGACGGTAATTGTTATGGAGAACTGTCAGTGGATTTTCCAAACAGCTGTCGCAGGCATGACATTAGCTTCGTGGCTAATTAATTTTGCCGATGTGCGTTACCAGGCAGTTAAACTTTCGTGTTAATGTGGTGATGTAGTCCCAGCGCAGCACTTTAAAACTGCTGCAGCGCGGTTTGATTGCGTGCAGAACATCCAAGTTCAGTCGGCGGATAGTCAGTGTTTGAAGGGTCACGTGATTCTAGAGTGATTGGGTAAATACGCTGAACCCGTTACGCCGGGACACCACTCTCAGGCTAAATGGTCGCTTGCAACTTACAGGGCTGCAAGAGATAATACCGATTTTGATTGACGAGCTTTGGTGCGTCAGTGTGTGTGTGTGTGTGTGTGTGTGACACGGTGTGTGTGTGTGTGTGTGTGTGTGTGTGTCACGGTGTGTGTGTGTGACAGATAGCGATTGACTGGTGGAGTGTGGTTGGTGATTGGTGTGGCCGGCCAGGCTGTCTTCAGGCCCCCTGATTAATGGCGCTGGCTAAGTAGGGCCCCGTGTCTCTGTCTTAGTGAGTTCAGACCCAGGGCCCCGGCCACTCTATCACGCGCCCCCTTTTTTCTCCTCTCTCATCCATCTAGCTTGCTTTTCGGGCCGCGTCCCCCCGCCTTTTGCCTCCCTGGCCCTTTATCGTCCATAACCAGTGACCCCTCCAGCCTCGCCTCCCCACTTGTGGTCACTTTCCTGCTGACCTTTCCCGCCCTCCGCGGCCTCGCTCATCTCCCGCCACCACCCTGTCCCCCCTCTCGCTTTGAAATGAGACAGGCCGTGGTGGAATCGCGTATGGTCGTCGACAGCGGCTGGCTGGTCGCGCGGCGAATGGACCGGTCTGTCAATGGGGGGTGATGCGATACGTGATTTACGCTGGGGAGGAAGCGGGGTTGCAAGGCGGCCGGTATCAGCGGAGGAATTCTCACCTGTTGAGCGGTGTCCGTGATGGGCAGGGCACTGGGGGAGGGTGGGGGGGGGGACTACTGTCTTACCTGTCAACTGCCATTCTTCGCGCTACCTGTCGGGCCAGAAGAGGGCGCCCCGGTCGCTGGCCCGCTATTCTTGCCTTCCCCCGCCGTCTCTGCTGATCATTGTTGGTGGCAATTGTCTCTCTGATTACTGGCCTAGGCGTGGCATGGCCCTGCCTGACAGCCTTGCCGCTAATGGGACAGGTAGGGGGCGGATGGGGGCATGAGTCGGGGAAGGAGGAGGTGGTGGGGGGGGGGGTGAGCAGGGAGAGAGGCTTTGAGAGACTTTGACTGCTTTCAATGTCTCTGCTGGAAAAGGAACTGAAAAGGGGCAGCTTAGGGTTCAAATGGTCGCCCCCAACGTCCCTTATCTAACGTCTTACGCAGGCTCGGCGTCACCCGGTGATTACCCCTTTCTCTCTCTACCGTTGCCTGGATGTAAGGATTGTTTTATGCCAGGCTTGGGGTGACGGTGTTTACAGGTGTGATTACCGCTTCATTGCAAGGGCCGCCCGGGGTGGTCTGTGCCACTCTGCACCGTCATCACAATACCAAACTCTGGGTCTCATTAGGCGGGCGACAGTGGGACAAGGGGGACCAGGAACGCGGCCTTGCTCGGAGAGCGCGAGATCGAGCAGCGGGGAACAATGGCGCGAGGCAAAGATCGCGGGCCAAGTCTCGTTAAACGTCGTGTTATGCTGTCGTCGGCCTTCCCCGGGCGTCGGGCCTTGTTTCGCGGCTCCGTGTTGAGTGGCAGGCCGATTTCCAGCTCATTAATTCAGTTTAATTGAAGTTTTAAGTCGTAAAAGAACGAGGGAAGAGAAGGACGGACCGCTGCGTTCAAAGGTAGCAGGACCTTGGTGTAGCCCGGGAGGCGAGTTTCATGGGGCGGTGAGCTCATCCTGTTGGACTGTGGCATCATGGGGAGACACTCAGTCCGTCCGACCCCCCCCCCCATCCCCCTCCATACCCCTACCTCTTACCCCTCCTCTCACATCCCCCTTGGTCTTCATAGCTGTAATTACATGTAGATTGCTCTCGTAAACTAACCGTGGGTCCTTGGAGGATCTCCTTCAAACCCTATCCTGCCCCACAAAGACAATCAGGCGGGCTTCGGTGCTCAGTGAGGGGGTCTGAAACAGACATGGATTGGGGGGGGGGGGAGGGGAAGGGGGGGCTCATCAGGATGTAAGAGGTGAGATCCGACAGGTAGTTGTGAATCCACTCCACGCCCCAATCAAGCGCCAGGTCCTCTTATCGCAGGTAAAAAGGTGAACGCGGGCCGGAGGCAGCTTGAACTGTTAGTGCACGGAGGCTGTGCCCTCAGCATTGCGACAGGTGATCGGGGGGGGGGGGGGAGGGGTTCCAGGTACAGGTGCTACTGTTCTCACGGACCTGGTTAATTCCACCACAGTCGGCCACCCTTCTCTTTGTGACTTTAGTCAGTACGCTGACCCCTCGCACCTTTATTGTTCCTTTAAATTCTCAATTTGCTTTCAGTCCTGTTTATAGGTCGCCACAACCGTCGCGTTTTGGGATAGACTGCAGTGTGAAACAAACAGCGAGGTTTTTATTTTTTTACCCTTACAGGTGGTTTGTAGTTCAAGTAGTTTTGTGTATTGCGTCTTAACATACATGTTTGAAATGCTGACTGTGTGACTGCAATAGAGATGATCTGAAGGTGATGGGGAGAGTAAAGGAGGTCTTCGTCTGAAGGACAGGTGTACGTTTGGGTGGCAGACGGTCAGGACGGATCAGCGTGATCGGAACTGAATGCCTCTTCAGTACTAGAATTATTAGAAAAAAATTCTCTCTCTCTCTCGGGAGCCGGGGTGGCCGAATGGTAGAGCGTTGGACTTCTAATGCTCGGGTCGTGAGTTCGTATCCCGGCTGGGGCCAAATATTCGTGCTGGCTTTTCATCGTTGCCCCGTCTTTAATATCTCCCGTATGTGGTGGAAAAGGACGTTAAACCCCCACCCTCTCTCTGTCTCTCTCTCTCGCTCGCACGCGCACGCGCGCACACACAAACACACACACACACACACACACACGCACACACGGGGGACTGTGTTGTTTTGGCGTTGTGTGTGCGTGAATCCATCGTTCCATCACATTCACTGACATGTCTGATCACGATAACTGATAACTACTCGACCGTCTTTGGCACTATGCTGTCGCTGACGACTTTAGGCATCAAGAGATCAACACCCCCCATACACACACACTCCCCTAAACTGACCTCGTCGCGCCCCTCCCCTTCCCCGAACTGTGCACGTGCAGTATTCTTATTCTGCTAAGTCAGAATTTCGCGGCCACAGCTTATTTGCCTGGACTCGTTTACTTTACAGTGTTACTTGTAATGAAATCATTACCTATGACATATCACCCACACGTGTTAGAGACACGGTTTATGGCCGACCCCGTCCTCTGTGGCAATAACTATGACTGACACGGCTTCTATGCATTATGCACGTGCCATTAAAAACGAATTGCACCACCCCCCCCCCCAACCCTCCCCGACACAGACCTGTGTTCGGCGAGAAGGCTTATCATTATCGCCAGTGTGTTGCACATGCTCTCCATAGCAAAACTGTCCTGACTCGACCACCTAAGTTGTTGGGTAAAAAAAGACAGGAGTGGGACACGGACATTTGACGAGAAATGTCTCCTCTTCACTGGTAGCGCTCGGTATGGTTATGTCGTTAGTGTCATCGGTTTGTAGAACTGCACAGTGCTCGGTGTTTTAACCATATAGGGCAAGGGGAAACCGACTTTCTTGACTGAAGACCAAATCTAGACATGGACTAATAAGACCGGTAACACTGAATATTTTCACAGATCAACACTACACTAAGAAGAAAAAAGAAGTTTGATGGCCACAGAAGGAACAGGTGTCCTCCGTACGAACTCTTTAGATTTGTGTTCACAAAATTGTTGGTATCCCCGCCTTCAACTATTGTTAGTTTAATAATGCTCGCCAAACCATTCAGCTTTAACTAATTTCTAGATTAGACTGGAACTCGCCGTAACTTTACCCCTTGATTGGTAAGGTGACACTTTGGTCCCGAAACCTCTAATTCCGCTGAAAGAATGTCCCCAAGTAAATCAGTCGGAAAACAAAAACTGCCTGGCTGACTGTAAACAGAAACATGAGAACGCGACGCGGAGGACTTAACAAGCGTCCATCAGTTTTAGCAAGACAATGGAAGCTAGACGGCTCTGTTCCCGCCTCCCGGACCTACCCGCTGGTGTACACACAGCAATTAGCAGCGGACAGGACCTGCTGACCGGATACGAACACACTGTGGCGACTCGAGGGCTAAAAGGCACTGCCCCCACTCCTTCCCCTCCCCCTCCCCACTCCCTCTCCCCCTTTCCTTTTGCCCCTCCAGCTATCCTGTCAGATAAACAGGGTCCCCTCCATGACACAATCGCCTCTCTACCTGTCCACCCGGTTTGCGGGCTTTCTACCCGTTTCTAATCAGCGCCTGGGTCGCGAACCCACCGCTTATTAAGCCGCTAATTCCACGTTTAGCCTCCACTTGGCCGCGCTACACGTGACGGTGACCTTGTGTGTCGCGATGGCTCACAGGTTGTTAGTCAGTCTTCAGAACGGTTGTGCCTGCCTGATATGTCACGGTGTCTCGCCGTACCGGCAAGAACAGGAACGATAGCTAACAGGTTGTCATCAAAATGGCCGGTTTTTGCTGGATCGAATTCGAAATGTACAGACAATGTTTACGGCGTGTCGTCGCGATAGCTCAACAGGTTGTCTTCAAAACTGCTTGTTCGAAACGAACAGGCAATGATTCCAACCGGCGTGTCGCCATAGCTCATGGGTAGTTTCAGAACAATTGTCTTACTGCGTCTCGCCGACGGTTTCAGTCGTGATTTTCACAAATCTGATTTCAGATGTGCCCCAGCTGAAAGACAGGAATTAGGACGTTGTTTCATTGTAATCTTCGTCATGCGCGAGATTTGAATGAGCAGGTTTCAAGTTGAGCCAGAAACCTAAAATTCAAAATTCAAATTTGACGCGGGCGGCGTCCTCAGTCAATGACTCATTCTCTGTGGCCAGAGACATTTATATTAATATGTAGAAAGAATCTTCGAGGTACCGCAGAAAATAAGTGCAGCTCAGTGTCCGTCCTTTTGTGGCGGAAAAACACAGAGAGAATAGAACTGTTGTGTGACTTAGCTTCAGAGCAGGACACCGGCCATTGTCCTACACTCCCTGTGGCAGTGGCTGGCTGGAGCCCTGCTGTTAATCCCTTCCTGTCCCCCTGCGGGCCCTTAATCAGCATACCTCTGCCCTTACAACACCGTGGACCCCGTCCATTGGCTGAATCACCCGTCTGGGGGCCCCCAGGCTTGCAGCGGCAAACTGACATACAGTTTTGTTCATGAATATCAGTACTGTAAAATCATAACTGGTGATACAACTTTCACGATGACATAAACAGTGATGCAGTAGTCCATGAAACAGACGAGAGCTGAAGACTGTACAGTTTTTGGTCTGTGTACATGTACATGCATTACTGGTTCTTGGTGCGTTGAATACAGCGGCAACACACACGTACACCGCATGCCATTTGCCACAAAAAACAGAAAATTTAGCGCTAGAGCTAGTTTAGTTCGAGGTTTGACTCTAACCCAGGGCTAAATGCCCTAACCTCGACTATTACATACGGGCCCTGGTAACAACCCATCTTAAACAGTGTCCCTTATTAGGCACGTATGTGCGTCGTTTCGCTCAGAATCTAACGCAGAGATTTCAGAATCTAACGCAGAGATTTCAGAATCTGTCGCAGAGATTTTGAGGCTGTACTTCACTGATTTTACAAAATGACCCTCTGAATTTGACAGAGATGGTTAAAGTGACCCTCACTCAGTTTTGAAAGCCTGTAAGGAACACTGTTAAACTTTCCATGAGCTAGAGTTAGATACTGATCAAACAGGTGTCAGCGTGTAACAGTTGAGGTAACATGACGTGCCGTTCAGTCAGGTGCTACTGTAGCCAGGGACCGCGAAAGCTAGGCCGGGCCGCGATTTTGATGTTTTGTTTAA